>VXAZ01007011.1:247417-287208 GCA_013399875.1 Gymnorhina tibicen
CTGGAGCCCCGGCCGTGCCCGGCGCCCGGTGCCCGCCTGAGCTCGCCGAGGAGCCGCCTCGCTTCGCCATGCGCCCCTGGTACGTACCCGCCGGTGGCACGGGGCGCTGCCGCCTCCCGCGGGGCCCGGGCCCGGCCCCGGCGGCTCCGTGCCGGGGGGCTTCCGGCCGGGCAGGAGCGGGGACCGGGGGTCTGGGGCGGCGGAAAGTTTCCTCAAGGACCTGTTGGCTGAGCGGGCGCGGGCTCACATCTCCCCCCGTGAAGTTTTCCTCCCGTGTCTGTTCCTGCTCTGCTGCGGACGGTTGAGTGCAATTCCTCGAGGTGTAGCAAGCTCGGAGTGCTTGAGGAGCGCTGGTGGATCTGGCTGTAGCAGCATTCCCTGTAACAGCATTCCCTGTAACAGCATTCCCTTTGGATTCTTCAGAACTGGCAGATTTAATGCCGTTTAATGCCTAATGATGCTTCATTGCTCCCTTAAAATAGATACTATTTATTACTTGTGAAATAATTAATGTTCTCTTACCGCATCACCTAGAGATAATTTACATTTAATTAGCATATGAGGCTATTAAATAGCTTTTGGCATTAGAAAGGCAGAGAAGTTTGGTGATCGCTGCCCTGTGGAGCAAAATAGGAAGCAAACCAGGGCGTTAGCTCCCAGTTCCCAGCGTTGCTGTGCTCTCGTTTCTCTGTTTCTGGCTGGCACCAGCCAGCACGGACGTGCCTGCCATGACATCGCCGGGCAGATGTGCACGGGTTGTCAGTGCCTGTGTTGTCCTCGCGCTGCTGCCTGGGTGTCCAGTCCTCAGGCATACTTGAAACTGAAATTTCCCAAATGCCTGTTTGGAATCCAGTGGACAACCACTGTGATATCAGATGAAAAATGGGGTCTGGAGGAGAAAACCACAAGGGACAGGCCCTCTGCACTTAGCACTGGGAGCTGTGCCACTACAGATTTCATTTTGGTATCAGACATTGATAGTTCCTTAGCAACAGCTGGACTAATCACAGCAGATAAGACATTCCTTTTCCTCCACAAATGCTCCGTTCACTTTGCACTGTCACTGGATCTGTGCAGGAACATTTCAATTGCCATGGGATGTTTTGTTTCATACTCTACATGTTCCTAGAACCCCGCTGCTGCCCACAAAGGCCATGGAGAAGAGGTTGGAAGCCAAGTCCAGCATCAGCGCCCAGTTCCTGTCACGATACTGCCTGGGAAAAGCTGCGAGGGAGCTGGGAATTCTGCAGCTGTTATTCCTGTGCACTTGTCTGTGTGCCTTGTGCTCCTCTGCAGGTGACTCTTCTGTTCTCTCTGGGACTGTGTGTATGGTTTTTTATGGTATTTATCTCTCTTACTTGTTTAAAATACTCTGAGAGAAAAGTGAAATGATTTGTTGGTAGACATTGTAGGGTTGTTTTTTTTATTGGTTTCCTTTTTAATTGATTTTTTTTAAACTAACAAACCAAAGCCATTGTTTTTTTCAAACTAAACAAAACACCACCCTTAGCAGTTACTAAATGAGATCTCAGAAGTGTAGCTTGTATCTCAGAGAGAGCTTTTTCTGACCTTAATTTTTGACAAAATGAACAAGTGATAATCTGGAAAATAATTTAATATAAGGAAAGCCACCTGGAAAGGCAGGAATGTTTTTTAGGCCTAAGATGTTTAACACTCTCCCCAAGAGCAGTGTGTCAGAAGTCTTTATTTGCCTACAGGCAATGGTTATGTTTGTTTTTTTTTATTTCCTGTTCAAACTTGAGTAACCAACCTCCTGCTCAAGTAAATAAGCAAGTTAGTGGCTTGGATGGAAGTTTTCCTCTAATGGATTGTGTGGTGTTTGGTTTGGGAAGGGGTGGGTTTGCTTTGTTTCCCAGTTATGTGGATGTGTTCTTCAGGCAGATGCAGCGTCCCAGTTGCGTTACTGGAGCTTCCTGGACAGTTCCCAGTGGCAGATTTGATTAAGCTAATGAGCTGTGTAACCTTAATCAGCTAATTTAGACCCTGGAAAGACATGTTTGTATTCCTGATCCTAGCAAACAGTTGTGTGTTTGAATAGTGCATGTTTCCTTGTCAGCGGGCTTCCTGCATGCGTTTCCCGGCTTTAATAATTTCTTGGAATTTTAAAGTTAGAACTCCTATGAGACTCCTAGAGGGTGTTCTAGACAGTGTTGGTGTGTTTAAGGGCTGCTCTGCTTGGAAGAGTTAAAGCCAGGAATCATAGAGTCGTTAAGGTTGGAACGGTGCAGGTCTGAGATCATCAAGTCTAACCATTAAATGAGTGAAAGTTCCGTTAAATTAAGGTTGTTGCGTGTGCAGAAATAAGTATAATTATATGGACATAGTTACCCTGATGTGGACACTTTTTCCATTGCAGAGTTTCTGTTATTTTGGGCTTGTTTGTGTCACTCAGGCAGCGGAGTTTGTGAAGCTGAGGAGGAGTTATGGCTGCCTAGAAATGAGCGTGGTCATGCGGAGTTACGCAAGGGGGGCTGTGTTGACATAACTGACTGACGTGTGGCAGGTTTAAAAAGTCCACAGAGTCAAGTCTTTAATCATTAATCTGCTATCAGGCAGGATTAACTGCCTGGGCAAGTCTGTGAACCTGAGGTTATTAATAGAAGCTGTTCCTGTGTGTTCTATTCCCCTGCTGCTCAGCAAAGCTGTGAGCTGCATCCCTGGGACAGGGACTTCTGAGTTCCTGGGAAGAGCAGTTTTCTCCACGGATGTGACAAAAACAATGTGGAAAAGTGACTAAGCACACCCACTGTGCAGGTGTCTTGTGACTTGAGTGGTGCTGAGCTTAGGAGGGAACTCATCCTCAGCAATGTTCCTGCTTTCCACAGATGAAATACAAGTGTAGGCTCTGTTTTCTCGCAGGGCACTTAGACTTGTCTGAATGTTTGATGCCCACCAAAGGCCACGGAACTTGAAAATGAAAAGTGAAAATCAGTGTGTCTCTGAGGAAAATTCACATCTGGAATGCTAGGCTGGCATGCTGGGAGTTGCCTGTTTACTTCTGTCATTCCTGAGAGTTAGATCTGAGTTTTAAGCTGTCTGTGTACAGCAATTCAGAAGAACATACTGGCTAATTTCAAATAGACGTGTCCCAGGTGGGCATTAGCAGAGTTCTGGAAATGAAATGCGGCCAGAATATTATTCAAATCTTGTTTTAGCAGTGTGCTAAAAGAGAAGCAGAATGCTCTCAGCATGGTAGTGTTGTGTCATCTGGGCTAAGTCATGGCTCTGACACGCTGAGGAGATGCTTCTGGGGAGTCAGGCTTTACATTTGAGATGAATAAATATAATACTTGTGTTATGTAGTGATTTGTCACAAGGGATGTCTTCCCTGGGAAGATTTTTCTCTTAAATGTCCCCCATTCTGTGTGTGCCCCAGTTCTAAGCCTGGTACTAGAAAGTGCTGCTGAATTTCATTGCTTCTATATCAAGCCTTACTTTGAGTGGTATGTGTGAGCCAGGGCTGACATATGAGGAGAGATGGATGAGCAGTGGTTGAGGAGGAGGAAGGATTTTAGGAATGTGGGAAGCAGCACATTTCCCTCATCCACAGGATACATTAGGGACAGTGATTCACCTTTAACAGAAAGGGAGTTTTATAGGCAAAACGTACATCTGAGTGGATAAGATCCTGTTGAAATTCACAGGAATGGTGTAATTCTTCCATTTGTTATTGTTTTTCCAAGTCTGAGGAGAGTGTGTGTGCATACAGGTGGGTTTGGTGTGTACACACGTTCCATACTCTGTTCTAATTCCAGACCCATCAGGTTGGTGCCACGTGCTTGTCCCTGCCTGTAACTGTGACAGTGGTGCCAGGGACTGGCTGTCCAGGCATTTCAGGTGTGATGAGGTCGGCTGTTGCCCTGGGCACGCAGATTCCCTGTCTGCTCTCTCTCCAAGGAAGTGCTGTGTGTTGATGAGGTGTGACAAGGATGCTGAGGATTTTAAAGGTGCTGATGTCAACTTCTCTTGCTGTTGAATATTTGCAGTTTCTTTTACACTTTTCATTGCTCAAGTGAGGAGCTTCTCTGTTCTGCACAGTGGTGGGTTCAGACATGCACAGGGAGCTCTGTTCCCCATGACTTGGTCACTAATCTCGAGTTCATTCTTGATCAGGATATTGTAATTTAAATTCAGACTTTATTTTAAACGAGAAAAATGTTTCCTATTTGTGTTGTGTTCAAGAACTCCATTCTTGACAGGGAGGGAGCCAGATCTGGAGCATATTCTCCAGCTGCACAACTCCCAGTCCAGCAACACTGTTTGTAAAGTAATCTTCCAATGACCTATTATCACTTGGATGCTGAACACAGCACAGTGTAACAGTCCCATAGGTCATTAGGCTATTTTTAGGGAGTCCTTAATCTGCAGAGCTCTGAATTTTGGAAGCCTTTAATCCATTGATCCCTGCAAGCACTCAAAATTTTCATGCTAAGAAAAAAAAATCCGTATGCAAAGCAGTTGCTGCTTTACTGCAGAGCTGAGACCTGAAGTGACTTGACTCTTAACAGAAATTATGTCAAATGTGTGAGGGTTTTTAATGGAAAACACTATGGCAGGGTGGGTGACAAGGCTTTGCCTTGCAGACCCCTTTTCTAGAAGCTGTTAACAACTTCCCAAGTGGAGCAAATTCAGTCAGAATAAGCAACTGATTTCAAATATCAGCATGGAGGAGTTAAAAATGCCTCTGTACTGTGCACCAAGCCAGTGTCACTTCGCAGTGTTTTCCTTCTGGGCAGACTGTGGGCAGAGAGGCAAGGCCATTATGGGTTAGAGTAAGGAACTGCACTTGGGATTTCGGGATTCAATTTCTGGCTCTGAACTTGCTGTGTGACCTTGGCCTTGGTGCTCAGTCTGGGCATTATGGGCTTCTCTGAAACAGGAGCGTTTCTGTCTTCGCTTCTGCTGCTGTAGATGGCTTTAGCTCCATGCCTGTTGGAAAGGGTGGTGGTGGCTTAGGTAGGAGGAGCAGATTGTTCCTTAAAATCTTGTGTGAGTACTGGATACTGAGGCCAGGTAGAGATTCTGAGAAGTCAGATTTACTTTCCTATATCATCTCTCATGTGTTCCTCCTGTGCCCCAAATTCATCTTGACAATAGTGATGAGATCTATTATCCGCTGCTTTAAAGGACTGAGAATTGTCTGTTTGTCTTCCCTCCTCTTTCCCAGATGCAAACTGGAACGGATCTAAATGCGAGCTAGGGAAGATCCTGCTTGGCAGCGGTTTGAGATCGTGGGTAGGTCACCATTTGCAGCTTCTGGAAGGGTTCCATACTCTGAGCTCCTGTCAGACCACTTGCTGCCAACGCCCCACCTGTGATGCCTTTTGGTTCTTGGAAAATATGTGCATCCAGGTGAACTGCACTGTGCCTGCCATGTGTCAGGCCAACAAGACTGGCTTTTCGGATTCTGTTTTGGTGTTTTTAAAGAAATCAAAAAGCACAGAGCACTTGTTAAACTTTCATATGGAAGGTGACGTGAAGACTTGGAGTCACAAGTGGTTGGACTGGGACATCCCTGTCCAGAGGAAGAAAAGACTGCGGAGATCATTCCAGAAGTGGAGGTTGGCAGGTGACAGGGTGCAGCTCCTGAGAAGGGATCTGGCACAGAGCTCCAGAAGCAGCCAAAGCAAAGCAGAGCGCTTGAAGAATCAGGTCCTGAGGCACTTAGTGGCAGACAGAGCTACTCCTGAGGAAGAAAATCAAAAGCAAGACTTGCTGGAAAATGGACAGAATCCAAGAGAACAGAACCCCAGAAGCCCACTCCCTCCTAAGAGCAATAATGTGAACAGGTCACAGGATGCAGACAGTGACTTGCCCCAGGTAAGTGGTTACTGGGGCTGGAGTGGGGCTGTCTGGGACAGCTCAGTCTGGCTTTAGGTAGATTTTGACTTGGAACTGCCCACGTGACAGGATACCTTTTCAGGTTACCAGTTTTCAGTCTCCTATTGGCAAGGCAAGGTCAGCGGTTTGGGGTTTCATTTGGGTTTTGGGGTAGGTTTTTCCCCCCTTTTTCTTAGCTGTGATAAACCATCTTTAAGTAGAAAGGTGAGGCAGGATGGAGTCCATGATAATGCTTATCCTGTGTATAATCACACAGTGTGCTTGCCAGATGAGAAGGAAAGGTGTTATGTCAGTGGGAATTGTCTGGAAGCTGAAAACTGTTACCTGTAGAAGTACCTCTTTAGATCCACACAATAAAATAAGCTGTTTTCATTTAAATGCTGAATCAAGGCAGTTAAAGACATTATTTTATAGAGTCATGCATAGAGCTCACAGTGTACTTCGATGTCAGTCTGCTTGCTTGAGTTGGCGTCTTAATGCCAAATGTTCTCTTTTTGAAGAGTGCTCCAGTTTCTCAAATCCACCAAAGCTTACCTTGGCACTGGGTGAATGAAATCAGTTTAGTCTCTACTCCAAACACATACAGTGTTAAGCCAGTAAATCTTGATATTACAGAGAATTTGGCACATTTGAATTGTTAAGTGATGTTTGTATTTTTACATCTGCAAATAATTTTTTGAGCCTTATCTCAAAAATGCTTTTACACTCATGATGTTGAAATATAATTCTGCTTTGCGAAACTGTTCCTGAAATAGCTTTTGCCCTGTTTCAGGGATTTGGCACTGTACAAACCTGGTGCCTCTGGTTCTGGAAATGACTGAATTTTTCTCCTTGTGTATTCAAATCCTGGTTGCAGGTAGGGCTGTGACTGCCTGAGCCACCACCCTGGAGCAGGATGTGGCGAGCAGCCAAGGGACGCTGCCGAGAGCTCCCGGGCAGCCAGGGTGACGTGTGTGAAACCAGGCACTAAAACTTGACAAATGTTTGATTTTCCAGAACCCCCCAGCATTTGGGGCTGACTCGAGCTCAGCTTTCTCTCTCCCCCGCAATGCTGCAGCATTTCCACTCTCCCTGTTCTTTCCTCCTCCTAGCAGTTGAGCTGAGCTCGGTGACCCCATTCTCTCAGCTGTCACACATGTGAGGAGATGTCTTTGCAGCCACTTTTAAATGTCTTCTCTTGTTTTTGGGGAACAGCTTTTACATCTCCCTGCTTGTTCACTTTCCAGGTTATCTTGCTATTACTGACCAGTGTGTGTCTAGTAAACTGGTTGCAAATATTAAATTAAACTGATTAATCAGCTTCTGAATGTTGCTGAACATCCAGGATTTTCCATTTTTAGGAAGTGCCCCCATTGTCATTAATGTGCACTGTTGGATGTGTGCTGGGCAAAGGTTTTTACTCTCCTTGATGATTTTTGCTAATAAGAAGGTCCGTGACTCTTAACAAAATGCAAGTTCATCAAAATAAAAACTTCTTACTAAAATACAGTGCCATGATGGAATTCCTGGCAGTCGCATTTTTGAGGTTTCGGATGGAGTTTTTGAGAAGAAGGAAGAATTAAAATATCCACCTGGGCTAATTCCGGGATTATTAAACCATCCAACTTTACCTGCAAAATGCAAAGCCAGCTCTGCAGCTGTCCTTGCACTTCAAATCCAAGAGCAGTTCAATGTGAGCCAAGGATACAGCATTGGAGGCTATGTTCTTGGGACATGGCCAGACCTCCCAGGAGGGAGATATTCCAAGTTGGGTTGGTTATGGACCAAAATAAAGCTACACACATGCTGAAATCAGTAGATTTTCACCTGGGCTACATTTGGCCCAATCCATGGGACACATGGCTTGTTTAATACTGTTCTTTAGGAAGGGTTGGAAGATGGGGGCAGCACGGGATCGTACTGGCTCTTTGTACCTGAGAGCATCAAACATCTGAAGTAGGAAAGGACATTTGAAGTCCAAGTGCTTTTTCTCCTCTGCTGCTGAGCATTGAATGTGTGGAAGGCAAATCTTTTCCTTTGCTCTTGCAGGCTCAGAGAGAAGGAAAGTGACAATTTTGGGAAAACGTTGCCTCTGCGGGTTTTAATTTTCCTCTTGCAGTTCTGGTGGCTCCACAGCCATCTGCAATGGCATTTGCTAATGTGCAGTTAGCATTAATTTCTGGTTTTACTGTATCCATGCTATAGAACCAGGATAAACCACAGCACATCCTGCTCATCAGCCCTTAACTAAGGAAGGGAGATTAGTACTTTTTCATTAAAGTGAGTGACATTTTCCAGGCACCAGTTTTTTTCTGTCTCGTTGTAGAATTCCTTGTCAATTTTAAAATATAGCAACATATTTAATAGCCAGTCAGGAGAAGCATTTAAATGCAGCACTGCTGATGAGCAGGGCTGCTGCAGCACTGCAGCAGCTCTGCAGGCAGACTGGGAAAGGCTGGAGCAGGAGTGTTGCAACAGAGCCAGGGAACTCATTCCTGCCCTCACATCAAGCCCACTGTTTGGCTCTTGCTACCACACTTCCTGCAAGTGCTGGGTGCTTTTCATCCACAAGGAACAAGGAAATGTCTCTCTTTACCACCAGCACTAACTCTGTAATGGTTTGTGACATTACCCACTTTTTAGGAGTCTTCACAGAGGTGGCACTTACTGCAGACAGCAAGGACACCATCTAAGCTGAAAAGAGCCCATTTTGTAAATTCAGACCAGGCCTATGTAAATTAAAAAATAAAAGAAAATTCCAGGACAGAGGTATTTTTCTCTCAAATTACTTGTGAGCTCAGTGTGGATTCTGATGCACAGGGCTGCTCTAGTCCCTCTAAGAGACATGACTTCAGACAAGGACACTGGGTTATTTGTCTCAGGCCAAAGGCATTTAGGGGTTGAAATCAAAATTGTCTGAGGCTCCCGTGTTGACTCAGGTCAATGTGTCACTTCTCTCTATTTTCTAAGCTAATAAGATAGGACAGCTGGCAAACTTCTAGTCTCCTTGTCACTTATCCCCAAGAATGAAATAATCTGTTCTTTGCTTTAAAGAATTCGGAGTTATGGAGCAAAGATAAGAAATGTCTCAGCTTGCAAGCATTAGAGGCATTTTTGACTGTTTTGTTGCCCCAGGCAAAGCTTATCTAATTCGAGCTCTCCACAGACATTTGGCTGTCAATTCATCCTGAAGATTTTGGAAGGAAGAGGATCTCTCTTAACTGTAAAGTGGGGGTTTTTTGGGAATTCAAAGTGAGTCAAGAAAGCATTCAGCTCACTGGAAATATTACCAAGCAAAGTGGGGACTCTGCTGTGGCCAGGGGGTGAATGTGGATCTCCTGTGTGGTGTTTGTGACTCTCGTTCTTGTGACTCTTCTGGGCTGATTCTTGAAAAGCCCAAGTGGTTTCCCAACAAGTGGTTTCCCATAGTGGTAGGAAGTCATGGAAACATTCTGCTCCTGTGCCTTTCCTAAAGCGTCTGTCTCACTTGAGTTCCTGCCTGGCTGTTCCCCTCTTTCTCCTGCCAGCATTTCAAACTTTATCTTGAGAAAAGCGAGTCAGTACCCTTTGCAGTTGTCAGTGGGTGGAAGATGGTACAGCTTGGGACATCCAGCTGTCCTGAGGCCACTGATGAAGCGTGCCAGATTTTTCCTGCATGGATTCCAAAGAATCCATAGTTCTGTTTAAGTAAGCCCATTAGCAAGTAACCAAATAAAAGAAGACAGCTTATGTCTGTAACACTAACAAATAGTGTTTGATTCTTTGGTCCATAAAGCTCAGATATTAACCAAACAGTTGTTTTACATTCTGTGAGCAAAAGTGAGCTGAGATATGGTGAGAGGAAATTACTTGCCCGAGGCTGAAACAAAAACCTTGCAGAGAAGCCTTCAGTTCCTTCACTGCTGCTGCTGGCTTGGCTGGTTGTTCAGTGTGGGCAGCACAGCTTTATTTTTACAACCAACATGTAGTGTTTTCTAAAGCCCAGACCATTTACTGACAAGGATGTTGCCCACCATAGTCTGGAGTGCTTTCCGAGTTCCTGTTTCCTGGATTGAATGCCAACAGCATGGTCTAAAAGCTTGAGTATATTTCCTCCAATATGAGCTTTTAATTATTCTTCTAATGGGGAGTAGTGGTGGGAAATTCAGCTCCAAAGCACTTGCTGAGTCAAAGATGGTAAATCGCTCCATTTAAAATATTTAGCAGATATTCTCAAAATAGAGTTAGTTAAAAAAAAAATGTACTACACACATGGACTTCATTGTGGAGGGTAAATTGTCAGGAGTATGGCCTGGCAGGCTAGGAACTGGAATGGGGCCAGGTAAAAGGAATTTTCTGATGAAAGAAAGGAAATTGTTCCTATCATTCTGATTATTTTCAATCAGGTGGCTCATCCTGTGTGGATGTGAGCAAACTTTGTGCCCTCCAGCTCTGCTCCCTGCCCCAGCAGCATGTCCTGGGGCAGGCACACAGGGAGCTGTGTGTTTCAGCTCACCTTGCTTTGAAAAGTGATTCCAAAATAAATTTCCTCTTGCTGCAACAATTCAGTTATTACATAAAAATGCCACTGCAATCTTCCTGCTTCATGCTGGCCAACTGCATGGCTTCAGGAAAAGGAAATCACAGCCAAAGTAAATGAACCCCAGTTTGTGGTCCCTGTTTTTAGGGTCTGTCTTATCCCACCTTTCTGTTCTTCTAGCTCCACTCACTGCAGTTTTGAACCTGGATCTTCTCTTGTATTTGCCACATCAACAGCCTTGGTACTTAAATGCTGTAGCTAAATGTGGTGTTAACTGGTGTTCAGCTGGGGTAGAAATGGCCTGTCTGCTGTGGAGGAAGAACATGGAGAAACACTTCAGAAGAGAGAAGAGGAAGCAGTAAAAATTCCTGCTTCTGGGAAAACAAACCAGGGATTTTTCAGCCTCCCTAACTGTGGAGAAGGACAACTTAAAACTGACATTCAGTGTTCGGGTCAAACTCAGACAACTTTTTCCTTTACAGATGCACACAGGAACATCTGCACCGGAACCATCAGCGCTGGCTACGTTCTCCAGTCCTGTGGCACAGGGCCTGACAGCTCCAGGGAAGACTGAGAAGCCTGGGCAGCCTGATGATGCCCATCCTCCCTCCTCCAAGGCGTTGCCCACAGCCAGCCCTGTGCCAGTGAAAAGCACAGCAAAGGCACAGGTAGCAACTTCTGCGCCCAGTGGAGTTCCCACAAATGGCAGTGTTCCTACAGCCCAGACCAACACTGCTTCAGCCCCAAGCACTGCTGCCACCACGCCAGGTGAGGACACGCAGGGCTCCAGCAAATGTCACCTGTTCAGGCTTTTTCAAGCCACGCAGTGTGGAAAAATAGATTATTGTGGTACCTTGGAGAAAACAGCGAGGTTTCTGTGTCAGCAGGCGTGCTGTTGGACCCTACTGACTCCTGAGGTCTTGGGACTGGGACTTGGGCATCATAAATCTGCATGTGGCCATTGCATCTAAGGACAGCTGGAAAGTAATGGGGATATCTTAATTCCCAGAGTGAAGGCTGAGACGTGATGCGGGGCAGAGTCCCGGGAAGCATTTTTCCAGTAGCCTTGGCACACTGCTATCCATCAAATTGAGCAGAAATCTTAATGTCTGCTCAAAAGAGGGTGTAATTGATTATTTTCTGTCCCTGAAGTGTCACTGCACAGTTCAGCTGTAGAGAACAGTGTACTTGGCTGTTAGCCCATGCTTTGCTTTGCAGCATGGTGATGTTTCTGTTCACACTGGTATTTCCTAAAACAGACTGTTGAAAATGCATAAAGGCCAAAATGCCCTTTGGCAGCTCTGTGTCCTCACCCAGGCTGTCAGCTCTCCCTGTAGGGATGGCTACACACAGGGAATGGTGTGTACTGCTCATGTGGTGCCTCAGCATTCAGTTAATCCAGTGTGCTGAAGTATTCACGGCTGAATTTCTTTTGAATTTAGGGTTCCTTTCCCTTACAAGGGAACAAATGGAAAGTGGAAGGGAAGCACTGCATCCAAAGATGTTTTTGGCAGGAAGCTCATTGGCTGCTTGTGCTGACAAATTAATGTGGTTTGGTTTTTTTTTAAGGGCTTACCCCAGCTAAAACTGGGAAATATATTTTAAACATCTTCACTGGCTTGTCTGGGAAGACTAACATAGCCAGGGCCTGCTGGTTTTGCTAACCAATACAAAGATGATGTAAAGGGTAGTTTTTCCAAGCTACCAAGTTTTTCTGAGATTTTTTGTCTGTTTATCTGGGGGTTTTTTTTATTATTTTTGCTAATGAGGTCTGATTGCTTTTTGCCTTGGAACTCTTTGCAGGTGAAAGACTGATGGAGTATTTGAGAGGGGAAAAAACGTGGTTAATTCCAGTAGCTATTAAAATTGGAAGATAGATAAATAATAGATAATAAAGGTGGAAAAATAGCTAAATATTTAAGGTCCTTTTTTCCCATCTTTTTTAACTTGAATTTTTTGTGCACACCTCTGAAACATTGTCTTTGACAGGGTAAAACTAAAGAAAGCATATTGTCTATGCATAATTCCCAGGTCCAGTAATAAAAAGACAAACATAAAGCAAATGGGAAGGGAAGAGGGGGATGAGGAGGCCGAGAGAAATATGTTATTTAGGAAATATGTTCAACTTTCTGGTTATCTTAATGCTAATAAAAAGCAGGAAAAAAGTGTCCCTGGCCGTAGTTTTCAAGGTTACCCTGCAGTCTTTAAAAGCAACCTGTCAGTTTATTTGAAATGGAATGGCAAGAAAATTCTTGAGCGGGGGTGGAAAAGAAAATACAAATAAAAGGACCAGGTTTGTATTTTGAGCTTCCATACCCAGTGTGGCAGCTATGCAGGTTTGAAAAAATTCTCTTAGCCCTCAAGCAGTTTTTCAAAGAAGAAATTCTGTGGATTCTTTATATATTTGTGAAGCTCTGGAATTGCAGCTTGGAAGTGGCAGTGTTTGTCTTGCTGTGCCATGAGCCTGCAGCTGAGTTCTCTGCCAAAAAACTGTCAAGTAAAACCCTTCCCATCCTGCTGGACCTGGGCGAAGAAACTCCCCTGTGCAAGGCCCAAGGGCCACGTTTCAGCACAGTATCTGCAAAGAGAGAGGTGACTGAGTAATTTTGGGTTTGTCTAAATTTTGTAAACCCTACTAGTGCTTTCGCATTAACAAGGAGAGTGAAATCTGAAATGGAAGGTCTGTTGAGGGACGGGATGCTTACAAAATACATCATTTGTAGCTGGGGTTTATTCTGTAAACTGAAACCAAGTTGGATTTATGTACATAATTTTTTTTTCCTGTTCCTCTTCCAATTCTGTGTTTGTCCCTTTCAGCTATGAAGGAGCTGGTGGTTTCTGCTGGAGACAGCGTCGAAGTGACCCTGCCAAAGAATGAAGTTCAGCTGAACGCATTTGTGCTTCCTGAACCACCACCTCGTAAGGCTTCCCTGGGAATTCTGCTAAGGGCTTGGGATGTGAAAAGGCAAACAGTCATTATGTATGGCATGAAATAACGGCAGTCTTGAAAATGTCTTTTGTCAGAGAGCGCTTTCCTGTGGAAATTTTTCATACTCAGCTATTACTTCGTGCTGCCTCTTAGAGAAAATAGTGAGACACAAAAAAATGTAAAGTGCTACAAAGCCAGTGGATTTGGAAGATGGCACATTCTCAGGGTGGTGTGTGAGGAAGAAGTGGATTTTCAGCATCTATTCTTGATATTTGCTGATAGGAGCTGAGCTGTATTAGCAAGTGATCAAAATCTGAATTGGGGTATTTGCCTGCTGAGGAACACATTCTATACACTCCTCATTTCATCATGCAAATTGTTGGCAGGTATTTTTAAAGTTCTTATCTTAACGCTGTCCACTGTGGCAGTGGGAGCTGCAGAGGCAGGTGTGTTCTGTGTCGTGCAGCAGCAGGGACTGATTCGTTCCTGTTCAAAAATTGGTATTCCTGTGTCTGCAGGATCTGAGGATGTGATAAGGCTTTTCTCTCTTATTATCCTGGAGCTGTGATTGTTCCAAAGCTCTTTATTGCCTTAGAGGCTGAAAGATGGGTTTTGATTTCAGAGTAAATGAGTTTAGAAGCACAGATTGTCTCTTTTCCTGGGTATATTCCCAAAAAGCCACAGCCCAAGCTGTCTCATTTTTCCACAGTGCAGCAGAATGTGCCTTGTAAATGTTTAATACCTTTGCAGTTCTTTAGCATGGGAGAAAGACGGGCTTTAAAAACAAACATCTGGACCTTTTCTTTTTTTTTAAGGAACCACGTATTCCTATGAGTGGGAATTGATTACTCATCCAAAAGACTACAGTGGAGAAATGGCAGGGAAGCACTCCCAGACCCTGAAGTTGTCTAAGGTAAAGCTTTTGCTGCTTCGTATCCTGTTGTGTTAAATGCCAAGTGGAGAAGATGGGGACCCCGGCAGCCAGGAAAGACTTGTGTGGGATTTCAGGATGAATAGGAAATTGCATGATGGGCAGGCGGCCAACATTTGACTGCAAGCCCACTTCTGAGGCTCTTAGAAAAAGGAGATTGATCTGGCACGAGGGAAGGAAGAAATTGATTTCAGGAGGTACAAGCTGCCTACAAGCAGTGTGACAAGGCACACAAATGGCACAATTTAACAGTAACAAGGGGTGGGAATATTCCTGGAACAGTGTGGAGGTCTGATTAGGTCTGAGCCTTGTACTGCCCACTGGAAGAGGGACTTGCTGCTTGCATTAACGAGAGCCCTGCGATACCTTGTGGCGTGTTCCTGGCAGCTGCTCTTAGGCAAGCTCTAACAGGGAAAGGGTTGCCGGTTCCTGCACATGGGGATTCTTAACAAGGAAATGACTCTGAGTACTGTGAATATACAGTTCTGTACTTGAGACATTCCTTTGAGCATTCTGGATTCTACCGCACTCAGAAAAAAATCTACAGGCTTAAGTAAGGATATCATGCAGAGCCAAGCCTTTTGAAAGGAGTGTGCAGGTCTCCGTGAGGGTTTCAGCCTTTCGGGTATCAACATTGTTATCCAGTACCTGGTCCTTCACCCTCTCATTTTGGCTCAACAGTGAATGGTCAAGGGGTGACTGCCTGGCTCGTGTCACCTAGAAAGAAGAGAAGAAACACTTTCATTTATAAAAACATGCAAGAAGAGATTTTCTTCTTACATGTAGCCTTTCTCACCTCAAATGCAATCTGCTAGTGCAGATTCCTGTGGCCAAACAACCTGAACTAATCTCTGTTATCTCTCTTCTGTTTGCCTTTTGTTGCTGGAAAATAAAGCTTGACTGACAATCCTGTGGCAGAGAGAAATACGAGTCTTTGGTTTCTGCATAGCCATTGTAGACTAAAATACGTGTAATACCATTTTGGCCTGGAAACCATCCTTTGCTGTGTATGCAGAGGCTGAAGCACGATTGCTTGGGTGCTCCTGTGCCAAAGCACAGGAACTTGACCTTCCAATAGGTCCTGACAAGGTGCCACCAACCTGTAGGTAAATAATCCTTTGTGTTTGTTTCCAGCTTACTGTTGGCCTGTACGAGTTCAAAGTGATCGTTGATGGGGAAAACGCGCACGGAGAGGGATATGTGAATGTAACAGTGAATCCAAGTGAGTGGTCTCTGACAAGCCAAGGCAGCTGTATCATGGGGTTTGGTTATTTGACTAGACCCTGGTTTAGTGTGGTGATAATTCATTGTGCTGTGAACTTGCAGTGTGTGTGTATATATATATGCACATATATACGTATGTATTAAATAATTTCCTGAGATAGGAAGCTATTGCTAATACACAGCTAATTTTGCTGTACTGTATCAAGCCATCCACTCGATAAAAGAGCTGGAATCCTGATAGAGAACTGCTCAGCAAGCACCTCACCCTGAAAGGCCACTGCTTCTATAAAAACTGCTGCAGTCTCACAAAAAGCTTATAGCAGCAGGAGCAAAAACTGAAGAGAAGCCAGAGCTTTGAAGCTCCTTTGGAGGTTCCTTTCTTCACTATCCAGTAAGGAATATCACTTCCAACCACAGGCAGGTTAAGTCAAATCTCATTCCTTATTATAAAACGTGGTTTGCAGATGAGCTGGTGGAGATACAGTAGCTTGTGCTGACTGCCTCACTTTTTAGATGGCCTGTGTAAAGAGACAACCACAGGTTTCAATAAAATCCCTTCATTTTGCAGTTTTCAGCAAGACTTCTTGTACAACTTTTGTGGGCAGAGAAGGGCTCTTGCACTCCCTAAATTAGCAAGAGTGCGTGGCTGGTCTTCTGGGTGCTGTGGCTGATCATTTCCTTATAAGCAGTGACTTTGCAGCTGGCAGCATGCACCAAAATCCTTCACTTTTCAGAGCAGCAGCCACACTGTGGCAAGAAGCTGTAGGTGCTTGACTCAGTAGGGGAAAACTGATGCAGTGCAGCCTTCCCAGAGCACTGGTGTGCTGGCGGTTCACCTCCACACTGTTTGAACTCCCTTTTGGTAGCCTTGATTCCCCAAGCTGGTGTAGAACATGCTGCAAACACAAATCACTGTTGCTGATAGTTCTGCAGTTCCTTGGCCAGGGCTTTCTGCCGTGGCCTGCCTGTAGTGTCATGGTAACAGCTGGGTTGTTGTTGCAGAGCCCCGGGTGAATCAGCCTCCTGTTGCCATCGTGTCCCCACAGTTCCAGGAAATCTCCCTGCCAACCATTTCCACCCTTATCGACGGCAGCCGTGAGTACCTGCAGGTTTAAGTGCAGCATCCAGCAGGGCTGGTTTGTGTTTGGTCCTGGGCTGGCCCTTTGCATAAAGTTTAAGAGAAACGGTGACACTGTCAAACACAATTCAGTGAAAAGAATTAGCCTCTCTGCCAGGAGAGGGGAACACACAC
This sequence comes from Gymnorhina tibicen, assembly GCA_013399875.1. NCBI lineage: Eukaryota > Metazoa > Chordata > Aves > Passeriformes > Artamidae > Gymnorhina > Gymnorhina tibicen. Next base: position 264,114 of record VXAZ01007011.1, read on the forward strand.
AACAGCACCTCTCTGTGTTCCCTTTTGAAGGGCACTGGCCTGAGCCAATCTCCTAAAAAAGGAAAAGCTCTGGAGGTTGCTGCTTAGAATCAAAAAATAATTACTGTCAGTCAAAAATACTGGGCTTTTTGTTAAACTTTGAATGTGCAAGTTACTGACACACCACCTTCAGTGACCCTGACCTGCACTAGAGCTTTACAGGAGTTCCTTTAAATAAATTCAGGTTGTCTTAGCCCCAACTAGCACTGATTTGTTACAGTTTGGGTGTCTGAGCATAACAGACACTCTGGGCTCGGACCAAAAATACCTTTGCCCGCTAAGCCCAGGGCAGAAGGAGGGACTGACCACCTGGAATCTGTGAAGCAGCATTTTCTAACTCCTTGAATGTGTGTTTTCCCCCATTACTGAAACAGAAAGCACTGATGATGATAAAATTATCAGTTACCACTGGGAAGAGCTGAAGGGTCCCCTGCGAGAGGAGAAGGTTTCCAGTGATACTGCCATACTGACACTGACCAACCTGGTACCTGGGAATTACACATTCAGGTAGGTCACACTGGGAGAGTCCATCAGTTCTCATCCCTGAAGAGTGAAATGTATGGGATTCCTGAAATGGTTAAAAAAAGACAACACAGAACATGGAGAGAACTCCCATTTTGTTCTCTCTCTCCACTCCTACACTTTAAAGTAGTTTTGTAGCTTTGCACTTCAGGAGAGATAAGCTGTCCAGCTACTTCTTATTCTTGACTTGTAGCCCTGGTTAAGAGGATGGCTGAAGGGAACAAATGGTCTGTCAGTGCTACAAAATGTCTCTCGAAATGTCACATCTAAACTCTTTGGGTAAAAGCTTAGGAAGAAAAGCAGTCTTCAAATCCAGCTTTTAAATGCAATGTGTTTGTCCCAGATAAGTGAGTGAGGCCTAATGGTTTGACACGCAACCTGGACAATAGGTGGTAGCTGATTTTACTTTTGTATTTGTCCTGTGTTTTTCCTTTGGCCTGTATTTTGGTGTGATGTCCATCACTGCATCAGCAGATCTATTTAAAGTAAAACAAACTGGAGTACCTCTAACTGAAAGCTGCTTTCTTGTTAAGCAGTTGGCATATGAACTACTCAGATCCGTATTCAGATCCAGGTTTAGCAAAAAGCAGTTGTGTTTTGTGGTACCAGCCTATCTGAGGAGATGTGCTGTGTCCAGGCCACTTGTGGGTTAGTAATGTACTTCTGTGTTTCACCTTGGAACCGGTTGTTAGATTTCAAGTGGGAGATGGATGCAACTGTTGAATTTCTTGCATCATTTTGAGGCTGATAATTGGACATTTGGAGGAAGTTTCTGTTCAGAAAAGGCTGTATTCAGCTCTGATCACCATCACTCCTCAGTGCTTTCACTTTTTTTTCTTTTTCCCCTCTTCAGTCTAACAGTCGTGGACTCAGATGGTGCCAGCAACTCCACCACTGCCAACCTGACTGTGAACAAGGCAGTGGATTATCCTCCAGTGGCCAATGCTGGCCCAAACCAGGTGATCACCCTGCCCCAGAACTCCATCACGCTCTACGGCAACCAGAGCACGGACGACCACAGCATTGTCAGCTATGAGTGGCTGCTCAGCCCCAACAGCAAAGGGAAGGTGATGGAGATGCAGGTCAGTGCAGGTCTCCAGTGTTCCACCTGGATTGCTTACTAGCTGGGTTTTTATCTATAATCAAACCAGTTTTAATGGACTGTTCGCAAATGTCTCTTAGAATCCTATAGAGCAAACGTGTGATGATTAAGTATGTGCTTAAAATTAAATGTGTGTGAAGCTGATATTGGTTTAGTGGCTGAGCTGGTGCACCAGCCTCACCACTGGCATCCTGTTCCTTTCTTGAGCAATGCAGTTTTAAATCGTACTGAAGAAGGGGGATTGAGAGAGGTGGGAACTTTTGAATTGAATCTTGGAGTCTAAATTTTGCTGATACTGGCCAGACTCTCCTCAGTCCTAAACAGTAAATGTTGGAACTTGTTTCTGTGTCATCATTTTTCTTTTAAAGATTATTACTACTGTCAAATTTATAGAATGAGAAAGTCCATGAATCAGGTTCACTATGTGTGGGATTTGCACAGGGCTCCCCAGAGGTTTTGCTAGAGTTGGGAACTACTGAATCCCAAAAGGTCTGCTTGTATGGCATTATTCTTGTTATGTCCCACAACAATGTCCTTGTAGTGTGCATAAATTTAGCTGCAAGAGCTTTGCATGCTGAAGTGGCACAGACTCCTGCTCCCATAGCAGGAGTTGGTAATAACCCCCTAGAATGTGCTGGTAATAGTTAGTTTAGAATCAGAGTCTTCTGGTCCATCATCATCTACATGAGGCTTGTTTTTAATCCATGAGTATCTTTTCTCACAGGGCGTGAGGACACCAGTCTTGCAGCTCTCTGCAATGCAGGAAGGTGATTACACCTACCAGCTCATAGTGACTGATTCTGCTGGGCACCAGTCCACTGCAGAGGTCACTGTGATAGTCCAGCCAGGTAAGCTGCCTTTACCTGCTATTGCTGCTTCCCTTCCAGGGGTTGGAGGTGAGCAGCAATCTGTCAGCAACCTCTAAATCTTATGGTGACTTTCAGAAAAGCTGCTCTGATTCAGGACCATGCTGTGCTGGTACATTGCTGATAAATGAGCAAAAGAAAGCTTAGGAATATTGCCTTTCTATGCAGTTCTCTTACTTTACACAATGTAACCTAATTGATGTTTTCCTACAATAAAGGCAGGATTATAATTTCAAACAGCTGTGTCTGCCCACAGTGCTGGGTCCTGGGACAGGGGCAAGAAAAGTGGAGCAGTACTTAGAGAATGAGAGCAAAAATCAGAACTCCTGGTTTTCAGTCTCATTTTATTGCAGATGTGTGAATAAAATGCTCACTGGAATCCTTAACTGCTTTTAACCTCACTTTATCTGAGTACAAGGTAGTGGGCAAGGGATGTACTGGGGATCATGGTGAAAATCTTAATGGTGGTGTTTTAAACCCCACGTTTATGGCATGTATGGAGAAATCCTGCATTCTTTTCCAGAGAACAACAAGCCCCCAAAGGCAGATGCTGGTCCAGATAAAGAATTGACTCTTCCCGTGGACAGCACCACTCTAGATGGCAGCAAGAGCTCGGATGACCAGAAGATAGTCTTCTTTCTTTGGGAAAAAACACGGTGTGTATCACCTTCCATGTTCTTGTGTATTCAAATCTTTCATTTTAAACAAGTCACACCCCCACACCTCCCTTGTGTTCAGTCATGGTCACATTGGGCCTGACAAGCTTTACCAGTGACCCAAATTAAGACAAGGATTTATGTTTGATTGGAGAGAGGTGGAGTTTTGTTTGAGCATGAGAAATAGCTTTGCCTTCATCTCTAGGCTTGACTCCCACTCTGCGTGTGGTGTAGCTCAGCCGTGTTTCCATTCACAGCAGTGGAGCTTGGTCTTGGTCTCATGGAGAGACTGACCCTTCCAATCAAACAACAGCAGGGTCTCCTAACTCGATGCTTTTGCAGTTTGTTTAAATGAGGCAGAGTTCTCTTCTGACTAAATTCCCTGAAATGCTTTAGGGAGTTCAGGAAAAAGCCTATGAGCAACTTGCAGTAGCTTCTTCTGTTTGCTAATGCAAAGTCTGTGCAAAGCCCTAGAAATGAAGGGCTATTTGTGCTTTGCACCTTTTTTTTACAGAATTGGCTCATTGTGCAGTTCACAAGCCAATTTGCTGAAAGAACCACTATTTGTAAACACCACCTAAATGCCATTATCAGTGTTCCTCTGGTTTAAAATTAACTTAACACTAAACTGCCAGAAATTAACGCTTTTTGTTCTGGATGCTGCACTTACCCTTTAGATTATCTTGCTGTAACTGGAGGACATAATTTTGGTTTTTGTCATGGACTCTTATTTCCAGGCTCCTGTTTGGAGTGAGGCTGCCTCCAGTGATCTATGCAAAGTTTAAACTGATCAAAACCCCTGAAAATGTCAAAAACTGAACAAACCCCTTGTGTCTTGGTTAGGGGTCCAGATGGTGTGAAGCTGGAGAATGCCAACAGCAGCATTGCCACTGTCACAGGCCTCCAGGTTGGGACATACGAGTTCACTCTGACAGTGAAAGATGAGAGGAACCTGCAGAGCCAAAGCTCTGTCAACGTCATCGTCAAGGAAGGTACGTCCAGCCATGAGCACAACTGCTCAAGTCACAGGTTATCTCTGAGCAGTTCAGCAAAACCTGTGTTCAGAGACACAATAAAAGTAAGGAATGGAGGGATATACAATGTGGAGAGCACTGAAGCAGCCTTGTGGTTTGCCCTTTTCTGGAAGAACAGTATCTTCAGCTTAACCCCGCAGTATTTCCCTTCTCTTCCCTGGGGTTAGACAGGGATTTCTGGAGTACACTGGAGATCTAATGCAGTAATTTTTGATTGGGCAATACAAGATCTTTCTCCAAGTGCTTCCTCTCTATTTATTTAGAGATAAACAAGCCGCCTGTTGCGAAGATTGCTGGTAACGTTGTCATCACCTTGCCCACAAACACAGCGGAGCTGGATGGATCGAAGTCCTCTGATGATAAGGGGATTGTCAGCTACTTGTGGACCCGGGACGAGGGGAGCCCTGCAGCTGGGGTGAGCTTTGTTTTGTAAAGCATCACAAAAATCAGTGCAAGGTAGTGTTGACAGCTCCTGAGGAAATACAAAGCTCCTTGTTGGGCTGTTACCTTGTCATATCCTGAAACATGATACTTTGTGCTACTTTGATCCTTTGTTTCCTCATACTTACTTTGTTCTGCCTTCCAGGAAGTCTTAAATAATTCAGACCATCATCCTGTCCTCCTCCTGTCCAATCTGGTAGAAGGGACCTACACGTTTCACCTCAGAGTAACAGATGCCAAAGGAGAGAGTGATGTGGAAAGGACCACGGTGGAGGTCAAACCTGGTGAGTCTGGGTTTTGTGTTGTACCACATTTGCCTACAGCCCTCTGGATACAGAATACTGGGATTAAAATATGTCATCTAGTTCAGTTTAGAACTGTAAATGTCAAAAGTTTTGGGGGATGTGGTTGTGTTTTCCTCTGGTTTTTAAGGGCTGACTCTCACTGCTCCTGTTACCTGTGGAAGTCATACTTGCATCCCTTCCTACAGTGCCATTCTGTGGTTCTGTGTTCAAATCAGGAACATCCTGGAGAGATACTAAAAACCTGTCTTGTACCCAGGCTGCTAAATAGAAACTCTGAAGATCTGTACTATCTACATTCTCCCTAGATCCTAGGAAAAACAACCTGGTGGAGATAATTCTGGATGTGAATGTGAGCCAGCTGACGGAGCGGCAGAAGGGGATGTTCATCCGGCAGATAGGGGTGCTACTGGGGGTCCTCGACTCAGACATCACCGTGCAAAAGATCCAGCCATACACTGAACAAAGGTGGGATTCGTCTGGGAGGGCACACAGGGGGGAGTTGCTTGAGGGTTTGGAAAATCAAGGCCTCTTTTCTCTTGGAAAGCAGATTGGACCATCAGAACGTGTGGAGTTGTTGCTTAACATTGATATTCCTGCTCTGATCAGAGTTGCCAAGCAGGTCTTGAGTATCTTTCCCCTCTGGAAATGGTGCATTGTCCTTGAAAACTGCTGCTGCTGCTGTCTTTTCACCTCAAACCTGTAAAATAAGAACAAATCTGATTTGTATTTTGAAAATTGTGGAAACAGTCTGAAGGGATGTTCTGCAGCTGTGATTTGTAACTGGAGAAATAACAGGGCTCGGTGCAGGAGTTTGGTGAAACACTTATGACACACCAGAGGTGGTGTGTAACAGTCCTCCTCACTTTCATGCCACGTTGGTAGTTCATAGAATCACTGACTGGTTTGGGTTGGAAGGGACCTTAAGGATCATCCAGTTCCAACCACACAGCCACAGGCAGGGACACCTTCCACTAGTTCTGCATTAGCTTTATTGCCTACACAACTGCTTCAGCTTAATGTACAAAAAATGTTGAAAGCCAATGTGATTTCTGTTAGAAGAGATAGAAAAACTTGATTTTGGTTGCTAGTTGGCTTACAGAAAACTGCATTTCTCCTAACCACATGGAAGTTGGCTGCTGAGCAGGACTGTAGGTCAGGGTGGTGTTGCCTGCCTGGAGAGTGGCAACAAGCCATGAGTGGCAATCTATTGAAATAAGTGCAGTATTGCACTAGTTTTTATTAAAAGGGGAGTCGTTTCAAAGTACCTGAAGCACTGAAGAAGATTTAAGGGACGTGCTTAAAGTCCTGCAGCAAGTCAGCAATAAATCTGCTGTTACTTTACAACATCCCTGAGTGCTGTGATATATCGATTCCTTCATGTCCACATGGCCTGCTGTAGCAGGAAAATCAGAATTCATTGTCCATGCAAACCTGGAGAGCTGAGAACAGAGGAGCCAGCACTTTCTGTTGTAACATTAGCTCTCTGTCTCTGCCATGAGCAAGCCAGTCGCCCCTGAGTAAGGCAAGTAAGGGATTCTTGTCATTAATGCTTCATCTGTTTATACGTTCAAGCAGACAAAAGAGTGGGAAGTGTTATAAAGGAGCAGAGATTGTTTCCTGACAGATGGCTTTAAGATCCCATTTTTGCCTCCACTATCAAAGTAACTTGTGCTGTTTAAAAAAGAGCTTTTTCCTCTGACTGCTGGTTTGTTCTTTTTCACATACTCTGAGGGTTTCACTAATATCCCGTTGACTCATAAGCTCACTATAATAAATCCCAAACATTTATGCATCCTTTTGTGAATCTAAAGGATCCACAGGGCTCTGCAAGGTGAGCAAGCCATGAGGAACAAGTTCTTCTATCATAAAGTCAATGCAGTAAAAGCTGCAGAATACAGAATCTTTCATACCTGGGCTGTTTTCTGGCTATAGCACTTGGTGCATTCCAACTAAACTCTGCAAAAGACTGTAAACTTCCACTGTCTGCTGCTGGAGCTCTTGTGCTGAGCAGGTAAATGGACCCCCAAGTTCCAGGTGTAGTAAAGTCTAAGGATCCCACAGGGAGGAAGGGAGGAGAATATGAAAACAGCAGGACCTTAAAGATTTGATGCTTAGCATGAACATGCAAAGATCTGCTTGATGTGCAAATTCAAGAACAGTGCAGCCCTAGCTTGGAAAACATGAGTGGATCAGATATCCTGAAGGGTTTTCTGCTGTAGGGCCAGATCTGCCCTGCAGCAGAAATTGTTCTGCTTCCAAACAGAGCCAGAAGTCTGGTCTTCAAATAAATTTGGGATTCTGAGTAAATCCCTCTAATGACAGACCGGAGAGTGTAGCTCTCTACCTGATGTTTGGAGAAGCAGCAGATAACAATTCTTCTCTTTCTTCCAGCACGAAGATGGTGTTCTTTGTCCAGAACCAGCCTCCCCATCAGATATTCAAAGGACGAGAGGTGGCCTGGACGCTGAAGAACGAACTGCGGAAGCAGCAGTCAGACTTCCTCATCTTCCGGGCGCTGGAGATTAACACAGTCAGTAAGTGAGAGTCTCTTGGGACAGACTTAACATCTTTTCCCTTCTTTTCAGCTGCCTGACAGATAAGGGTACTAAAAACACCCACGTGCCCACACACTTACACTCACTGCAGGAGCTTTCATGTTAATAAATGGGAAACAAAAAATTAAGTCTATTAGACTATTCACTAATCACTTATTTACCAATTAATTCTGTCTATTCACTATTCAACTTCTTATAAATAATTACTTGCAGTGTTGCTGTGAAGATAAGAGTTCACAAAACCAAAAGGAGGTTGATACTTCTGAAACGAAAATACAATTTTTAATGGACTACAGCCACTGAAATGAGTGCCATCCTGAAAACAATAAACTGCACATCTTGGTAGCTGTGAACCACTTGTTTCCTGTGCAGCACAATCAGTCTGCAGGAAATTTTCCCCTTCTATCATTATTTTACAACTTTACATTAGCACTGTTTTTCTTTTATGAGATCCATCCTGTGAGGATCATTTGCTGATCAATTAGAGATTTGAAACTAGAATGGTGTAAAGTAATTATTTTCATTACTTCCTGATCTTACCATTTTGTGGCCTTCAGAAGCCATTTTTCAGTTCTGTTTGGTCCCTCCAAAGGATCTGTTTCTTTCTTGTCTGTCTCACAGGCAGGGTTTGAATTGGAAAATCAAAACTTTATTTAAAAACATTTACTTGACAAATACAGAAATTCCATAACTTGTGTATCAAAATGAGGATTTATTAGGCAAAATGTATGTTGCTGGTGAGGTGGGATGTTTCAGTTTGGCGTGAGGCCCAGGTGCTTACATTTGCACTTCTCACCTCTTGTGATTACGGCTGAGCTATGAATGAGCTACAGAGGGGCCGCATTCAGGTCAGAGCCTGCAGGACGGGTTGGCTGTATTGAACTATTTTGTCCCATTTTTGCCTCACCTGTGAGTCATTTAGTTCACCTTGCTGGTTTTGGCCCCCAGCCTGTCAGCTGAACTGCTCCGAGCACGGGCGCTGTGACTCCTTCACCAAGCGCTGTGTGTGTGACCCGTTCTGGATGGAGAACTTCCTCAGGGTGCAGATGGGGGATGGCGAAAGCAACTGCGGTACGTGAACCCCCCCGGGGTGGGCACCTTTCAAAGAAACCCGTGTTTGAAACCTTGGGTGGGCACAGTGCCAGGCACCTGCTGTCTCCCAGTTGCTCTGATGAGACGCTGACACAAGGACACAGTCCCTTGTCTCACCTTCTGGGCAGGTGATGTTTGACAGGGGAGCAACTCCCCTTCAGACCCTCCCAGTGAACATTCACTAAGAGTGGAGTCCATTCTGGGTGTATAAATCACAGCTCTCTCCTGTCATGTCCGTACAGAGGCTTTCCTGCCACAGAAAAGCAAATTTTATAAACCAGCAGTTTATAAATTTTATAAACCAGCACACAGTGAAAACTGCCTAGCGAGTCCACACACTGGATCTCGAGCTTCCCAAGGGGATCTGGTGGTGCTGCCAGTGGGGAATGCCAGCCCTAGTTCTGCAAAGGGCCAGGCTTTGCCTTTGCTTTCCCAAGAGTAGTCCCCTAAAACGTGCACTGTCAGCTGTATGAGGTGCCAAAACATGTTTATCTCTGGGGTTCTGCTTTCAGAGTGGAGTGTGCTGTATGTGATCATTGCATCTTTCGTCATTGTGGTTGCCCTCGGATTCTTGTCGTGGATGGTGATCTGCTGCTGCAAGAGGTGGGACTGAGACCACAACCCCCGCTGTATCCAGGCTTCACAGCCGAGTATCTGCAGTAGGAGGTTAAAGATTCAAACCCATCGTCCCAGCATGTCACCTGCTAAGCCCTGGGATGCTGGGTTTTCTCACTTAAGTGTCTCAAGTGAAATGTTGAAGTCACAGAACTCTGGGTTATGTTAAGAAGCAAAATTTGGATTAACCTATAAACGTGCAACTTAGCAACATTTTAATGTTTCACTTTGTAATATGAACATAATCCTAAATAGCAAGTGCTTCAGCTTTGAAGATCAGAGTTGTTTTTCTTCTGGTTCTTTTGGAAATGGACTGTCTCTTAATTCCTTTTCCTCCCCTTTAGACGGAAAGGAAAATCCAAAAGAAAAAGCAAATACAAGATTTTGGATGCAACGGATCAAGAAAGCCTGGAGTTAAAACCAAATCCTAAAGCAGGTAAAACGTGAGAGGGAAGAGCTCAGCACTTCCAGAGCACCGACTGAGGACTATTCCTCTGTGGACTTAAAATCACAGTGGAACAAATGTGATGTAGGGGCTGACAGAGGGGTCTCAGAAGATCTAAGAGCTTGTCTCAGATACGGGGTATATGGGGTATTTAGTGAAGTCATCTAACTCTCAGATTTGGAACTTGGGGCTGAAACTGGCCTGGTCCTGATGTCTCCTCTTGGTATCACAGAAGTAGGAAGTGGATGCATCAAGCTGTGCGGAACACCCTGACCCAGGAAGCCCAAAACTGGGTCTTGACTCTAACTTCTCCTGCTCTAAAGTTTTCCTCTGGGTTCTGGTAGTTCCTTTCTTGCCAATATGCAATTCTTTCATCATTCTCTCCAGCAAAGCAGGAATTCAGTGGCACTAAACATTACACTAAACCAACAGACACCTGAAAACAACCTAAAAATACTCGTGTACTGGAGAGATTGAGGTTTATTTCTGCTCTGCTACTCACCCACCACAAACAACTGGTTCGTCAGCTTATTCATTCTTGCTCTTGAGAGCATCAGGCTGTGAAAATTTCACATTTAGTTCATCCTCTAGTTTTCCAGTAAGCAGGTGCATTTAGGAGGGTGATCCATGAATTCCTCAGTGCTCCATGTGGCTACAGGTCCATTGGCCCATTCCACAAAGGCAGGATTTGTGTTCAGTGTTCTTAGCAAGCATTTTCCTGCCCGCACTGCTGTCCTGAGAGTGCTTGTCAGGTGCTTTGTGAAGATCAGGGAGTTATTTCAGGCTGGAATGTTTTTATCTGATACTTGAACCAAGCTGTGGTCACCTGCTGACTGACCAAGAAAAGAGGGAAATGTTGGAAAGGATGTGCCAAATACAACCCTGCTGAATGCCAGGGAGCTCTGCAGCTGCTGAAGTGTGTGTTTCATATCAGAGTGTGTTCTGGTTTTGTTTAGAGAAGGGGATGTGTTAGCTGTGCATGGAAGAGAGTCCCTGATCCTTGTTTGCTAGCAGAAAATAACCACTCATCCCGGTGTGATCCCATTTAACGGTGTTCCAGCAAAGTGAGCAGTGCCCAAGAGCAGCATGGAGGGCATTGCAGTGACAGACTGATCAGCTGTTCCTCTGAGGACCAGGCTGTCCCAACTGCTCAAACACGGATACCCTTGAAGGAAACCCGGGTGTGTTTCCCTCCCTCAGCACCCAACTCTGCTTTAATCTGACCATCTGTCACCTCGGAGCCCACTGTGCAATAGATGTACTAAATGTGCCTCACCATTTGCTCTCTGGTAACTAAACTCATCTTGCTGCTTCTGAGGCTGGCTGCTGACTAAAGTCTTTTTCCCTGCTAGATATGTCCAGGGAGATTTCTGCTAACAGAGGAAATGTTGCATTTCTCCATTAAAGAAAAGCTAAATTTAAATATTTCCTCTGCTGACAATATCAGTAAATGTCTCTCTCCTGTCCTTGTGCATTAATCTAAATTCATCCTGCTAATTTCTCTCTCTCCCCTTGCAGGCAGGAGCAGCAGAGAGGAGAGTAAAGAGAGGGTAGTGAGATTGCAGAGATCTTCCCTCACACACCTGCATACTCTCTTGCTCCAGTCGTGAGCCCTCGGAGCATTTTCTAGGCAATGCCCTGAGCAAGGTCAGGGAGACACAGCTCCCACGTGTACTCACAGCCCCTTCTGGTCACATCATTGCCTTCCTGCCTGCTTGTTGTGCTTTGTGCTGTCTTGGAGTGTCGTTGTGACCTCTGACACGCCCGAGTGTCTGAGACAGGATCACTTTAGCTTCAGCATCGGAGGGAATAAGAAATGCACAGAGGAAAGTCAGATTCTGCTGCCTCTTAGACGTGATTGGAAAAAGAGACTTAGAGGGGATGGAGTAAGGTGAGGTGGTTCACTGGTGTTAAAAGCATTTCTAACCTGGGAATGTTTCTCCTTCAAGGTGGCAGGCAGAAAGCCCAGGTCCTCAACACGAGTCTGATGCACTCGGAGTCTGAACTGGACAGTGATGAAGCCATCTTCACATGGCCTGACCGGGAAAAAGGGAAACTGCTCCGCAGCCAGAACGGCTCCTTGCGCAACGGACAAGTGACACTCAAACCCAAGAACCAGAGGGAGGAAATCCTATAGCTCCCCTCGGGCAGCCTTGGCTGGAGCTCAGCAGGGAAGGCCACTCCCGTCCCTGTCCTACCAGGGCCTTTGGAGGCCACTTTGACTAGGACTACGCTGCTAACTTGTTTCACAGAAAATAACTTTGGTTTTGTGGGTTTCTTTTCATTCGGTTAAAACTGGTTGTACTTGAATTTGAACTTCAAGGGAAATCAAAGGGAGGAGAAGGCAACTGTGAGCCCCAAGAGAAGAGTCGGAAAAGGACAGAGCTGGCATGTGGAGAGGGCAGGACAGAACCACTTGGAGCAACTGTGAATGTGCAGGACCCTCCTAAGCCACCTCAGACTGCAGTGGAGGGAGCACTTGTGGACTGCCAGCTCACTTGCCTTGGAGCTCCTCGGAGAAGGAAGGTCAAGTCCTTGAACTGTGCTCTGAGCTCCCTTCAGGCTCCTGTAGCCTACCACAGGCTACCTGTGCTGTCCAACAACTTTGTTCTCCTTTACTCCCACCTTCCCTAATGGTTTAAGCACTATTTTAATGTAGACTTGTCCTTTCACATGCACTTGGCTGCTGCTGGAGTGTAGAGGAGGGGGAATGTAAACACTCTGGTCACACTCCAACAGTTTGCAGGTAGGAGAGGGGTTTGTGGCTGTTCTAAATCGCTGTCAGGCCACTCTCATGGGGAGTGCTGGGGACTTGGTGCCTGTTCACATGTGAAAAGCTGACCTCTGGTTACTGCCCAGGCTGGGAGACCCCCTCCTGCAGCAAAGTCCTACTGGGTACCAGAGCTGGGGGGATACACACCCACCTTTGGTACCTGTGTCCAACGTCTGGCTTCATTCCAAAGCTGTGACATGTTCCGTGGCCCCAGCACCTTCTGTTGGTCACCAGGCCGTCCGTGAGGCTGGACGTTAACCATATCTCAGTTATGGAACACTATGTACTGTGGTTTTTTGGTTTGGGTTTTTTTCCCCTTAAAATTTGCACATCCCAGGCAATGGGGATTGATCTCTGCAGTCCCCAGCTGGCTGCTCCCTCGGGCTGGCAGCTCACTGGCCTTGTGCTGTAGTGGCTGCAGAGCCCTGTGTGCTCCTATCGCAGTGTGAAGAGCACAGGTGGTGTCCTTTCGTGGTGGAAAAGGGAACTCTGGGTACCCGAGGGCAGTGGGCAGTGCCAGCAGCACGTGGCACAGCGTGTCACTGTGTCCCTGCTGCCTGAGCCCAAGGGCGGGCACAGGGGTCCTTTCCCATTCCCACTCCCTTATCTCACTGTGCTGCTGTCATGAGTTGCACCCTGTCCTCAGGCAGAACTCAGCCTCGTGCTGACATGAAGGATGCCACTGCTCCTCTGGGGATGGGTGGGCAGTTCATTGCCTTTCTTTGTGTTTAATTTAAAAACTGGAAACTTGTTTCACTGGCTTTTTTTTCCTTCTTTTTGAGCTATGAAAGCCAAAAGGCTTTAAGTTCCTCAGTTGTATTTATATTGCTGCACTACTGATTTGTGTTGAGCTAGATGAAAATTAAACACTATTGAAAGTGAGGGGACATTCCCTCACTGAATGTAGTCCTGGCTGCTGCTGAGTTTATTGTTTGGGCAATCAGCTGTTCCTCAGGCCCAGCACTGGAGCCTGCAGCTCTCCCAGTGCTGAGGCCACGGCATTTGCTGGCGTCACAGCACGGGCCACCCTCTGCCTGGGCTGTCTGGCACACAGCTGGGGCTTGGCTCAGGCTTCCCCTTCCTGGAGGCTCCTGCACCCGCTCTCCCTGTGGCGCTTTCCCTCCAAACCCGCCCAGGACCACACACAGGGAGGGCTGAACCCGGGATGCTCCTCAGAGGGCACAGCCCGGCACTGGCTGTCCCATGGCCACACACTTAACTCTTGGGTGACACCACCCTCTGCGTGTCCCTTCATTTGGATATAAGTGAACAAACTCTGGGAATAGGAGGGTTTGGAGCTGCAGGGATTAACCTGGTATGGTTCTGAGGCTGCACCTGGGAGTACTTCGTGCTGGGAGAGGGAGCTGGTGGGCTCTCCCTGGTTCTGGTCCTTGGGGCTTGTGCTTTTTGAGCCCCTCGCTCCTGCACATCCCAGGGAGGGCCCCCAGCAGCAGATGGGGGCTCAGCCATTGGGCATTGGCTGCTGCAGGGGTCAGTGCCCCTCTCAGCAGACACAGGCTGGGCTTTCCAGCAAGCCTGGCTGCTTATTGCGGGAGAGGGAATTAAAATCCATGCAGCTGTTACCCCCAACACCTTTGTTCAGCTGCGGTTGTTTCCTTCATCCCTGTGTTTCACTGCGGGGTCACAGCCCTTCGGGTGCGGGTGCTGTATTGAGGGGCTGCACTGCAACCCAAGGCTGGGCTTTGGCGAGAGCTGTGGCCTTCCCTCCGTGCCCAGCGGCTCATGGTCCCTTGCTGTCACTGAGTGCAGGTTTGTGACAGCACAGCACAAGCTCCCGTTAGATTCCTAGCTCCCATTAGTATTCTCTGGCTGTGCAGCCTCTTCCCCCTCCACGTGTTAACCCTCAGTGCCACCAAGCCTTCAGGAATGGGGACAGACAGCTCTGCAACCCAACTTTGGGGGACACAAGGACATGTGGGGCTGATGGAGGCGAGGAGACCCCCCCCAGGATGAAGGTGGGAACTTCTGGCCCAAGGTGGGAGCAGGGTGGACTGCCCGCTGTAGTGCCCCAGGAGCACAGCCCTCCCCAGGTGTGTGCACAGAGCCTCCCTGGGATTTTGGAATCCCTTTCCCCACTCTCCTCCTCCCCAGCGTCACTAATTTCACTGCCGGTTTGTTACCCGAGCACCGTGAGCGTGACCTTGCTCAGGAAGGTTTCTGCATTGCTATGCTTTATGATTTCACAATTAGAGACACTGGCTACAAGTTGCCCATGTGTGGAAGTTAGAGGCTGAGACATCTGTCAGAGGAACCAGCACCTTCACTCAGTTTTCTTTTCTTTAACATATTCAAGTGCTGGTGAAGATGTTTGAGGCAAATTCTAGTTTCAAAATAGTTTGCTCTTGAATCTTTTCCTCATCCTGCTGCATAGCTGGGGCTGCCCAACCTGTCTGCACTTTGGTTAATGATGTTTGGTGATTCCAGTGTTACTTGGGTCAAGACTAAAAGTCATTTTTTTAAAAACAAAATGTTTCTTTCAAATAAACAGGGAAGATGTTTTGCTGCTTTCCAATTGCTTCTTTCTCCAGTTTCAACTGTGGGACAGTTCTCACCAAAGACTTGATTTCACAGGAAAGCAAAACAGCAGCAGTGTCAGGGCTCGAGCTGCCCCACACCCGGATAGCAGCACCTCCTCGTGCAGCAGCAGAACATGTTTTAGTTAGTGGGGTCCTTGAAGGAGATTACTGTGGCCACCCAGCTCTTGCTGGGGCTGGCTGTGTAGGGAGCACACTTTAGCACCACGACAGCCAGGAGGGACCCGATGGCACTTTGGGACACAGATTTTTCGGAAAAGGGAGGAGATTCACCTTCAGAGCTGCCCTTCTGTCCATGAACAGCTCACGTGGTCCATGGGGTGGGCTGGAGCCCTCTGAGTTCACTTCCCTCAATGTCACCTAAGGACAGAGGAAGCCAAATCTGCTGAGCTCCCCAGCTGCGGGCTCGGCTTGGTGGGTGGGGAGAACTTGCACCAGCCCCGGGGCAGCACCGGAAGAGGAGATGGGGTTTCTCACTGCCCTGAGGGCAAAGAGCTGCTCCTGCTTCCAGCAGCTTTTGGTCCGTGTTACATCCCCGGGGGGGTCAGGGCCTGGGCTGAAGCCTCAGAGCAGCCCCAGGCTCGAAGTCTGTGAAATGGGTTTTATTGCTGGAATTTCACAGCTCGAGACACTGAGGCAGCTGTGACGGTGGCCAAGGCAGCAGCTCGAGGACCCTGCCCACTCCCGGTGTTTTGGTGGTTCAGCAGCCCGGGGAAGCCCCGCGGTCCCTGGGGGAAGCGGGTGCAGGGATTTGGCCGCAGGCACCGCGGCCGAGGCCAAGACCAGGCGCCCGTCAGACCATGACGGAGCCGGGGAGATCGGGGTTGGAGTCGCAGCTACTACACCACTTGTGCCTCCCTAAGCAGCACCCGGGGCTAGGAGGAGTTAAAAAACAAAAGGCTCTTTCTGGAGCCGGGGGAGCACGGTTTTTCCTCTCTTTGTACTCATCCTGCTGCATGTGCTGTCCTTGCTCCGACCGTGTGGATTTGGCGCTGCTCCCCAGCGCCTTCCTGTCATTAGGATTCCCTGGACTGCTGCTGCTTTCCTTCTTCCAGCCGGGCTCTCCCTGTCCTCGGCACTGACAGGAGCTCCCGCACCTCGCCCGAGTCCCCCGCAGCCACGGGGGGACACAGTTACAGTAACGATGTGTTCCTTGAATCATCCCTGCGCCGAGGGTGCGGGCACACTGCAGGGGTGCTGGTGGCTCCTTGGGAGCTGGGGACACACTGTGGCACCGCTGGCACCCTGCAGTGCCCCCGGCTGCGGGACTTGCCCCTGGGGCTGTTCCAGAGCCGGGCAGGAGCGTTGGTCGCTGCCCTGAGAGAGGCCGGGACTTGCAGGGGGCTCAGCTGGAGGACTGACCTGTGTTGGCCGTGTCCCAGTGGGAACTGGTCACGCCACCACAGCCCACCAGCTCCCCGCCGCCAGCAACCCGCAGGACCCTTTTGACCGGGCACGGACCCAGCGTCACTCCCCGAGTCGCTGCTGGCCCGGTGGGGGTTGTTACAGGCATTTTGGGGTGAGCGTGGCTGGCTAGGGACAGGAGTTTGCGGAGCATCCCAGCTCCTGCCTCCCGTCTCCCGCCGCTCCTCCTGCTGAGCCCCGAGGGGCATCGGGGGCGATGCGGGTGCTGCAGGGGAGGCCCGCGGGCACCGTCACCCTCCATCCATCCCTCCGTCCGCCCGTCGGTCCACGCGGGGCCCCATGCGCCGAGTGAGTCCGTCTTTCCATTGTTCAAACAATCTCTTTTCCACACGCGGTGCCAAAGGCTCCCCGCTCGCTCCCGCACGCGCCAGTATATTTAGCTGCCTCTAAGCCTCTACCTTTCCTTATATAGGAGAGGCCAAACGAATTTCTCACTCTCATTATTAATAGCTTGAGAGGAGCTCTTAGGAGGCTGCCAAAAATAGCAGGCAAACAGAGCGTACCCGGGGTGGGGAGGGTGTCGTGGCAGGCAGGGAGCCGCCGGGACCGCCGCGGGAGGGATGCCACGCTGCTGGTCCTAGCTTTTTCCTTTAGGAACCACACTAAGGTGTCTCCCAGCATCCTGCCCCCGGCAGGGGGTCCCCCACGCCCCGCCAGCTCTCCGCAGGTAGGACCAGCGGGGCTCCGGGTGGGCAGAGCAGCCCTGTATCCCCGGACTTGGCGGCTGGGGATGCTGGAACAACCCGTAGGTGTTGGGGACACCCCAAGAGGGTGGCCTGGGGCAATCCAGGGATCCCTATCCCCACGGGGTCCCCCTGGCCGTCGGGATCTCCTGTGGCTCTGGTGGTGACAGGTTTTACCCTTCTGTACACTCCACGAGCTCCGCTTTGCCCTCGAGCTGCCCTAGGCTGCTGCTGGGCCCGGTGGTGTGTGGCTCCCCCCACGACATGGCTCTGGGACCCCCGCCGGGCACCCGGGGGACGTGGGGCAGGTGGCAGAGCTGGCCGGCTGTCTGCGTGCTGGTGGCAGCCCTGGCTGCCTCGGTTCGGAAGGGAGAGGGTTTCTCAGTGGAGATCACCCACGCAGCATCCCCAGAATTGGGCACGTGCCGGGACAGCGAGCCAGGGATGGGGCGAGCGAGGAGGGAGCTTCGGGGTGCCCAGCGAGCGAGGGGTCTTCAACTGCACCCGGAGATGTTGCATCCCAGGGTCTGCCTTAAATCCCTCCCTCCTCCCTCCCTCCCTGGCGAGGAACTTCTCTCGCTGAACCGGAGGATGCTGCAAGCTCCTGCGGACGAGCCGGAGGAGTCCTGTGGCAAAGTCAAGGCGAGCGGGGAAGCAGCGTGCTCGTGCCGGGTGTCACCGCAGCTCGCTGCCGCCAGCCCAGCCTGCTGCGGCCGGTGTCACCTCCAGGACCGTGAGTGGCCTTGCGGGCGGGAGGTGCGGGATCTGCGGGGGGCAGCGGGGCTTTCCCCGCCGCCCACGTTTAACCTTCAGCGAGCCCGGCCGGTGCTGAGCCCGCCGGGGCCGGGGATGCTGCTGCTGCTGCTGGGCTCCGGCAGCGGCTCGGCGTGGGCAGGGAGGGGACAACCTGGGGTGAGGGTCACGGCAGCCCCCCCTTGCTTGGGGCCAGCCGGGGTGGAGGCGGAGGAGTGGGGGGCAGCAGCAACTCTCAGTGTCGCTGGGGGGGCAATGGGGCCCCCCCGGCAGGTCCCGGCCGCAGAGGGGTCCTGGGTGGAGAGTGCTCGGCTCTGCGGGCAGCACCCGGCCCTTCTGCCTGAGGGTGTCCCCCTGCACCGGGGCCGGTCACCCCCTCTCCAGGGAGCCGAGGTGCCCTCGGCCACGCAAAGCGGGGACACCGCATGCCTGTGGGATGGGGTGGGAAGGGAAACCCAACTCCTGGCACCTCGGCATCGCATTTTGGACTCGCACGGAGGGAAGTGCTGACCACCATGGCCGGGTGCACCAGGGCCGTACGCCCACAGCCCCGACACGGGCAATGCCGCGGGCGAAGGGGTGGCAGGACGGGAGCCGGGGTGCTCCCCCAGGCATCCTGTGCCAGCGCTCCCCTTGCACCCACCTCCCTCCTCCTTGCTGGACCTCTTGGTGTTCTATAAGCCACTCAGCAGCTGCTGCAGTGGGTTTGCCGGGGATGGATGAGCCGGGGGAAGTCGGCTGGGGGGGCAGCGCTGGATGGCAAAACTTGGAAAGGCCCCTGCGGGGCAGCGGCTGCAGAGCTCGGCCGGGGACGTGGCGCTGGCGGAGCCGGGAAAAAAAAGACTCTTCCTTTTATAGCCAGGCTGGGGTTGTTGGGTGCCTGCGGGCGCGTGGGTGCCACTACTGCCGGCCCCAGCAGCCCCCCGGCTCCTCCGCCTCCCCCTGCAAAGCCGTCTGCCCCTGGTGCCCACAAATGACCCTGCTCAGGCAGGAAGCTGCTCTCGGGGCAGGTGGAGAACACGGGGGGCTGCCCTGGCCGGGGACTCACAGCCGGTCTGCAGGCACGGAGAATTCGTGGAAGAGGGGCTGCCCCAGGCCACAGCTCCCTGGTGGGTTTCGGCTCGGGGTCTGCAGCTGCCAAAGGCAGCCCTGGGGCTGGGAAGGGCTCGGGGATGCCTGCGGTGGTGGGGGCATGCCCAGGGCTGCAAAGGGGTTGGTGGTGATGACTGGGAATGTCTGGGCACAGAGAGGGCAGTGGGGTAGAGCTCGTCTGTGGAACAGGGCAGGTGCACGGAGGGGTGGTGGGAAGAGGCAGGGGTGGCCTGGGCTGGAGCTGGGGGACACAAGGTGCCCCGGATGCAGCGAGCATCCCATGGAGCTGGGTGCAGCCCTCCAAGGTCACTGGGAGAGCCCGGCTGAGGGCTGTGGGAACTGTGCCATGGGATGGGGCTGTATGGGCCTCTCGGGCTGGGATATCTCTAATACCCAGTCCTGGGAGGCTGCCCAAGGTCAGCCGAGGTGACTGGAGGTGAACTCGGCTGTGATGTGAGAGCCCGGATGCTGTGCCCTGGCTTTGCGGCTTCAGGGTGGGTGCAGCCACAAGCTTTTGGCTCCCACTGAACCCTGCCAGCCCTGCCAGTCCCTAGGACCCCCGCAGTGCTACAGCAAATCCTCGCGGCAGCATCACACTGCACTGCAGGGCCGGCAGAGCCCCAAGGGTTAAGTGGGTGCATCCCTGCAGCGTCTGGCCTCAGGACACCCACTCTGTTTGATGTGGGGTGGGACAGGGCTGCTGGTCCAGGCACACACGCTCTGCCCCACCACTGCTGCTGGGCTGTGGACTTGTCTTGGGTCCTGGCAACCGTGTCTGCGATCCTCAGGGCCAGATCATAGGGATCAGTCATGCGGGAGCTCCCGGGGTGCTGGCAGAGCATCCTGGGGGGACCATGGCTGTGTTGTGCTGTGCCCCACAGAAAGGTTTGGTGTCTCGGGGCCCAAGCGAGCAGCGACTCTGCTGCCTGTGGGTGCTGTGAGCAGGGCCGGTGACGTGAGGCTGTATTGGCACCCAGTGGCTCCTTGCAGGGAGCTGCGGCGCGTGTGGCCCTGGCTCCCGGTGCTGAGTCACGGCCACATCCCGTCCGGCCAGCCCCGCGTCCCTCCTGCCCACGGCCGGGCCCCCCACGCACCCCTCACTCCCCTGTCCTGGGAGGGAGCAGCCCTGGGAACCCAGGGACACTCCCTGTACCTGCCATTGTCCCACTCCAGCTGCAGATTTAGGGGTGGGAAGGTCACTGAAGTCAAGGTGCATTTGGGTGGTGGTGACACTCATCTCCTCTTGTCACCCTGTCCTGGCCAAGCTGTGCGGGGGTCGGGGAGCCCACCCCCAGCCCCGTTAGGTTCTCAAGCCCCAGAGCTCTCAGCTGAATCTCTCCTCCCATGGGCAAAGGCATCTCCAGCCTTCCCTGTCCACAGCTGCTGCGTGGGGAGGGGGTTGGGAAGGGCTCAGACCCCCGTGTCCTTCTCCTGGCCCTGCAAACGAGGTGGGCAGGGGCATGGGGCTGTGGTAGGCGGGTGCCCCCCTGCGCTGGCCCAGCTGCACTGACCTGGAACCACTGCTCTGGCACACGGACAGGGGGATTTGGGGTGTGGAGTGTCCTGGAGGTTGCAGGGTGGCAGGGGAGCAAGTTGGTGCATCCTGGCCCAGTGCAGCAGCAGCAGCAGCAGCAGCAGCAGCAGCAGCAGCAGCAGGGGGGTCTCCTGCCAAGCCAAGAGCCAGGGCCGAGGGGGATCCCCCTGTGGAAGTGGCCCCAAGCACAGGTGCCCACCTCTGCCATCCATCTGTGCTGGCCCATGTGGGCTCACGGGACACGGCCCTTGGCTGTGCCCCCATCTCCTCGCAGGTGCAGCTCTCCAGATGCCCCCACAGCCCAAACCGCTGAGCCTCAGCTGCATCCTGGAGCATCCCATCACCCACAAAGGGCAGCCACCTCCCAAACACCAGCCTGAGCACCCTCCAGCCACCGAGGGGCTCTGGGTCCAGGGCACACAGGTTGGCCACGGCTCTGTCTTGTCCTCCAAACACAAGGATCTCCGTGCTCCGGGGTGGCTGCGGGCACAGGGGGCCAAATGGGCAGTGTCTCCAGCTGGGCTGTACCGGGCAGAGGCCGAAGACGGGATTGGGGGTGGGCGGGAGGTTCTCCCCACAGCCTCCCCCTGGTCTCGGGTTTCATCGTGGCCACGGGCTCCTTCCAGGATCTCACTGGAGCTGGAGGACACGGAAGGGAGAGGGACAGCCTCGTGCCCCGGGCCCCCAGTACTGCGCCGCCCGCCTCTCCCTCCCAACCCTACATACTTCTTCATATGCCCATATGGAGCCGGCCGGCGTTATGGAATGTTAAGAAGTATGTATTTTTGGGCTGGGACCCCTACGCCAGGAGCCCCCATCACCAGCACGGTCAAGACGGCGCCTCCGGAGAGACGATGCGTCCCTGGGGCTGGTAAAAAGGAACCAGATCAACTTGCAACTGGATTTGGTCCCCTTCAACCAGCTGCAGCGGCACATGAGCTACGGCACCCGCTGCCACTCACCGCCCCGGCCCGGGGCGCTGCCGCCGTCCTGCCCTGAGCGGGCTCGGGGTGAGGAGTGGGTGCAGGGAGCGGGAGAAAGGGGAGGGGGGGTGCAGGCTGGGCTTTGGCTTTTTTTGGAGGCTGCCCGGTGGGGAGGAGGCAGGTGGACCTGCTTCAGCTGCGATTTCCAGACTTGCCCGAGGGCGTCGTCAAAACCGCGGAGTTTCACCGGTCGGGAAACGCCCCGAGAAGCCACAGGAGCCCTGGCACAGACGTGAGGAGCCCCCAGCCCGGCGCGTCCTTCCCCCGCAGCCCCCGCACCTCCCGTCCGAGGCGGTCGGGGCGAAAGAGCTCCCTGCCGGGACACCCCCAGGTTCCGACCCCCGAAAACGGGGGAGCTCCAGCCCCCCTCTAGCAGAGGCAGCAACATCAAAAGGTAAAGAGAAAGTGAAACTCGGAGAGCGGTTTTCGAAAAGTCTCGAAAATTCACTGTCCCGACGCACCCTACCTCGATCTTTCCGGCAGCCGTTGGCCCCTCAGACAGCACAGGTTGGTGGCGTGGGGTGCCAGTGTCCCGGGGTGGGTGTTTGGGGACAGCACCCTTTCTCTGAGGGGGGGACAATAACAGGGGGGTGCTCACCTCGTTGCACCGGCGGAGCAGCCGCGGAACCCCGGGCCGGGCAGGAGCCTGGGCGGGGGCTGAGGGGTCTCGCTGGGGGGAGAAGAGTGGCTGGGAGTGACCGTGCAGGACACCAAAGCCCCACCAGCCCCACCTGCCGCCCACGGCACAAAGTCTTGTTCTTGCTTCCCAAAGGCTCAGAGCAGACTCGCCGCAGCTCTCGCTCCCGGTCAGCCTACCATGGGTAAGTTGGGTGGCTCGTGGGGTCGGGGACACGGGCTCTGCAAGGGGACAGCGCAGGGGAGACACGGGGACCCAGGGGTTTACCCCTTCCCCACTCTCCTCCGGGCCGTGGGGGCAGCGGGGCCGGTCCCGTTCCCGGGCGTCTGCAGGGCTGACGGAGGGTGGGGCTGGGAGAGCTGCTGCTGCCACCGGACCCCTGCCCTGCCCGGCCCAGCGCGCTGGGCTCCAGCCGGGAGGAGTTTTAGTGCCCACACTCCTGCCCTTCTGTCATTTTCCTTCTTAGCTTTGGTTCAAGTTGCCGTTGTATTCCTCGTTGGAATCATCATTGGAGCTACAGTTGTAGGTGAGAGTTTGGCACGGGCAGAGCAGCCCTCGGGTTCAGCTGGGGCGCTGCTGAGAGGGAAGGGGCAGCACTGGCCAGTGCCTGGAATTCTGCCTGCACACGCTGCTGCAGCCCTGCACCCTGTTCCTCTCCTGCCGCCCATGGGATGTCCCTGTCCCTGCATGCCCCAGCCCTCGCTCTCTGCTCTGGTCCCTGGGTCCTTTTGGGGAGGCCGGTTCTGATGCTGGTGGCAGGGGGAGAAGTGGGTCACAGAGAGCACCCTAACGCTGCTCTGTCCTCCCTGCAGCAGCCGCAAAAGGTCAGACCGTGGACTTCTCTATGAATGCCAAGGGTGCCCGTTTCAGCACTGGTGAGTGTGGAGGGCAGGGGAGCTGGACTGGGCTGGGAGGGAACATAGGGTTGTACCCTGAGCTTGCTCTGAAGCCAAACCAGCCCTTCAACTCCTCACTGGTCGGAATGTCC
>VXAZ01007012.1:0-20863 GCA_013399875.1 Gymnorhina tibicen
ACTTTATCTTTGGGTTTATCTATCAGCAGAAGAAGGGGGAGTGTGTAAAAAGATAATTGACTCAAACTGCTGTTTGCAAATAGATGACAAGTGAAGAGTGGTAAAACAAATAACAAAAGGAATAAGAAAGTTAACACATGTACTGGTCCAAACACAGAAAGGATAGGAATGGAACATGTTTTAGTGGTTACCTGGTGGACTATGGGTTAAACAAATGCTTTTTTCCCTCTTATGTGCTGTAGCAACTCTAATCTTTTTACCATGCNCTCTTATGTGCTGTAGCAACTCTAATCTTTTTACCATGCATGATCCTTTGCTTAGTGCAACTTATTCAACATGTGCTCAAGGAATTGCAAGAAGTAGCCATGGCTACAAAAGGACAGAGAATGATGTCACTGCAAACAATTGCAAAACCAAAAAAGAGCCAGAAACAGAAAATTACGTCAATAATAGCTAAAGTTTGTAAAGACAATTTTTAAGAAAAGAAAAGAGGAGGAATTGAAAGGAATGAGAATGATTTGTCTTTACAAACAAACTGTGGGTCTGCTGATAGGTAAAAGCTAGATACTGAAAGATGAAAGAAACAATGGGAGGAATTCCACTGACTAATGAAAGGAGTGAGAGGGTTTAGTCTTTACAAAAAACTGTGGGTCTGCTGATAGGTAAAGATAGATACTGAGAGATGGAAGAAGCAAAGGGGAGAACCATAAATCCCATAGGAAAAGAAAAAAGTGGGGTTTACATTAGAAGGGGGTCTGTATTATGTGATTTGGGAAGCCTGTACTTCTCAAGTACCTCAGCCAACGAGGAAAGAGTGAATCACCCCAAACCAGGCCAAGAGACACTTCAGAGACAGAGTCAGAGAAGCTGGTATTTGCTTTATTCGGCACTGGGTGTGTAGGGGATCACTCCTCCGAACACACACACGCAGCACTCCATACAGTCCAGTATTATGGGTAAAATTCATGAATATTCATAACATTCCTTAGGATGGGAGTGGTTATACAAGTTACTTCTTGGAAGTCATTAATACATTAGCATACGTGCCATGCATGCATGGCATGTCCTGGTGGTCACATTGAGGAAGACTCCTCTTCTTCCTTGGGGGTCTTTCTGATGAAGGCTAGTAGTCTTCCTAACAATGCACTTTTCACCTTTCCTTCTGGAGCATGTGCAGTCCTTTATGGAATGATTCTGCACTTTCTGTGTTGATTCCACACAATCCTTGCTTCTTTTATCTTGACAAGATTAAGGCGAATCCTGCTTATTAGGTTTTGTAATTAACATTTGCTCTCTCTTAATAGTTAACTGTGCTTATATGAGTTAACTATTGATCAACCCCTATCAAGAGAGAGGGAAATGCAGCCGGGAAATTAGGATAAAAAGGAGGCTGCATCCTCTAACAATTTGAGAGACCCCAGAGGAATACCCCATGGCATCTCCCTTTTTTTGAATAAAGTAACAGGACTCCTCTGTCTCCTTTCTGGACATAAACCTCTGGTGTTTGTGGATTAATTTTCCTGACAGAATTTATCCTAAATCTATTTTGTATGCATGAATAAATGTGGTGTACACCACACCATCAATGGTAAGAGGCCTATTTAAGAACCTTTAAGAAAGACAAGCAATTAAAACTCAGCAGAAGACAAAGTACATGCAATTTTTAGGTCATTTCCATTAGCAGTATTTTATATTACAGGCAAAGAAAATGCCATGGTATCCTGCTGAAATGCAAAGCTGTCATATAAAATGCCACATTATTCGTGCACCTCATGCCTCCCAAACCTTGTGAATTTTACACCATGCTGAGTACAATTTAATTAAGAATCTTCAGGCAGAGACTGTTGTCAAAGTGGGTGCTTTTCTCTGCATGCCATTGCTAACAGTAAAAACAAAAAAAATTATAACCAGAGAGAAAGTGAAAAATCTGCAGCCAGATTCCTGCAAAGCCTCTGAGATTCCAATTAAAAAAAATTAAGCAAAACAGAATATATTTTTGAGTTATTATTTCAGAAAGCACATCCATAAATTATAAAGCACCGTTCTCACTGGGAAGTTGTGTGAGTACAAGGGACTGTTGAGTCTGAAACATTATTTTTCTTGAAGAAAAAAAGTTGTATTAATCTAAAGCACCACAATGCTTTAAGAGCAGAGTGAATGAAGCTGAAGAGTGGTGTGTTGATAGTGCCCGGTTGTCCTGTAGTACAGGTACAGGGCTGGCCCTGCCTCCCAGTCCCAAATCTGGCCATTTTTCCTTTGCTCTGAGCCTCTCAAGGTTTCTAACAAGGGCTTGAAAAACCAGCTTCTCACCTGTCCAAAACAGGTCTTAACCTTCGAAGTTATTCAGCCATGCTGCTGAGAGAGAGCCAGAAGCCAGAAAGACAGTGTCAGAGACTGAATGTTATAGTTTATGCTTGTCTTGGGGTGACTTTATGCTGTTGTATCCCCTATCACCGCTCTATGCCCAGACATGATTCCTGTGCCTTTCTATGCCTTTAAAACTGGATGCAAGAGAGAGAGAGAAAAAACGGAGCGAACTTTTCAAAACAGTTTGTGCTTTAAGGACACAGAGATTAGCTACTGCTGCTGAGGAGCAGAGGAAGGACTCTTCTTGCTTTTCAGCCAGCTTTTCGGCTCTGTTTCTTCAGAGACAGACAGAGAGTTAAGGTTTTTTTTTCCTCTGGGACTTCGGCTTTTCCCTTCTTCTCTTCTGGACTTGTTCAGAACATCAGAACACCAGAACTCACTGGGAAAATTTCCACCTTAGGCCCGGAGAGGGGCCCATGCTGACCCAGCTCTGAGGAGGAGGGGAGAGAGAGAGACCCACAGGACTCAAAATCTTTCCGGTTTTCTCTCACAGCGAGAGGTTTTGTTATTTAGCATTATTATTATTCTTTTCCTGTGTGTTTGTTAAATAAATAGTTTTTATTTTCTCCTTCACTTTCCTCCGAGGAAAATATTTTTTTTCCCCAAACCTGGTGGGGGAGGGGTGGCTTTAACCTGCCTTCCTTTGAGGAGACATTCCTTTTGGACATTTCCCTGAATTTGGCCCAAACCNGAATCATGTGGCTCAGCACCTTTGTATCTTGTGGGTATTGCTGTTTTTCTTTTAGTAAACTGTTATTTTTTCACTTATATCTCTTTTCATTTGTCTGTCCTTATTAGTGGAAAGGGGAGAGGTTAAAACTAAGGGGAGGTGACATTTCAGTCTTCACTCTGTAAAATTGTCTTAACCTAAGACAATTATATAATACCATTCTTGATGTATGTGTTCCCTGTGGTGATGTTTATCCTCCATTGAGCCTAGGTTAAGATTAAAATTTTGTTGTTTGCAGTACTGACTTATGATATGATAGAATTGCTGGCCATGATACTAATCTGGTGTGTGTATTCAGCACTGCTGTCACTGTACTTCAGAAGCCATCTATTTGGATCAATAATTATACCTTTTACTTTTTTTCCTTGGGAAATCAGCTTATTGGAGAAATTCCTTCCTTCCTTCCTTCCTTCCTTCCTTCCTTCCTTCCTTCCTTCCTTCCTTCCTTCCTTCCTTCCTTCCTTCCTTCCCTCTATTAAATAAAATATACCAATATTTTTTAGCACCAGTATCTAACCTTGTTTGCTTTTAATAATATTTTTTGGGTATATTTCAAAACTTTCTGGATTCGATCCATTTTATTCACAGAGGCTTAGTTTCCTTTGCTCTTCTGTGTTTAAACCAGTTCATAACAGACAGAAAGAAAAAAAGACAGAGGAACATTTTCAAGACAAGCAAACTCAGTCTTACAATACTGGGATCTCAAGTAAGGAAGCAAAATTGAAGTGGAAGCTTTCCAGGGCTGTTGGAGCAGAGAATTCTCATCCACGAAACTGAAATTACTGATTTTATCACCTTGCCATTGGTATTTAAGCACTTTCAACTAATCCTAGAACATCTGTGAGAGAGTTGACTTTAAATGTGTGATTTATTCATTGTGGATTAGCATTAATACCAATTCTTATAAAAATGCACACAATTTGTAAAACTGGTAAACATTACCTCATCTAAACCCGTTGCGGTGACAAATTACATCAGTGAGGAATCCTAAGTTATATGTCAGAACACCTCACACCTAAAGGTTTATAGCCACTTTTAATTTAATATTGCATCTCAAATACAGAGCAAATAGCTCCTAAAAAAATGTACTGTATGTTGTCCACCATGGAAATTTTCTGACACAGAGTTACAGGACTCAACTCACTGTGACATGAATAATTCAGTACAGGAATCTGAAGGACCATCTGCTCTGAAGGAAAGGCAAATTAGGCTCGTGCTACTTCTTGTTTTGCTCATGAGTAAAGCTATTTGGGATGTAAATGTGGGAATTGAAGATCTTTTAGCTATTTGAATACTCATTCTGTGCCAGAACAATAAGGAACCAGATTTTTGGCTTAATTCCATGCTGATCTAGTTTGATATTGCTCCATCTGGATATAACACAGACAATGTATAACCCACACATTTTGTTTAAAACAGAAGGAGGTGGGGCAGATTCTGGCTTCCTCTGAATGATCTGGCTGGTGCAGAGGTGTTCAAATGTGGTACATTGACTTTCCTATTCCCAATCTTGATGACTTTAATTCGTACTCATCCCATCCATTTATCTGTGGGAAACACAAAAAAAGGGTAGAAAGACTCTTTTAAGTGTGAGAAATAAAAGCAAGTTTCAGAAATAAAGCAGAAGAGTTTAGAGATTAGCTTTGGCTATGAAAACTTGAGGAAGATACAATTATACATGAAGCAAGGACATTAAAACAATGGTTAGAGTTTCTAGGTTTGGCTGAGATAGCTTTTAGCGTTGCAGAAAATATGCTTAACAAGAATAGATAAGGTTAAGCTTAATAATGGAATACTGTGCATTGTTATATAAGGTATAAACAAGAAAGTATTGTGTATAACAGATGTATGTGCGCTACTGAAGATTGATTAAGGCAGTTTTCTGTAACTTTTAAAAGTATGCTATTGGCTGAAAAGCTTTTAAGAATGCTCTGTAACCAGGAAGTCTCTGGATGCCTGCGACACCGCGAGCCTGTATCATCTCCTGTGTCTCAACTCTGTATGTGAGACTGATAAAATAATGAAAAGGCTCCTGGAGCATCTGTCCTGGCTCCCCGTCCCATTTGGATTCGCCGACAATTATCCTGGCTCCAAATCAGTAACATGTTCAGAGTATGTGAATCCAGCCAAAGAACTGCATAGAAAACAGACGAGTTTGGTATTTTTCTTCTTGCACAGAGAATAATTGGGGACATCTCTTTAAAGTGCAGGCTCTAGGGAGACACTTGATGCTCAGATGGGAATTGAAAAGGGATGAAAATATGAAGATAAAGGCCCCTGATCATCAGCCTGACTCCAGGCAAGGTAGGTGGCTTTAACATCATCTGAGATTCACTTCAGGGATCTTTAACAGAGCAGCCTATTACACAGCTACCTCTTATCAAGCACTTTTCTCTCTGCTATTACTGTAATGCCTCTGTGCTTCTGGAGTGTTAAAAATATATTTACTCTCTGAAACTGGAAAGGAAGGAAAGCACTTGCTTTGCAGATAGAGTATATGAGTACCTCTGAAACCCAAAGCATCAGAGGAGTTTAGGCACCTGCGGTTTGGGAAACAGCAAGTTCTTTGGAGCATGTGTGCCTAAATTCCAAGCAAAAGTTGCATGGGAGACCTGGAAGGAGAGGGAGCAAGGGAGAACAGAGGAATGGTCCCACTTGATTGGCCTAAGTTTCAGATGCCCATACCCCAATTATTTACCCATTCTGGTGCTGTTTCTGCTTTATTCCAGCAGACAAAATCTCTAGGAATATCTGATCTCCTGTGCTAGCTCCATCAAAGTGCCTGGATAGCCCCATATCCCCTCTTATCAAGGAAGGCATGTGAGGAAGGGTCCTGTCACTACCATACATTCCCAGTCTGGCAGTGGGTCATTTAGGATTGTGCAATGACTGTATTTAATAGCTATCTGCAGAATTTTCTTGTATGCCTCTGTCTGGATCCTTTTATAAACTACTCCAAAATTTTGGCCTCTCAATATCCTGTAACAGGGAGGGCAGTAATTTAACTGCAGGCTCTGTGAAAATTGTACTTAATTTGTTTTAAACTGGCAGCACTGTGAGTTCACTGGGTTCACCCTTTTTCTTGTAAAACAAGAAAAAATATGGCCAGGAGTTCTCTGCCACTGCATTTAATTTGGGGCTTTTTGTCATAACTAAAACATTCAGAATACTCTAATCCTAAAGGTTTGGGGAAAATAGGAAAAAATTCACCTGGCAGTGGGACTTTGCTTTTTTGATCATATAGTTAGAAACAGTTTGATGCAAAGTTATTAAAAATAACAGCATCTACAGAAAACCTGCAATTTATACTATGTACTTTGATCATTGTCTCGGTTTGAGACAAATTAGGGGGAAACACTCTGGAAAGAACATCTCCTCCACAGAAGGCAGGTTTCAGCAGCCCCTCCCCCACCAGGTTCAGAAAGAAATTTCTTGGAGGAAAGTGAAAAAAAGTTGTTCATTTAACAAGCAGGGTGCATGCAGGCATGACAGAATGAATAATGTTAAATAATAAAACCTCTTGCTGTGGAGAAGACCTGGTAGATTCAGAGTCCTTCCTGTACATGTGGCTCTGCTCTCTCCGGAGCTGGGGTGCAGTGTGGGCCCCCTCAGGCCGTGATGTGGGGCCTCCCAGTGATGGTGTCCCGGACCGGAGCTGAACAGTTCCAGGAGAAGAAGAAGAAGCCACAGTCCGAGGAAAACTCCTTGCTTCAGCTAACGAACAAGAAGCTAGTTAAAGAGCAAAGAATTTTAACTCTCTCCTGAGAAAAGGAGCCGAGAGCTGGGGAAAAGCAGGAAGGGGCTTCCTTGGCTCTGCAGCAGTGAGAGCATGGGGGAGTCTGTGAGTCCTTGAACACAAACCACG
Source organism: Gymnorhina tibicen (assembly GCA_013399875.1). Lineage (NCBI taxonomy): Eukaryota > Metazoa > Chordata > Aves > Passeriformes > Artamidae > Gymnorhina > Gymnorhina tibicen. The sequence goes on from VXAZ01007012.1 coordinate 6,963, forward strand.
CTTAAGAATGCGCTCGGCTTCCTCCCCCTTTCTCTCGGACCTAGCTCAAAAGCACAGAAGGGCACAGGATTTATGTCTGGCATATAGCAGACAATAGGGGATAGAGCATCATAAAGTCACCCCAAGACAATCATACAGAAAACAAACTCCAAAAGTAGAATTCTTCTACAATTTTTTCTAACACAGAAGGTCTCTGTTCTACATTAAATAAGCCTTATGACACCTCCCTAAATTAAACATATTCCTATTTTGCTGACTTGCCCAGAAGTCTTAAAACAAAACCTCACTGAAGAAAATATCGGGAAAGGTCTTGGACACAGGGTTGTTAATTAAGTGGAAATGGCTCCTTGTGGCAGTGAGGCCTGTGCTTGCTTTTTCACCATGGGCCTTTCCAGTGATCCAATTGCCACTAAAAGTTTGGATTATAATAAACAGAATCCTATTACCTCTTGCCAAGTTACTCGAGTTGGGATTTCAAATAAACCTACAGGGAATCTGACATCCAAGTCCTTTTGAATTCCAGTGTCCCATTCCTTAAGTGATCTTTCAAAACACTACGTTAAGCAAACACTAGTCCCTATGCTTTCACAAAATGGACTAAAGCTTGGTAACATGTTCTTCCCACAGAGTAGGTCACTTGGATAAAGCTTGATCCAAGTCAGATGCCACACAGTGGAACTTGTGGCAGCTTTAGGAAATACAGACATTAAACAGCAGCCACTCTAGAAACTAAGAGATGTCAGTGATCTTCCTAGTGATTAACAAGAAAAATGTTGTTCCAGGGCATGGCAGGTCCATCAGTCATCACAGCAGCTCCCAAATTACCCAAATGCTTCAGAAGAGAGTGTTGCCAGCTCTCTCACATGTCCTCATCCACAAGTCTCACACTGCATGCATCACATTAATAAAGCAGTCCAAAAGCTGGAAAAATAATCTTTCAGAACAATACCAAATATGTATTATTGATCTGTGTAGCTGAGACCTGGCAAAATCCCAGCCTCCTTGTTCTCCTCACAAATCCAAGAGAGCAGTCACAGGTTCCAAACAATTCCTGATACGAAGACATGGGGCCATAAAGTCTGAGACTCCTTCAAAAGTGACTGAAAAAAAGCTTTCTTCCTGTTAGATTTATAATTTAGAAAGGCATTACAAAATTCCTTTCTCTCCAATAAATTCCACATCCTCTTTTACCTTTCTGATTGATCCATAGGGAGAATCCACATTGTCTAAATGCTACGCCTGAGCTCGAATGCTGTTTTCCAAACGTGATGCAAAGCAGTGAGTGGAGAGTTGTGGGAAATGTCCATTGAAAAACAACCTATAAAATTTTGCATAGATGAGATAGATGGGAAAGGAATCCACAGACTTCAGAGACTCATATACTCATATAATGGTTTGGTTTAGAAGGGACCTTAAAGATCATCTTGTTCCACTAGACCAGGTTGCTCAGAGCCCCATCCCACCTGTCCTTGAACACTTCCAGGGAAGGGGCAGCCACAGCTTCTCTGGGCAACTTCACAGGGAAGAATTCTTCCCAATATCCATTTTAAACCTACACTCTGTCAGTTTGAAGCCATTCCCCCTTGTCCTGTCACTCCAGGCCCTTGTAAATAGTCTCTCTCCATCTGTCCTGTAGGATCTCTTCAGGTACTGGAAGGCCATAATTAGGTCACCCCAAAGCTTCTCTTCTCCAGGCTGCTCCAGCATTCCTTGCTAGCAAATGCTTGAGAAAAAGGAAGGTTTAGATAAACATTTATTGCTCTGACAACTCTCACCAACGTATTTGTCCCAAACCTAGCTTTTTATCAATGTGTTTAATCCTTTTGCTCATCATTTTAACCAAAGGGTTAAAGCAGAGGTCATTTATTTTGTAGGGATATAAACAAGATTCTGAGCAGTGCTGGAGAATGGATGCCCAGAAGATAAAATAATGTTGCTCAGTACAGACCTTAAAATAACTCAAACTCCAGAGTTCATAGTCTGAGGCATAGGGGCTCACTAACTTCCAATAAATATCTTGGGAGACTGCAATGTGTCCTACTATGACAGAGCAACACCAAGAGGGATCTGTGTCCTAGTTTCAGCTGGGATGGAGAGAGTTTTCCTCCTAGGAGCTGGGGCAGTGCTGGGGTTTGGATTTATGATGGGAACAACATTGATAACACACTGATGCTTTGGTTGTTGCTAGGTAAAGCTTACACTCAATCAAGGACTTCCCAATTTCCCATGGTCTGTCAGTGAGTAGGTGTACAAAAAACTGGGACAGATGAACCAAACTGGCCAAAGGGATATTCCATAGCAGCATATAAGCTGGGAGAAGTTGGCCATGAGCTGCTCAAGAATGGGCTGGGCATCACTTAGTGAGGAGTGGTGTTTATTCCTCTCTTGGGTTTTATCCCTTTCTTTCTCTCCTTTTCCTTACTATAATAATAATTATTATTGTATTTTACTTTGTTCCAGCTATTAAACTGTTATTGCTTTTGCTTTTTTTACTTTTTCTTTTTTATTTTTCTCACCCCACCCCACCAGGTCAGTGTGGGGGAAGTAAGTAACAGGTAGTTAGTTGCTGTTGCCACAAGAATCTGCTAAACAGTTTTCCTAATTCTGCCTTCCTCTTGGCATTCCTGAAAGGACCAGTGTGGGCACCTGCACACAAATATGTTGACATTTCATTTGTTTTGTTTTCTCTTTGAATAAAATAATAGCTGCCCTTGGAGTATAATTGTGACATTTAGAATTCCCTTTGCACCAATCTTTTGTGTCTTTCCCATTACATGTGGAAAATCCTAGTGTATGGATAACCCCTTTGAAGCCCCAGCTCTGATTTACACATTGCTCTAAGGTAGGAATGAATACTCTTCTCTGCTGCAGCCTCTTGGTGGCAAAGCATAAGGCAACATTTATGAAAGTGTACCAAAGGCTACATTTTCCTATGTTTTGTGGCAGGAAGGAATCCCCCCTGGCAGGTCTGGAAAAGGAGGCAGCATCTGGAAAAGTCTAACTCCAAAGATCCAAAGAACCTCAAGTTTTCTATTTAGCCACTAGGCCCCCTTTCCTTCTGCTCCCACCTTCCCATCACTGACACCAGTGCCTGGCTTTAACCATATACGCACTATTCCAAAGGAGTTCTGACTGTGGCTGAGGGAATCCCAAATCCTCAGCCAGACCTCCTGGACAGGTGTGCCAGACAAGGAGCAGTGTCCAAGTCAGAACAAGCAATCCTTTCGTACTGAAGTGCAGGCTGTCAGCCCATGTAGAAGGTGAACACCAGTGTTAAGTGCTAACACACCACTGTGCTGACAAAGGGTATATTCAGTCACCAGACTACATGCAATAATATTTTGGGGCTGGATCACTGGTTCCACTGACCTCTGTCTGAGAGACTGAAGAGCTGCAGCAATTATTGAAGCTCCTTTGTACATTACAAAGGAACTTTTATTTGACAAGTGGTCTTCACTTGAGAAATCATTTTCCAGCACAGTAGGAGGTTAAATCTGTTGTCAGCTAACTCTGCTCCTACACCATTTTCCTTGTGGTTGTACAGGCACTTTCACGACTTTTTGGCTGCCTCTTTGAAGAAAAGTGCATTCATGAAAGGTGACAACTTACGGACTTCAGCTGCTGACAGGTTTTACCAGCCTATTCCTGGTGTGGCATTTGCATTTAGTTGAAACAGTGAATTACTGTTGAGCAGGAAGCATTATCAGCTTTTCCAAAGAGAAATGAACACTCAGGCAGGCAATTTTCCTTCTGTATTCCAGGACATTGCATACAGACATATAAATTGACTGCAAACCCAAAAAAGAAGCTTAACAGAAAAATATAAGCTGTAAATTTTCTTTTAATTTCTTTTCCAGAAAGACACTAAGTTCATAATTTGGTTAGGGTTTAGCACCTGAGACATTTTTTATTGGCATGTCTCTGTTGACTTAGAATTTATTTTCATGATATTTGATTAAACTGCATGAAAGGAATACTTGGTGCTTAGTGCAGATAAAACAATATTTCAAACTTATGGCCGTTTTTCTTGCTTTGCTAACACCACCTAGGTTTTAAAATCATGGTATACTTGGTTTATTGCCAAATTGGCACAATTTCTAATCACTACTAAAGATGGGTGTTTGGCTCCTCATCTTTCAGGCAGCTTCCAGACAGTTGAATTTGGGTTGTGTCTTACCCAGAAATTACCTACAATGTGCCCAAAATTCTGGTTATTCTCACCACCTCTTAATAGCAAAGTCAAGGGCATCAAACTCTCTCAGGGTGAAGTTTTGGCACAGAAGAAACACAATGCTACAGTACGAGAACTTGTCAGGATTTTGAATTACTCTGCATTTGCCTTACCCTTTATGGACACTGATTTTTTTTTTGACTGTAACAGTCACATCTATATATCACCATCCAAGACATCCTATCTAATATTCCTATTCAGGCTCAGGTTGAGAAAAATTTTTAAAAATTATCCAATCTTGATTTAAGGATGGCAAATGGTGTAAAAAGCCATCCCCTTCCATTTTGCAAATTATTACAGTTCCAAGTGACCCACATAATTTTAAAATGTATCTTGTGAGTAGGATTTTTGTCTTTTTGTTCTGGACATCTGTTCCTGAGACAGACTCTTTTTAAAGACAGTGAGAAAAAAGAGGCATTGCAAAAGCACAGTTTCTCTGGCCTATATTAAATCAGCTGAAGAGTGACCTAGACAAGTCAGTTCTTCTCCCACTGGCTCCCTCTTACCTCTACCTGGACCCTAATTTTGACATATTTTTACCTAAAGAAAAATGTTTTTGTTTTAGACTATGGTGCCTCATGCTTTCCCTCCAATGAGCTGAATCAAAGGAATTTCTAAATCTCCCACTATAGTGCAGATTTTCAAGCCTTGAAGTCACTCCATCGGTGTTAAAGCTCCCTCCAGGATCTGGGGGGATGATGGATGATTCTGACAGCACTTTGAAAGCCTGATCCTGGTGTATTTGGGTCCAGAGGCACTGGCAATAGGCACCTTGCTGTGGTGCTGTATCTGAACTAATTAGGCAAGTGACTCAAGCACTTAGTTCAGGAAAATTGTCATAGTGGTGTGACCATAATCATTCACAAGTGATACTGTCATCTCTGCATTGCCTTGTGTTGCACAGTTTAGACAGAAGGGGATTTAGAACAATGTCTTTGTGATTTGGATATCACAAAGAAGCAGGACAGAAATTAATTTAGCTTAATATAGTAAATTCTGAATAAAAGGAAAATTATAATAGGAAAAAAAAACCCTTGACACTTAATAAACTTTATAATGGGTTGTCTTGGAGTAAGCTGATATGATAGTTTATTCCATGATCCTTTGCTTTGTGCCCAAAATTGGTTGATGTATCTTTAAGGCCAGGGACTGGATGTGTGTGGGGCGGGGGGTGGGGAGAGCCCATGTTTCGGCGCGAGCATTTTTAAAAGCCTCACTGTCCAGGTTTTCCGTGGCTCGGGGGATATCGCAAGAAGTGAAGCTTGGCCTGAGATCCTGTTGCCCTGTGGCTTTTTTTCGGCACTGCGACCAGGGCCTCCCTGCTCGCTTCCCTGTTGCTCGGAAGTCCAGAGACAGCGTGTGGGGTGCCACTTGGGACCGGGACTGTCTCCTGCTGGACCCCTGCCTGCAGCGTGGTGGCCACGACTGCTCCTGTATTTTAGGCTCCGGGACTTTGATCTGATGCGGTTTCTACACTACAAGCTTGTTCATTTTTACCCTGTTTCCCGGCCGTTTGGGGGTTCAGAGCCAATGTGTGGGGTGCCGCCGGGACTGTGGCTGCCTGCCAGCGGGCCACTTCTCCGCGTGGTAGCCCGACATTGCGACCAAGCCCTGCCCGCCTCCCCAGAGTGTGCAGGCTGCCGGTGGGGGCACTGGGACCATCTGCTGCCTGTGAGCTTTGCGAAAGGAGCAAGCCCCTGAAAGGAGTTAAACAAAGAATTTTTTATTTTTGCCTATTTTAGTAGTTTGTTTTTACTTGGTTTTGTAGTTTGCCTAAGTGTTGTAACTTTCATTTTATAATTTAGCTTTACTTACTTGATTTTGCTTAAACTTTGTAACTTTCAATCTATAGTTTAGTTTTACCATGTGTGGGAAACAGAAGAGTGAAAACCTCTACAGGCACTTGTAAGTTTGATTTACATCCTTGGAAAGAACTTGGGCTGATGTAATAAGGATAAAGGTTATACAGATCTGAAGCAGAAAAATTATGAACTTACGTTCTTATAGATAAGTAAGAATGTGTATTGGGTGACATGGTGAAGGGTTTTAAGTATAGTGATGTGATTTTATAGTTTAAGTTAAGAATTTAGATGTTATAATAGAAGTATATGGGTGTACGTGACTTAACAATTAGTTGGTCAAACAAAAGACGCATTGCAGTAAAAAGTACCAAAGGTGATAGGTTATCAAGTTAAAATGAAGTTTTGTGTTAATTGCTTATTGGACCAAAAAGTTATATATTGTCATGTAACCCTGAAACTCGTGAGTATCTCCTGTTATGGCAACTTATTACCAGCGCCACGGTCTCTGAGACTGATGGCTTGTTTGTTATTTTGAGTAATAAATCGTGTGTAACTGCGATAGTCCCATCTCTTTAATTAGAGCACCGGGTCAGTGGTGCAGAGTAATGTGACAACCATGTAACAGACTTTCATAGCTTTGTTTTAATTGCTACTGAGACTATTAGCTCATAGCAGAACGTTGATAACAAGGGACTGAGAAGATGAGTAAACCTCAGCACTGTGGGTTGATTACAATGACCTAAGACCCTCAGAGTACTTACTAAGTAGAAACCTGTCCAGATGAAAGAGTCTTAGGTTTTGCCTTGCTGAGGTTGATTGCGTGAGTCTCACGTTACCAAGATAAGAGGTGGGCAAGTCAACACACATGGACTGCGCCTCTGCAAGCATGGAAGTTCAAACAGAGGACATAATGAGGAAGACGCTGACATCATATAAAACACCCCCCAAAACCCCAAAATAAATACTGCAGTTCCGAACAATGAACGGCAGATGACAATCTTGCTCCATGAAAACATAAATGACCAAAAATCAAAAAAAATCTGAATTTATGTACTGATTACATTCCAAGGAGGACAGACTGGGTGTGATTTGGGGAATTCTTTAAATATTATAATGTATATAAACCCAAAGGAACAATGCCTAAACGAGCTTGCTTTTGGAAAGGGACACCTCCAGCATGCTTCCAGTATTGAGTAAATGAATGCTTTCGTAACAGGTTATGCTGTTAAGTGATTTTCTTCAAATAACTCCCATCCTCCTTTGTGCCTGAGCTACCACCACCCCCTGAAGAGGTTGCTGGGCTGGCATCAGAGTGCCCCCTAAAGCTGCAGGGCAGTCACTGCAGCCTCTCTGCCCAGCCAGGAGCCAACAGCGTCCCCTGCCAGTTGTGGTCGCAACTACACCAAGGGGAAAAAAATTTAATGGGTGGGAAAACCATCTCTTACTTTTTTGTTGTTGTTGTTGTTGTTTGTTCTGTTTTATGTACATCCATATTTGCCAGTAAAGAACTGTTATTCCTTTCCCCATATTTTTGCCTGGAAGCCCAGTAATTTTGAAGTTACAGAAATTTGGAGGGAGGGGGATTATCTTTTCCGTTCCTACCTTTTCAACCAAGACGTGGTGTATTTCAATTTGGTGTGTTCCTTCCTTAAAGACCAAATGAAGCAGAACCGCTTCCAAATATTACCTGGAATACATTTTATATAGGAAAACTTCCAAATAACTAAATCTGGAAATCCATCAACAGCAACTGAGCAACCTGATCTAGGGGAAGGTGCCTCTGACCAGGGCAGGGAGGTTGGAATGAGATGACCTCTAAGGTCCCTTACAACTCAAACCATTCCATGGCTCTATGATCAATAAAACTGCAATTCCATGATCTGTGTTTATGCAGCAGCTGCTATTTCAGCCCTGTATGGTAATTACTTCTTTGCCTTGAGCAAAATGAATCCCATGCACAATTAATGCTTACCAGAATGCTCAGGTGAGTGTGTCTGGCTCTGATGGATCTGCTTTAGATTTATATTTATGGCTCTTAGCATCCTGGGGAGCAAATTCCCACCCTGGCAAACTTGATGACAAGGAAATCTGCAGCTCTCCAAACCACTGGCAGATGAAATTACACAGAGGGCTGCAGCTGCTGCTTAATTAGCAGGATGAGAAATCTCAGGGAAATGTTTGCCCTCTGTATGACAAAACAGTGCTGTGGCTGGGGGGGAAAGTCAGTCCCTTGTGTTGGTACTTCAAATTCCCTCTAGTGCTTCAGTTCTGATGCCTGACCTGGAGCTTCAGAAACTGCCCTGGAGAGGAAATGGAGAAAAAGGAAAACACTGCAGAATGCTTGGAACAGCTCATTTAAAGCAGAATTGGACTAATAAGATTCTTCCTTTAAATCAACATGCCTTTCCTTTATAAACCTATTTTATTGTGCAACTAAGAGAGAGAAATGAGTGCTCCAGACCTCCTACCCAAATTAGCTCAAACTCATTGTGTGCTTAGATCTCATCTCCACAGTCCTGGCATGTCCAGAAAAAACAAGACAGGAAAACACTAGGAAGTGTTTCACTGCAATATTTATACTTGGGTCTACATCATTATTTCTTCTTCTGATTCATATATTTTGCTGTGCATTAACAATATGGGGGTTTTCTTACCTCATTTCTTTAGAAACCCTCTTACCTACACAATCATTTCCCTCCTTTTAACTTTTCCAGATCATTCCTTTAGTCACTGGACAAGATTTACATTCCATCTCCATGGAATGAATGGCATTTCCTTGTGAGGAAGTTTTACCTCATCATTATGAGGATGCCCTTGTCTTAGTGACAACTTGAAACAAGAGTGTACAAGGAGGGACAGCTGAGCAGTGCAGCAGCCTGAGAGACTAAGAATTAGTGGTCCCTGCATTCAGTCTTTTCTCAGGAAACATTGCACTAGAACATCTGCCTGCATGGGAAGAAATCAGTCTAGTCTCACTGTCTGGCTGAGTTTCAGCGGGAAAAACTATTTAGGGTGGGGCTTAATGAAGATCCTCTCTGAAATCTTTTGTTTCCTGCTTGTTATTTGGAATTCTTTAAGAAAACAACTCAGATTAAGTAAAACTTTTCTGTTTTGAGAAAGGCCATAAAAGAGACTCTGTACCATAGATTTTTTTCCTATTTTCTCTAATTGAATGCTTTACTTTTTATTTTATGACTTCCAGTTTCTTTCAAGATAAAAGACAGATAAACTCTCTTACAAAGTGAGATTAGTGCATGTGTAGCTGAAAGCTGGAGCTAATACCCTTCCTATTACTTTTCTCAAAGGTACCACATGATATAGGGTTGTTTTTTTTCCAGTCAGGTGCAATAAAGAAATCTGTTACACTGGCAGCAGCAGCCATTCATTTTTTCTATCTGTAGAACAGGGAGACAACATAATATACAACATCCTACACATGTCCTCCTGCTGAGAATAATCTTGGGTCCCATAGAAATGGATGTGAGGGTTATGTAGGCTTTTTCCAAGATTAACTAATCTAGAGATGGAGGGAGAGCTGAGTGAGCAGCTTGCAAGTCACAACATATTTGACAAACACCAACTGTCTTTCCATTCCTGGTTCCCTAACCCCCAGATTCAGGTTGGCATCAGGAAGAATTTCTTCACTGAAAGGGTGGTCAGAAGAGGCTATCCATCGAGGTGGTGGAATCTCCATCCCTGGAGGTGTTCAAGAAGTGACTGGACATGGCACTCAGTACTCTGGTCTGGTTGACAAGGTGATGATTGGTCAAAGATTTGACTCAATGATCTTGGAGGTCTTTTTCAACCTAATTCTGTGATTCCATGAGGTGAAACAACTGGAGGAAGCCGTGGAACTGTGGAATGGCTGCTTCTTATTGAAACTGAGTGAGTGACAAATCTATGAGAGGAGCTGAGGTAACACCAGACAGCTGCAAGAGACCACTTCATGAATAATGGAATTTTATCCCTCCACACTCCAAGAGTTAAAATGCTTCTAATTTTTCCTGCACAGATGGGACCAAGATCCTCTGTGGTGGGTTTGCTGCTCTCTGGAGAGGCAGAGCTCCATTAGACAGGGACAGAAGCCTAATAAAAAAAAAAAAAAAAAAAAAAAAAGATGGCTGTTAAAACAAAATATGGTTTTTCCTTTCCCTGAATGTTGTAATCACTCAAATGACGGGTTGGGTAGCAAAAAATTTAGGATAATGAAAAAACATTTCCCAGAAATATGCTGCCATATATCTAAGGACACGAGCAGGTGCTGCTGAATAATTAATTTTGAATGCATCCATTCTGTTTTACTGCTAACATTGACAGCCATTAGCAACATAAATAACAGCAGATTCTCTTTTGTGGACCAGCTTCTTGTCAATGTTCATTTTAAGAAGAGAAGGACAGAATATTCTCCATAAAATGCGTATATTTCAAATTCAAATGTAAATATACACAGAGTGGCTTTTTTTTTTCAGGGAATGAACTTGTACTATCAGAGAAATCACACTCATTAGCTCTTTGCCCTCTCTGACCTCTGGTTTTTGTTTGCATTTAAAAGGAATATCTTCCTGAGATCCAGGATTGGGACATGGATTTTGCAACACATATGAACCCGCCAAGCCTGTCTGCTGAAACAAAATTCTTTAAGCTCTATAGAGAAAATAAAGAGTGTGAGACAGGGATTGACATATTGACAGAGCTATCAGGACATGTGCAATAACAGAGAGTAGTTAAACTAGAAAATCACCATGTGAGTAGTGGGTTGTTTACTGACAGCAAGAAAGGAATCTTGGTTTGTTCCACTGATAAATCATGGATATTTTTCCTTCTGGTTAAATGAAGTCCACTATAAACAAAGAGGGTGAATATGATGCCACAGTAGCACGCAGTAATGCATCTCTAAATTGGGGTTCTGCTTGAAACCAAGTTTCTCCTTGACTCCTGGCCCTTCTTAACATGTTAGGGGGTGCAAGAATTTACCCCAAAGCCTCTGAGGCTGTTCCAGCACAAGATGAAAGGGAGAAGTACAAATACTCTCCTTTCTAGCAAACTTATGTACAATTTTCTGAATTCTTCAATTCAAAATAGAGACTGGGACGCTAAGGATAGTTGAAGTGATGTGCATTTAGAGCAGTTCAGCACTGTCCTGTACAGGAGAATATGGTCACAGAGCAAGATTCCAGCTGTGAGTACTGTCTGTGTTTGAGATCTCTTTGTCCTTGCCTCCTATAAAATATCCCAACTGTCTGCAAGGATCCAGTTAGGAACTATCTGATTCATTCTTTCTTGGGATACATGCATTTCCAGAGAACTTCCAGGGATGTTTTGCTGGTGTGATTAAGTGGTATCTCCCGGCATTACTTTCCGTTTTCTTCCAGGAGAAAGCACAACATAAATTTTATTTGGCTTCAACTGAGAAAAATCCTGTGAGTTCAAATAAAACTTCTGTACAACATCCTTGGGAAGCCACCAGATCTTCTGAATTCTTGTGTCAGTAAACTCTGCAGTAAACTCTCTGGAAATAATGAAGTAAATGAGTGCAAAATTCTTCAAAACCAAAGTGTGTCTTGGGGTGACTGTATGCTGTTGTATCCCCTACCACTGCTCTATGCCCAGACATGATTCCTGAGCCTTTCTATGCCTTTAAAACTGGATGCAAGAGACAGAGGAAAAAAAACTGAGCGAACTTTTCAAAACAGTTTGTGCTTCAAGGACACAGAGATTAGCTACTTCTGCGGTGGGCAGAGGAAGCACTGGTTCTGGCTTTTCAGTCAGCTTCTTTGGCTCTGTTTCTTCGGAGAGGGATGGAGAGTTGAGGTTTTTTTTCCTCTTGGGACTTCGTTTTTTTTTCTCTTCTTCTCTTCTGGACTTGTTCAGAACACCAGAACATCAGAACCCCACCAGGGGATCTTCCACCAGCCTGGAGGGGGGCCCCCCATGCCAACCCAGCTCCAAGGAGGAGGAGAGAGACCGCACCCACAGAAGGACTCTAAAATCTTTCAGGTTTTCTCTCCAGAGCGAGAGATTTTATTATTTAGCATTAATATTATTATTTTCCTGTGTGTTTGTTAAATAAATAGTTTTTATTTTCTCCTTCACTTTCCTCCAAGGAAAATTTGTTTTTCCTGAACCCGGTTGGGGGGAGGGGTGGTTGTGGCCTGCCTTCCTTTGAGGAGACGTTCCTTTTGGACGTTTCCCTGAATTTGGCCTAAACCACCACAAAGTGCTACGGGGTTTGCTCTTAGTGATGCTGGTGGCCCATCTTTCCCTCCAGTCTAAGAGAGAATGAAGAAATCTAGAAAGTGATATGCAGAGACCTTCCCCCTAGAATTTTAAGATTATTTTGAAAGCAAGAGTCATACTAGTGATTGTTTGCATGCCAGAAACCACTCCCACAGCAGACTTCCAGAAGCAGGATCTCCTTTGGAGGAAGAAAACAGGAAAACATGAAATTTGCAGGGAGGTTCATTTTTGGTTTTGTTTAGGTGAACACATACACAGGAAGAGGGGTTCCTGCACAGAGTACTGGCAGGACTGACAAACTGAGGCATTCAGTGAGCATGTGTCACTGTTCAGACTCCAAACGACTCTTCCCAAAACTTTGTCTCAGGAGGAACAGTCAGGCTTTTGTGGGAAAGTGAAACAGCATGGAGAAGGGCACAGAGAATAAGATGATTGAGCTGACAGTGAAGTTCTGGAAACAAGGTCTGATAAACTTCTGCAGTTTTAAAATACAGGCCTTATATGGAAAAGTGAATCCATTGTCATTTGTCCCAGATAATAAGGAAAGACAAATTGAGCCCAATGCTGCAGCATTGCAGGTGACACATGTTGAAAAGCACCACTGCCGCCATCTGCCTCCTTGCAGCCTCCGTGGGGGAATCACACCACCCTGCCATATGTGTCTTACATGAGACCCAAAGATGGGACAGTTTTATAAAATCCACTTTCACCAGAGCAGGAATGTCAGCCTGGGGTAAGCTCTGCCAAGGAATCCTGCTGTCACCAGCCCTAGACATCTCTGCCTTGTATTCCAGGCCATTAGCAAGGGATTTTCAGTGTGTAGCAGAGATGAGTTTATTCAACTTGTGCAGCATATGACAATATGTCTCCTAAAGAATCATAGAATCACAGAATGACCTTAAGGGCCATCTCATTCCAACCCCCTGCCATGGACAGGGACACCTTCCACTAGACCAGGTTGCTCAGAGCCCCATCCAACCTGGCATTGAACATTTCCAGGGATGGACAGCTACAGCTTCTCTGGGCAACTTATGCCAGGGCCTCAACACCGATACAGGAAATAATTTCTTTCTAATAGCTAACCTAAATTTACCTTCTTTCATTTTTTTTCAGGAAACAAAGGGTAAATGTGTAAACCAAAAGACTTGACCACTAATTTCTACTTTTAACTCGTTGCTTTAATAATTTTTCCAGGTTAGGGATTGCTCATTAACAAAAGCAACAACAAAATATCTTTACAGACTTTGAGGAAAACACAGGTCTTTTATCTTAAGATGTTATTCCTCAAAACTGCTTCTAACCTAGCGTATTAGTTTGAAAGCAAACCAGCATGAAATTCCAAGTCAGAACTACAATTTCATAGGAAAATTCAAATAAAGGCAATAGTACAGAAACATTGGCTTAAACTGACAGAGTCAGAATACGACCTGACACCCTGTTGGCCAGGGTGGTGGTAGCAGTCTAATTAAATGGTGGCTACAGTCCTGTCGGAGTGATGGATGTGGTTTTGTCGAAGTGGTGATCCTGTAAAAAGGTCTGGTCTTTCTCTCGAGGTCCAGTGGTAGTTATCGAGCTCTTGTCCTCTGAGAATCCAGTGAGTAATGCTGTCCATGGTGTTCCAAGCCTCAGAT
>VXAZ01007013.1:0-14571 GCA_013399875.1 Gymnorhina tibicen
CCTGGGCTGCATCAAAAGGAGCACGGCCAGTAGGTCAAGGGAGGTGATCGTCCCACTCTGCTCTCATGAGACCCCACCTGGAGTACTGCATACAGTTCTGGTGCCTTCAACATAAGAAGGACATGGAACTGTTGGAGCAAGTCCAGAGGAGGGCCACAAAGTTGACAAGAGGACTGGAGCACCTCCCTTACAAAGACAGGCCAAAAAAGTTGGGACTGTTCAGCCTAGAGAAGAGAAGGTTGCCTGGAGATCTCACAGGACCTTCCAGTATCTGAAGTGGGCCTACAGGGAAGCCAGAGAATGACTCTTCATCAGGAACCATAGTGATAGGACAAGGAGTCATGGATCCAAATTGAAAGAGGGGAAATTTAGGTTATACATTAAGAAGAATTTTTTTACTGAGGGTGGTGAGACACTGGAACAGGTTGCCCAGGGAAGTTGAGGATGCCCCAACTCTAGCAGTGTTCAAAGCCAGGTTGGATAAGGCCTTGAGAAGCCTGGTCTAGTGGGAGGTGCCCCTGCCCATGGCACCAGGGGGTTGGAACTAGATGATCTTTAAGGTCCATTCCAACCCCTTAACATTCTATGATTCTATGATTCTATTCTTCCCTGCTACCGAAGGGATTGAGGAAAACACCACCTGTGCTCCTGTCCCTTCAACCAGTTGTCCCAGTGCCCTGAAGTCCTTTTTGATTGCCCTAGGACTTCTCAACTGTGTCACTGCCAACCTGGACAACCAACCAGAAGTGGGTAATAATCAGAGGGCCGAATCAGTCCAGGGAGTCTTCTTGTAATATCCCTCACCCATGTCCCAGGGAAGCAGCAGACTTCCCTGTGGGACGGGTCCAGTTGGCATATGGGGCCCTCAGTTCTCTCAGAAGGGAGTCACCTACAACAGTTACCCTTCTTTCTTTCTTAACAGCCATATTTGTAATGCACGGAGTTGACTGACTTGCTCTGGGCAACTCCCCAGATAGACCTTCATCTCCAGTATCATTTGCCTGACCCTCAAGTTCCAGGGCCTCATACCTATTCTGTAATGGCATCTGGAAAGGCAAGGGAAGCCAGGAGGGGATTCTCCTGCTGCTCTGAGCAGGAACCTGTTTCCATTTCCTGCCTCCCCCCACCCTGTCTTTTAGGTCCCCTCCTTCTGCCTGACAGTGAGAGGGTCGGGGCTCCTCTGAGTCTTGCTGAGCTTCCATCTGCTCTATTTCTCTCAGGGATGGAAGGGTGTGACTCCACTGGTCTGTTTCTCTCACACATTCCCCGATAGTCCTCAGCCTTTCCACTTCTTCTTTAAGCTCTGCCACCATGTATCTCTGTGCTCTCTTGGGTTTCCCTGATTCTGGGAACCCCCTACCTAGGTCCTTTGGGTGTTTTGCCCCAGAGCTTACCATAAGTTATTCTGTCATCACTTAATTGTAAAACATCTCTTTATTATTATTATTATTATTAGAAATAAAGGTTTTGAGTACAGAAACCCAAAAAAGTGTCTTGGGGTGATTTTATGATGATACTCTATTCCCTAATCATCTGCTTTATGCCCAGAAATGGCTGCTATAGCTTTAAGATGGACCCGGGGGAGGGGCGGGGAGCCTTGGGCTCCTGCGTGGGTTTTATTCAAAGCCTCTCTCCCTGGCATGTTTTCGGCTGTGGCACGGATCATTACATCATTGCCTTTGCTAGATTCGTTTTTTCCTAGCTCAAGCAACAAGTGGGGTTTTTTTCCTTTCCCCACTTTTTCCCTGGACTCCAGCAGCGATCCTTCAGCTTTTTGGTTTTTTTCCTTGAACTGTTTCAGCTTGGTTTTTTTGGTCAGAGACCCCAATCTCCAAGACGGTCTCTCAGGAGCCTGCAGGGGCTGCTCCGGCTGGTCCAAGCTCCGGGGAAAACCGAGCCAGCAAAAGAAAGGACACCAAAACCCACCAGCTTTGCCTGCTGTGAGGAGGAAACCAATGCCAGAAGTTCAACAGGTTCCCCTCTGTTTGCCTGAGCTGCTGCATGAACTCCTTTTCTTTTCCCTTCCTGGAGACAAAGGGGCCAAGCTGCCATTTTTGTCTTCCCTGCCACATGGCCAGGTGGGGGGTGGGGGGTAAAGTTTTGAAAGTTAAATATCTATCATTTATTCAATTTTTTTTCTGTGCCTGGCGGGTATCTTGCTTTGTTAATAAACGGGGTTTTTTTCACTTTCACCCACTGGTATTCATTTATCTCATTGGCAGAAAAAGGGAATTACCGAAGCCCTTCTCTTTAGAGAAAACACTCTTTCCAGAGCATTTTTCTCCTAAAATTTGTCTCTAAACTGGGACAAAAGTATGCTGTACAGAAAACATTTATTCATGGGACAAAAATATCATTTAAGACAAAAGCATTTAAGCATGATCGGATGGCTGCAAATTTGTCTTTCTAAAGTGTAAGCTTAACACTTCAAGGCTTATATCTGTTATAGATCAGATATGTGTAACTCAAAATCAGACTTTGGACAATAAACCACAATTTTGAGCAGAACCACTACATTTAAGAAACACAAGAAAAAAATAAAAGACAGTTCAGCTACAGTAAATTAATTTTTGAAACCTTGCATATAGTATGCTCCAATTTTCATAAATCCTAAGTTTAACAATCTTTGACTGTAAATATTTAAAGGCATTTTCACACTGTTACCCAGCTAAGCTACTTCCAAAGAGGCACAAACACCATGCCAATTTCAGTACTAGGAACTGCTGTCAACTAGGCCCAAAACCACAAGACTGTACATACAAAAGACAATATATCTGACCCATACTGAAAAATATGTACATCAGATAAATGAATGTAGAAAATGGTTTTATGTATAATTATGTTTCACTTTAAACAAAGCTGATTCTCTGTGTTAACTGTACCAGCAGCATTAAGAAACTGATTGTAGAGAGTACTAGAATTTACATACAATGGGCAAAAATATTCAGGCAGCACTGAACACAGTGCACTCCTCATACAGCCATCTACATACTACATTTTACTTCATATGCTATCTTACCTCACAGAGAATTAATAGCCACATATTCTAAACCTTAAAAAGACTTATCAGCACTTTATCTGGCATGAAACTAAAAAATTTCAACACAGAGAGAAAGTAGCCCTTTTTAACACAACCCTCAAGTCTGGCATCACTATTGCTGTACCTTTTCTTCATACCTTCTACAACTGTAGTTACTGCATATGTGGACTAGGTCTGGTTGGGAGGGAGTTAATTTTCTTCATAGCAGCCTGTAGTGCTTTGGGACCAAAACAGTGTTGATAACACATGGATATTTCAGTTATTGCTGAGCAGGGCTTACATAGAATCAAGGCCTTTTCTGCTCATCACACCACCAAGTAGGCTGAGAGTACATGGGAAGTTGAGAGGGGACACAGCCAGGACAGTTGACACCAACTGACCAAAGGGATATTCCAGACCGTATGACATCATGCTCAGCAATAGAAGCTGGGGAAGAAGGAAGGGATGGCATTTGGAGTTACGGTGCCTGTCTTCCCAAGTCGCTGCTACACATGATGGAGCCCTACTTTCCTGGAGATGGCTGAACACCCACCTGCCCATGGGAAGCAGTGAATGAATTCCTTGTTTTGATTTGCTTGCACACAGCTTTTGCTTTCCCTATTAAACTGTTTTTATCTCAACCCACAAGTTTTTGCACTTCCTGATTCTCTTCCCCATCTGTTGTGGTTTGACACTGGCCCAACGCCAGGCACCCACAAGAGCTGCTCGCTCACACTCCCCTGCCACAGTTGGGCTGAGGGAAAAGGAAAAAAAATTAACAAATGCTGCATGAGTGAGATAAGGACCGGGAGAAACACTTCAAGGGCAAAACAGGCTCAACTTAAGTTGTGAAGTGAATTTACTACTAACAGAATCAGAGGAGGATAATGAGAAGTAAAATAAGCCCTTAGAACACCTTCCCCTCTCCCAGGCCCTCCTTCCTTCCCACCAACAGAGAAGGGAGACAGGGCATGGGGGTTTGGTCAGTTCATCACCAAGATTTCCTTCCACTGCTCCGGGAGAGGAGTCCTTCCCCTGTGAGCCCATGGGGTCCCTCCCACGGGAGACAGTTCTCCATAAACTTCCCTGGCATGGGTCTACTCTCATGAGCAGCAGCCATATCGCACCTGCTGCAGCGTGAGTCCCTCCCACAGGCAAACAGTCCTCCCAAAACTGCTGTGATGTGGGTCTCTCTTTCCACGGGGTGCAGTCCTCCAAGGACAGGCTGCTCCAGCCTGGAAGCAAGGGCCCTCTCTCTCCACCGGGTCTTCCACTGGAACATAGCCTCCTCCAGGCATCCACCTGCTCTGGCGTGGGTACCTCCCCCACGGGCTGCGGGTGGATCTCTGCATCCCCTGTGGACCCATGGGCTGCAGGGGGACAACCTGCTTCACCATGGTCTTCACCACGGCCTGCAGACGCATCTTGGCTCTGGCACCTGGAGCACCTCCTCCCCCTCCTTCTTCACTGACCTTGGTGTCTCCATGTTGTTTTCCCTCACATGTTCTCACCTCCTCCTCTTCTCTGACTAGAATCCACAATCTTGTGACTTTGTTTTGATTTTCTTCTTAAATATGTCATCACAGAGGCATTACCAACCTCTCTCATTGGCCCAGTTTTGGCCAGTAGCATGTCCATCTTCAGAGCCATCAGCCATTGGCTCTGCCGGACATGGTGGGAAGCTTCCAGCAGCTTCCTCACAGGAGCCATCTTTGTGGGCCCCCTGCTACCCAAAACCAGGCTGTGCCAAACCAATACACCATCCCACTGAGAAGGAATGAGCAGCTGTGTAGGGCTTATTTGCCCACCAAGGGTTAACCCAAAACAACATGAATTATTTTCAAAAACCAAACATCAAAATTTGACAACTGAAATTTATTTTTAAATTGACCTCCTGAAAGCTTACCTAACAGATACCCTGGGTCCTAAAGTTCCCTCCAGGATAAGACATTTCTGATGACAGATTCAGAGCTCTTGCTCTTCAGCCAAGTACAGACTATAGTTTCTCAGAATTCAAAAACCTTTTCAAGTGACTGATTTGAGAAGCTGAATAATCATTTTACAAAGAGCATCACAAAACACCACAATCTGAAAGATTTTACAGACCAGGAGATTTTAATTCTCCTGACAAACCTCATAGTATGACTGATAGTCTTTGAGACGTAACTGACCAGATTACCAAAAAATCTACTGTCGCTGCTGTTGCATGCAGCAACTACAGATAAAAATAATCATGAGGGCTTTGGACCACTACTTTCATTAAAGAAGACTGCATTGGGTCTGGCTGGGATGGACTTAACTTTCTTCATAGCAAGTATGGTGCTGTGTTTTGGGTTTGTGGCTAAAATGGTTGACAGAACACCAATGGTTTAGCTATTGCTGAACAGTACTTGCATAACATTAAGGCTTTCTCTTTTTCCCCACTTTTCTTCTTTCCCCAGCAAGTAGTGTAAGAAGTTATGAGGGAACACAGCCAGGACAGCTGTTGTCATAGTTGTAACAACTCCCTTAGTGTTTGACAAACTAGTTAGAATGGATGTGCCAAAAAAACCCCTTCATCATCTGCCACCTTGCCTTGTGACAACAAATGCAGTTTTTGTTGCAGTACAGTGAACTACCAATCTCACTGACATTACCTTTTTTAAATTACAAATTTCTCTGTAATGTAGACAATTTCCCTAATCTGGGTCACAATGGAACCACAGGAATGGAGGAACAAGAAAGATAAGAATAAAAGGATGACAGCATTTCTTTCTGCAGCAATACCAGGTCAGGAAACTGCTGAACTCAGTGACCTTGAACTTGTCAAAAAGGCCAACTTTGCATCCTCAAGGTCAAACTGGGGGTGACACTTCTGTGGTGCAATCAGCTGTTTAGAATTTGTTAACAGAGACATTATATATATATCTGCAGAACACTGATCTAAAAATCAGTATATTAGAACTCAAGAATCTCTGGGCAAGTAAAAATGTTATGACTTAAATGCATAAATTTAGATGAGCATGATTTTTATTCTAATTGAATATTTAAATTTGACTATGCCAATTGGCCAAAAATTAAGGAGTCCTGTAGTAGCTTCAGCTGAGAGTTCCAATTTTCAAAAAACTTAGGTTTTTTTCAGTATTGCACAACCATCATATACAATTCGATAGACACTGATTATTTAATGTATCATGGCTACTATGACCACACATTAAATTTAAGATCAGATAGGTCATTAATTTCAAAAGATATATGAAAACAATTAGTATTATCATCACCATTATTCACTAATATTAAGGAAGATGCCATGTCAACTAGAGCCTCTGCTTTAGCTCAGTGGCAAATTGTGACAGGTTGGTAATGTAAATCATGGAATAGAAATGTCTAGGCTGGCAGCGACCTCTGGAGATCACCTGGTTCCATCTTCTGTTGAAAGGAGGGCCTTAGGTTACCCAGGGCCCCATTCAGCTAAGCCTTTAAGGGAGACTCCAACATTTCTCTGAGCAACCTATTCCAGCAATTAACTGCTCTCATGGTAAAGATCATTTTTCTTATATCCAGACAGAATTTCCCTGAAAGCAACTCATCGCTGTTGCCTCTTGTCCTGTCACTGTATTCCCTTGTGAAGGGAGCACCTCCATCTTTCTCTTCAACTACTTTTTAGGTAGTGGAAGTCTGTGACTTAGATCTTCCCCAAGTCCTCTCTTCTCTAGGCTGAGGAAATCTGATTTCTTTGGCTTTTCTTCATATGTCAATTTTTCTAACCCTCTCATCATCTTGGCAGCCCTGCTAAACCCTCCAGTTTTTCAGTATCTCTGTTGAACTGGGGGACCAAAACTGTGCAGTATTCCAGGTGTGAAATAAGTACCAAACAGAGTGGGATAATTCCATCCCTTGATCTTGTGACTATACAACCCAGGGCATGTTTTGCCTTCATTACTTCAAGTACTGTAAATGTTAAGCTTGGATGATCAAATGATCTTTTACTTGTAATCTGGTCTGGTATTGCAGTTTAGAAATTAGAAAGGATCTCCATTATTCATCACCTAAACAAACAACTGTAGTGAAATAACAGGATTGGAAAGAGCCTCCTAAAACTTTAAGGTGTTGAAAAATTATGAAAGTACACTGAAAAAAATTATTATGGGCAGTCTTTATAAATATTTTTCAGGCACCTATATATATATTTTAAATGGAGGAGAAATTAGTCTGCTGTAAGATTCCAAGAAGGATTTAGCCTTCTTATCATCTTATCTTGTTTTAATTTGGATTATCTGCACCAGAATTATTAATGTTTTCTCCACCTCATATTATGTGGCCATGTTTAGCCCTCCTGGCTGTGATATGTTAATAGATTTGTGTATCAAATTTATTATAACTTTAATGCCCAAATAAAGCCAGTGTATAGCATGCTAAGATGACTTCTTTATGCCATTTGAAATAACAAAGTATACTGAAACAGGCTAAGGCTTATGTCGCTTTGGCCACTGGCCGCCCGGAGGCCACGGCAGGAGACAAGGTCCGGTGTCCCGGTCGACGGGAGAGAAAGCACCTGCCCTGTCAGCAGCTGGAGGCTCCCTGCAGGAGACCCACAAGCAGGCAGGCTGCAGCACCGCTGTTACCGAGCAACTGAGAGGCGATAAAGGGCTGAGGGACCTCTTTCTTGTGCTCAAAGTTCCAACTTTATTGTCCCGCGAGGGAGAAACAAGGTAAGAGGCGAACGAGTTGAAGGGCGAGCGACAAGAAAAAGGCGAAAGGCGGGGCCCGAAGTCTCCTTTTGAGGGGTACCAAAAAGGGGAGGAACAAGGGATACAAACCAATAGGGAATTGATGGGGAATGACAGATGACAAATCAGGGAAATACAAAGGAGGGACTTACAAATAGAAACCAATCAACAACCGAAGAGAAAAGAACTTTCCAGACCAAAATGCATATGCAACGAATGTGATGAATAAACATGATAACAGGCAACTAATAGAAAATGCGGAACAGAAGAAGGGTCTGGAAAGGAGGGAGGAGATGTCGCAGGGGCGACACCCAGATGGTGGCGACTCTACTCCCCCGACCCACCCCCCGGGTCGGAGTCATAGACGGGGAAATCCACCCACTGCATGTTGTCCAGCCACGAAGTGGGCTGAGCCACCGCAACAGGCTTAATAATGCATTACTTAAGATTAAAGTGTATTAAATATAAAGCAATATGTTATTTCATACGCTGCTTTAACACTATATCCATACTAATCTTCATAACTGAAGAAACACATGGTTTTTACCAGGTGTCTGCACGTTCAGTTGAAGGAAAACTTCATTTAATCGGAGGACTTGATCAAAGTCATCTTCACAGTATGTAGGACTTCCAAGAAATTACAAAGTGAAAAAAATGTGATGACTTTATTGGTTGAATAAAATATTGAATCCTTTACACATCTCCAATTTTTTATTAAATTCACAAGATAGTCAACAACTTAACTGTCAAGTTGCATCAGAAATAACTTATTAGCTTACATGGGGGCATTAAGAATCTGAAATTAGTGCATTCTGAATCAATTACATGGACAAGTGTTCCTCTAAAGGGGCATATTTCACTCTTACCGGTAACATGCTTTAACGATTGTACTAGCTAATGAAGATATAAACGTTTTCTGTTACATAACAGTATTCTGCATGCTGACTTCTAACTACTGATGATTCAAGTAATTTATTTTGAAATTGTTTTTCAGGGTGGATTAAAAGAATAAAGCACTGGACTAAAAATAGATTAGAAGGGTTAAAAAGCATGGGTTGTTTTTTCATGCACATCAGGGAGTTAACTGAGCACTGACTAAACTTTTACATAGACTTACGTTTTTGTGAACTATCTGCCGGTAGTTTTCTAGTGAAGGCGTTCATTTTGACCACTACTGTACTGGTTGTTACGACTACCGACACAGTGAGACCCTGTATCATGCCCACAACTGCTTTGCCAGTGCTACCACCTCGAGGGAAGCCGGGGCGGGAGGCGGGCCGATGGTTCTCCAAGAATGATTTCTCATAAAATACAACCGTCCCTGGGAGAGGAAAGACTCGCCCCAACTCTCTGCGGCTAGCAGAAGACACAGGGAAAAAGGAAACAGGGTCTGTCCTGCCTTTCCACCATGCGGCCCAAGGGCGACGGGAACGCGCTGAAGCCCCATCAGCCCGGCCCGCCGAGCATACCTGCTGGTCTCCAGAAACGAGTACCGCTCAGGCAAGATCTGGAGACAACGCTGGAAAAAACACACATGCCGTTGTTTCAGGAACTCCAGCCGCTCCACCTCCCCCAAGTTCAGCGCCAGCCGCGCTACCGCCATCTTACCCCCGCCTGTAGCCGGCGCGTGCAGTCCTACGTCATATGCGGCTGCCACGGGATACAACCAGGCACCGGTCCCACCCACTGGGTATGAAACTCTCTGACGGACTGCCCCAGTATCGTCTGCCAGTTGTCCCCACAGACTTAGGCTAAACAGACGCACCTCCCTCAGTGTCTTAGCTTCCCCCACGGGGGCTCTCTGGGTCCATCTGACTCCGGAAGGACGGAGAGGGGAAGAGAGTGACTGCTTACTTCGACAGCTGCCAGTCAGCTCAACACGTGCCTGAGATACTATTAGGTAAAATGACTACGTATTGTTTTATTACAGCTGGTGACATCCTGCAGGTAAATCCAGTAACTAATTATTCGTGTCTCAGGAAATAAGTTACTGTGTAGCAAACTGCATACAAGAGTTTCATCGACATTCATAAGGTTTAATAGGAGCAAATAAAATCAGGGTTACTATTTCTCATATACCAATCAGAAATTCAAGGAGTGTTAAGATCCGGTTATTAAAATTGTTAAAGAGATGCCTCTGCCCAAATTAAGATGCAAACGAGACCATATGCTGAAGTCAATAGTATGGACTTTATTTAACAGTAAATGTGAGGTAGAGAGAGAGAGAGAGAGANTCTCTTGCAACAGACTGTATCTGTTTGCATCACGTGCAGTCCTCTGGTGCAAGGCCTCAGGAATGAGTCTGGGGGGCACTTCGGGGGTTTTTGATGGTTTATGACACCTTCTTAGCTGCCTCTCATGTGAATGTCCCATGTGAATGTGGCCTTCCCAGGGTGGGGGGTGGGGGGGGTTTACAACTGTGCCAGTTTGTGTAAAAGAGGATGGGTGTTCACTTCCTCTGACCAGAGGCTATGCCACACACCCAAAAACTCTCCTCCTTCCTCCTTGGTTGAGGGGGAGTGTGTGCAAACTTGGCCTCAGCAAATGAGTCTGTGGGCTATGGCCTTCCTCCCCCCCAAACCCAGACAGAGCTGATTTTCAGAACAGCTGCTGGGTTTGGCTTTCTTGTGGACACATTCTTCTCCCTCAGCCTTGTTTACTTCTCCCTAAACCTGAGATAACTGGACAATAGTGTCACCTTTATCTTATCTCAAGTTTCCCTTAGGTGGCTTAACTCACAGTCCAAAGTTCCCCTCAGGAAGCATGTTCAGGGAGGGGCAGGCTTTGGTGGTCGAAGCTTCTTTATACAGTTTTTGTCATAATGGGCAAAAAGTCTTTCATAACAATGTTTAAGCCATTAACCATAATTTTTCAGTCTCTCACAAGGAGAAAAATAAAAAAAATTATTATAGTGAAGAACTTGTAATACAAACTGAAATATATGTCATGATGAAAACACTAATAACGTAACAAAAACAGTTCAAATATATTACATTTCTTTTTTGTGAGTGTTGTATGTCATTTGATCAAGCAAATTTTGTGAAAATTCCTTAAGAGAGTTGTCCACTTCATATGCAAGGAAATCATCATCCTGTAAAAATGATAGGCAGATGCCTATTAAAAAAAGTGTTTATAAATATTTTTATAATGGTATGTGTCCATTGTTCTCCTTAACTATATGGGATATATAAAAGTGGTTCTGAACATGTTGGTCCGATGTCTTTTCTGCATTCCTCCCAGCTCATGATAGGCCTTCAAAACTTGGACAGGTCTCTGGCTACATGAATTTCAACCTTATAGTGAAACAGACAAAAGAAATCTGTTCTTTTTGATCAACCACAGAAAAAATTATATATGCTCATTAGATCTTTATCATTTAGATAAGTTCAAAGTAAACAAAACAAATGTGCATAGTGAGAAGGAGACTTTTGCCTGTGCTACTAACAGGAAACATACCAGAATCTTTTATTCCATGGAATTAAGAGGGGCAGCAACTACTTGTTTTCATTACTTACATATCTACCTACAGCAGTCAGGTCTCTTAACTTTCTCTTTAGCATGAAGAATCGTAAGGTGATTTTCCCAAACTGTTTTCACACAGAAGTAAAAAAAATTACCTCTATATTTAGAAGGAAATACGGGCTTGAATAAACCCACAGAATTTAGATAAGGAGGAAAAGCAACATTTTGTCTGGAAAAAAGTTTCATACGCTTTCTCAGGCATAGACAGATTATGTTATTCATAGTGAATCCAAAATAGATTTAAATGAGTAAAACTAGGCTATTAAGGATTTTTAAAATATTCATAAGATTATATTACAGAAGGAAGCAGGTAAATTTAACACAAATACATGCATGAATTGAGAGGTAATTATGCACTTGCACTTGAAATGGAATGCTTTTCTCTTTTTCAGCATCTTCTTTCTTCTCCGTTTCAAACTTTCCTTTCTTCTGCAAGGTATACCCTTCCAACACTAACTTCACATGGCATGGGTGGTGGCATTTCTGTTGCTTTTTCTCCTTTTCTTCTTCTACTTTTCATTGTGATGTTTGTCACATTGCAAATACTACTGCTTTCTGTTTTCTCCATGCTTCAATTCCTGCTTGTGGTCTTATCCTTTCTTCTGATTTTTGCTTCTGAGCTTCTTCACAACAAAGACATTTGCTTGAGCATTTTTTCTGAATTCTCTTTCTCCTTCAAGATTTCTTCTTTTTCTTGATGCTCTGGGGATGCCCAGAGCTGGATGTAGTACTCCAGGTTTGTGAGTGGAACAGATATAGTGAAACAGTTCAATTTTAATTTTGAAAAGTCTATTTCCCGAGGAAGATTATATTTATTAAGATAATGAGAATTATGCTAAGGAAATTCAGGCTTGAGTTTTTAAAACTGTGGTTACAGAAATTCTATCCAAGTATCTTAACTACTACGAAGGTGCTTGGCTATTCAATACATGTTCTAAGGGATCTGTAAATCTCAAAAGAAGATTGCCCTTTAAGTGGCAATTTTTGACGTCATGTAAACACAAAGTAACTGAAAATTTCTGCTTTCTCTAAATTCTACTTTTCTATATACACACATCCATATTGTCTGCAAAGCTTTGGTAGCCTACAAACATGTTAAAACAACTAGGTCTTTATTTTTTGTGTGAATGCAGGTATTTCTTTTACACTATCATTCACTGTAATAATTACAGAAGTGTTATAAGCCCATAGACTGTATGCTCATTATACAAAATAACAGGCCGCCCAACAAACAGTATTAATCACTGCAGTATCTAGACAACATAGAAATTTTATCTTCTCTTTCTATTCCACTATAACGTAGTGTTTTTCAAATACAGAATTTCACCAACCCCAGAGCTGTATACAACTTTCTGGTCTACCCGACTAACAAGCTACAAAATATTTTGATTAAATTAAACAGAGAAGATTCAGAATCGAGTATGAGATCATATAAACAAATTATTACAAGGTATACTCCCAAAGGCCGAGATGAGGTTTCACATGTAACCTTACTCTAGGGTTTTGGGAGTTTTGGGAGTTTCTGAAAGCCTAACAGATCTTTGCTCACCATACATACTTTTTTCCTTTTTTTTTCCTTTATTTTTTTCCCAAAACGAATATAATTTCTTCAAATTTTGAGTGCACTAGAATTCACTTTATCTCAGTCTGCTCTAGGCTCCATGGAATTATTTCAAGCTTGTCATGATACAGCATGATATTACATTTTACCTACAATATATACTTCACACGCTAATTAAATTAACACACCTGGGCCTGAATAACAGGGTTCCTTTGAGGGGACATTATTTAGTAGAACTAGTCATTCTAGACCAAAAAAAAAGAAAAAAGGAGAGGGTAAAGAAGTAAAAAAATTAAATGGGAAGTCATTAAATTTGTAGAAACTGGTCCTGTGACAACTTTAAGACACAAAGTAGAACTGAATTCTTTTTTTTCTGAAAGGAAAAGATTACAAGACGTTTTAAAGTTTTTGTAAGATACTTGCTGATGCTTCCAAAATTTGTATGGATGGGAAAAAGTCTTTTGTGAGTAAAATAAGAGTAAAATCGATGGCTCCATTACGCATATGTACACCCTTGTATTGAGCCAGATAACCATGAACAAGGTTAGGTTTTTGGAGGGTTTGGGTTTTTTAATATTTGAAGTATTTTTCAAAATTATCTAGCAACATTCCTTTCCTTTACCAAACTATCGAAAAAATTATCACATGCACTTGAAGAAGGACTTATTTTTCCCGAAGTAACTTTCAAAGATGAACAGTCCTCAGAAGCTCCCAATTGCTTTTTCTGGCATAAAACTTGGAATTATTGAAAGAAAAGAAGAAAAGAACCACCACCACCCCCAAAAAACCCCCAGAAATACCCACCAAAGCCAACAAAACCAAGAGTGAATTAAAAAAAAGAAGCCCTCTTCAAGAATATCTAGAAACATAGTGTTGCAAAATGTGGAATATGTCAAAATTATCCTAAGTCAGGATGTTCTTTGATGTTTGTATACTTTCAAACCTAATCAGCAAGAAAGGAGACAATCAGTGGAACAGGCAGCAGCCAGCATCCCTTACTCAAGGACATCCGGGAACTAACGAGCTCTAAGGATGAAATAAATCAAGATGTTGTATGTCAGTGTCATGGTTTAGCATAGCTTGGTTTTTAGTTAAGGAGAAATCCACCAGCCACGGAAGTGATGTTTTTGCAAGGGGCTGCTCTAACTTCCTCCAGACCCGACAAAACCAATCAGCTGGCTAATTTGAATATTCACAACTCTGTTAAGCCACTTAAGAAGCTTGCCATGCCTCTGTGAACCACATTTAAGTATGAACAAACTCCGGGAAAGCTCTCTTGCTTCCGGTTTTTGGACAGGTAACTGGGTACCCGCGCGGCCCTGCGGGGCCGGGTCACGGCCCTGCTCTGTTGTGGCCCGGCCAGGTCAGCTTCCGGAGCGGTGGCGCAGGGCCAGGCTGGCCAGGAGAAAGCCACCCCGCAGCTGCGAACAGCCGCGTGGCCAAAACTCCTCCCCAACTGAGGCCGGGACCACGCAGCCGAAATTCATCCAGCCGCCGCCTGGCAGAGATCACATGACCAATAGCGAGAGACAAATTCCAGCTGCAAGGCCCGGGTAAGATTAACTCTTTCAGCACTGTAAGATTCCCTAGAACAGATGAAGCCTGCAGGCATCAATCCTCTCCCAAGTCAAAGGAAAGGGAAAGGTGAAGGCACATGGAAAAAACACCATAGAGACACCAAAGTCAGTGAAGAAGGAAGAGCTGAAGCCCAGAGAGAGCAGAAAAAGGAGATGCTTTAAACATAGAAGCTGAAATTCTTT
>VXAZ01007016.1:0-68495 GCA_013399875.1 Gymnorhina tibicen
ATAATTTTTTCATTCCAGAAGTGCAATTTTCCCTATTTTCATGTAACCTGAAAAATCATCTGTATTGTAGCTCGCTTTTTGTATTTTTTTTTGTATTTTTATTATTCCAGAAGTATAATTTTCCCTCATGTTTTCAGTGTAACCTGAAAAATCACCTGTATTATAGCTCGCTTTTATTTTATATACATTTTTTTGCATTTTTATTATTCCAGAAGTGTAATTTTCCCTCCTGTTTTCAGTGTAACTTGAAAAATCATCTGTATTATAGCTCGCTTTTATTTTATATCTATACTTTTTATAATTTTTTCCCTCGTGTTTCAGTGTAACTAGAAAAATCAGCTATACTGCAGTTCACTTTCTGTTTATATACATTTTTTTGTATTTTTATTATTTCAGAACTATCATTTTCCCTCATGATTAAGTGTAACTGGAAAAATCACCTATATTATAGTTCACTTTTATTTTATATATACACTTCTCGTATTGTTATTATTCCAGAACCATCATTTTCCCTCACGACCACAGAAATTGTAGAAATAATTGTCCAAGTTTAGTGTAACTGGAAAAAACACCTATATTACAGTTCACTTTTATTTTATATATTTACTTTTTATATTTTTATTATTCCAGAACAATCATTTTCCTTCATGACCACAGAAACTGTAGAAATAATTGTGCAAGTTAATTCAGTGTAACTATATATACATATTAAAAATATATACACACATATATATTATTTTTTAATCAGTATTGCTTTGTTTAATGCAACAGACTTTGCTTTTTGCCATGGCAAATGTCATGTAATTCTGTACAAAATATTCTGCAGAAAATATTTTGTACCCCTGAGTTTTATTTCCTGTAAATTACCCCAGGCCTGCCAAAGAACCACAAGGTTTATTCTGCTTGTACTCGTGAGGCTCCTCTGCAAATTTCCAAAAAAAAAGAAGGAGATTTTTTAATGGAAATCAACAAAATACCAGGAAGCCAATCCACAAAACAATTTAATAATTTATTGGAATTTTTATGTCTTAATTGTGTATCTTCTATCACAGCCATTACAGTTAAATGACAGAACCAACACACAACACATTAAAAAACCAGTTTTTATTTAAGGGAAGAAACACAAAATGTGCTTTGTATTTCAGATGCAGATTATATTAATATATCTTGTGTATCCAAATAGATATTAATATATTTTAAAATATTACTGAGAGATTCACTAATGTTCCTGTAATAGACAACAGCAGCTTTATCTCCTCTAGTTTGATGTGTCTCAGCTTATTTTAATTCAAATGACCACATCTGTATTTCTGCTTATTTTTCTACTAGTTTCACTCTCATTTTACTAACTTTTATCCTGCTGTATTTAGAGAAAAATTGTGATTTTATGTTACTTACACAGAGTGAGGTGTATTTATAAATAATACAACTTCTTCTTCAAAAGGGAAAGGCTTCTCATTTCATTTTGGGCCTCCGGATTTAAATTCAAAAATTTCAGGATATCTAATAACTTTTTTGGTCAGGTAGTTCAAATTTAACCAGAACTCACCTTATATCTACAATCTTCCCCTGCAGAAAGAATCAGATCATTCACTGAATTCCAGTCAGTTTTTAAAATCAGGCCATCGTGGGCTTTCCACTGAAATGGAAAAAAATCAGTTGAACAGATGCAACAATCCTGACAACTTCTCTTTTTAATATTTAGCATTCATTGGACTTGATGATCCTGGAGGTTTTTCCCAACCTTAACGCCTTTCTGATTCAGCAGAAAAATGAATTAAATAAAGCCTGAACAAGGCAGAATCAGAGGACAAAAATCTGCACTAAAACCCTGTTCCAAACAACTGCTTCTTCACAAGTGCAAAGGGAAAGGCTTCTGGATCTTTATTTACACAAATAAATGGCAATAATTGGTCGGATTGTTAATGGTACCTGCAACACTTTAGCGTTGGGCTGGAGGGGTTTGATGATCAGCTGCTTCCCCGAGGTGTAGAGAACTTTGTCGGAGTCGGGGGCCCAGGACACGGAGTACACCGGACTTCCTGGGGGCAAGGAAAACAGGGAAACATGGAAAACATTCCTGGGGCTTGGCTGCTCCAATCCTGCAGGAACTGCTACAGCACGGCACGGCATTACCTGGCCTTTTCATACCTTTTAATTCATTTTATTTAATATATTTTAATATACACTATAATAATAAAGTATAGAATAGTGATAATAAGATAGAACAGTGTGTGGTAAATAAAATGTATTTTTATATATTTATGTAAGGATACATAAAATATATTGCATAATTATTGCATAAAATACATTGCATTTACATTACATAAATATCTATATAGATAATACTGTATTATATTATAGTACTATATTATATATTATATATCATTATATATTATATAATATACACTACATGTTTCTCAAGCCTCTTTACCTATTGCCATTTACCACGTTATCAATTTCTGAAACTTTTAAGTGAGAAGTTTTAAACAAGTCCAGAAAGCCAACAGGAAATAGCTGCATTTTGTATTTATATCCAGCTTTTATCCACTGATGCAATTTTCTTCCCAACTGTCACTCCGGACGCACAGAAAATCAAAATAATACGCACCAAGAGACACCAGAAAAGCATTCTTTTCACCCCAAATTGTGAGACTGAACACAAATGTGGGTAGAAAAAGTTTTGTATTGCACCTAAATTATTCTTTTTAAGATTTTTAGGCTCCATAATTAATACAGATTTTTGTTTTGCTGCACATGTAAAACCCCAAACATCCCATACACAAATAATATACAAAATAAATGATAATGAATAAAACTGGCCCACAGGATTCACAGATTTTTCCCAGCTAACTGAAACTTTCTTAGACTGAAACCCCCAGAAATTTTTATCTGGAATAAAGCTGACTGTTCCATTTTAAAATCATGTTCCAGTTTTCAGATTAGGTTTTTTGAAAACAGAACAAAGCAAAAAATTACACGGAAAAACATCCAAGGAAAAAAAGAATTTTAGAAAGTCAGACTTGCCAACTATGCAAATATTTTCCATATTATTTGACAGGATTTGTCTCCTCTGAAGAAAAATCAAAGGATTTTGCTACTTGATTCCTTGAAATAAAACTAAGAAAGTTAAGTAAAAACAATCTCCAAGTATTAAACTGAGCAACTGAATTAAAATTGTTCAAATAAACTATTTTTAATGTAACTTTATGGTAATAAAAAAACCCCAAAAGGATTAAAAATGCTTTACAAGGTAAAATCCTCAATGACAAATTTGGCATTTTCTCTTTCAAAAAATGACTCAGAAATATTTTTGTATGGGAGTATTTTGATGAGATTTAGATAGTTAAGTGATTGAATTGCTACAACTGTCCCAAAATCATCCAGTATCTCCCCACTTCTCTCTGTGCAAAAACCTGATTTTATTATGGTTAAACTCGATTTGAGCTCCCAAATATTCGCCCTCTAAATTGAGACCTGGTGTCGCTGCTCCTGAAGATTTCTGCTGGTCATGTATTTTCTTTCAGGGAATTTTATTACTTAAAAATACAGACTTATGGAAGATTTTTTTAACTTGTCAACCATCGGAGCAGACAAGTCACAGAAACACAACATATATTAAATAAATGTGGCACTGGCTGTTTTCCTCCTGGCAATTCCTGTTGAAAATGCCATAAATTCTGTCACCAGCTGGAGCAGAAATT
The DNA here is from genome assembly GCA_013399875.1 of Gymnorhina tibicen. Classification (NCBI taxonomy): domain Eukaryota; kingdom Metazoa; phylum Chordata; class Aves; order Passeriformes; family Artamidae; genus Gymnorhina; species Gymnorhina tibicen. The sequence continues at coordinate 3,705 of VXAZ01007016.1, forward strand.
CTAAATAAACTCCTTTTTTTTTTTTTTGTCCTGTCCTAATGCTGATTTAACAATCAGAAGACTTTTCTATTTAAACCAAATGTTTCCCTTTTTTATGATGGCTGAGTACTTAACCACAATTTCCAGGGCTTAACAGCAGGAGCTGAGTTAACTCATTTCCTCCTGCACTTAACAAGGACTGGGTTGGGAGAACACTGCCAACACCCTGGAAAACTCTGAGGAACAGACACACTGCAGGGATAAACAGCTGCAGGAAGGAATATTCTGGGAGAAAAGCAGGGAGAAAAGCAGAAAATTGAGATTTGAGCAAGGAAGATGCGGCTTCTTACCCCACAGCAGAGACTTGGGGAATTCCAAGAGTTTGTGTGGGATTTTGGACTGTCACAGGAGGAGAAACATTAATTCAGACAATTTTAGAACCTACTGTTCATAACTGTGAGGGTGTCTCTGGAAGAATACAGATATCAGGAATAAATGCCTCCCTGGGAGGGTGGGGAGGGCTGGGATGGAATTCCCAGAGTGTGCAAGGCCAGGCTGGAGCAAACTGGGATAGTGGGAGGTGTCCCATGGAAGGGGTGGAATGGGATGAGCTTTAAGGTCCTTCCAACCCAAACCACTCCATGACTCCATGATAATCTTGTGGGTTCCCAAAATGTATCAGAGGGATCCATGGAAAAAAGTTTCCCCATCAAAATGGGTCAGGGGACTGTGGAAGCCCAAATCCAACATTTCAGGGTAAGGACAAGGAGGAACAAAAGGAAGAATTTTGAGGGAATCCAAGGAGGAATAAAGGCCAAAGATGGAACAGGCACGTGGATCATCATCCCAGCGTAAGAGCCTGAACATTTATTTCTAACACAAAGAGTGGAATGAGGCAAAGGAATGTTGGCAGTGGGAATCCTTTCAGTTCTCATGATGATAAAGGAAGGGAAAAACTGGTCGAGCACAATGCACCTCCCTTAAACATCAGCATTCCTGCAGAATCCTGTCCTGATCCCAGGTATGGCAGCGCTTACAAAGGGGGCTGTGGGATTCTGACTCTGAATTTAAAGGGTTTCAGATGATTTTTTGTTGAAAACACCAATACAAGGTGACAGTTATTCCATGGGGACTCAGCTGTGCTTTTGTACTGCACCAGCAACTTGCAGAGATCAGTGAAAATTCACATTTCGAACTACAGCGTATAATTTGCTTCATAAGCTTTTTCAAACCTCAAACAAGCACAATTATGAATAAAAAAATTGACAGCATAAACTGAGAAATAGTAAAGTGTGCTTCAATTTTAATTTTGTTTTAAATTCTAGTTCAGTTGGTTTATCTTTTTACCTAAAAAACACTGCAAGTGCACGTGAACTTCCTTAGAAGAACTGAAATGCATTTGACGCTCACTGCTGTGGTTAAAATGCCTTCCCCAGGTTGAAAGAATTCAGATAATTTGTTTCAGAAAGAGATAAGGGTCTGACATTTAACCCAACCCCAGGTGCATGTGGTTTCTTCAAAAATGTCAGAAGGTCACATGGGCTCAATCTATGAAGTCTGAAAAACAAAATTTAGCTGAGGATCTTCATGAAATGGCACCAAATCCTTAGGCTGGGACTAAGACTGCTGCCTAAAAATATTGCAATACTTTTAATTTGAAAGAGGAAACATTTTTTTAAAATCTTATTAAAATGCAGCTCTGATTTACAATTAATTTTAATTAAGGCTTTAACACCCTTGAACAAACCATCACTGCCAGGTTTAGGGGTTGTTATTTAAATACATTTCAGAACAACCTAAATTAACAAGTTCTGATGGAACTTTGAGCAAATGAACTCACCTTGCTGAGCCAAAGTGGATCTCAGCATTCCACTTTTAGACCAGATTTTCACTTGGCCATCTTCCCCAACTGAAAATGAGCACAGAAATCAGCACATTCAATGCAATATTCAGTCTAACAAATGTATTTGTATTTACTCAGAAAACACTTGAACTAAAATAAATCCTGGTCTTCTTCCAGGTAAATTCCTTTTGTATAGTCTTCCAAACATGCACTAGGAAACATATGAAGGAAAAATATTTAAGATGGTTCTTTTGTTACTTTCAACAAGTTTTCCTTTCCTGAAAATCCCTCAAGTCTTATCGGAAGCTGTTCCTGGGAAGGAAAGTCAGCCACAATTTAAGTATCCCAAATTCTGTATTTTTGATCCCATCAATGGCCCAGGGGCTGCTTAAAGGAGTCTGAGGAGCCCCAGGGGAGCAGGAGCAGATTTTATGGATTAAACTGGAGGTTTCACAGTTGATAAATGGTGAAAGTGAAGATAACTCTGTTTGGATGGCTTCAATTCTCCAACATAACTGTGTGTTACCCAATAACTCAGTTTATTTACTAAAGATTAAATTGTTAAACAGCACATAGCACACTTAGGGCTCTATTAACAGCACAGATTTCCTGGTGTGGTGTCATTTTCAAAATCCTCTGGCCCTTCAATTTAGGCCTCCCACATTCAATTAATGAGGAAAAAGGTGCACCTAGAACTTAATGGATTCTTCCACTCAACAGGTAATTTATTGACCACCTATCTGCTTTTTACATCTGGCCAAGGTAGCTTTAAATGTTTAAAAAATGTAAAAAACCCCCTCAAAATTAAAAATCTTACGTGTGCATGTTAGATGCTGTTGAAATATAGCCATAAATGCATTTTAAATGATGCGGTAGCAATGATTTATTTACTCTTCCTCCAAGTACAGCTGTGGTATAAGAGGAGTTGATCTTTTCAGAATAAACTGGAAGTGGTGATGAATTCCCACACTCCCAAAAAAGTGTCAGTGTCATGCAGTCTCATAAAAAAAAAAAAAGGGATTCAAAAGACAATTTTGACTTTGTCTTTGGAGAAGTTCCTGAGGCAAAGCTGTCTTTAAAAAGAACAATATTTCTGTCCCTCTGGGATTTCAGAGGAACAGGCCAGACAGAGTTCCTTGAAGCAGCATTTCAGAGTCTGGAAATGAGCAGATCCAAAATTATCTTCGGTTCTTGTGGCCTGAGCTGGATTTTGTCCAGAGGAATCAGCTGTCCTCCATCAGCAGGAGACTGCAGAGGAGGCTGACACCACCAGAAATACCAGCAAGGAGTCCAGCACAGGGAATTTCATCAGTTCCCTTTCACACCAAGATAGAATTTTGGACAAAAAATGCCAAAAGCAACTAATTAGCAAAACATTTAGGACAAAAAATGGTGGAGCGGTGAAGAAATTGTGGGCTCACTCTCCTAGTATCAATATAGACAGGCTGATAATTACTGATAATTAAGGAAGAAAAAGCACAGGAATATTCAAGATCAATGAGGCCTCAGTAAACTTTGTTGGCTAAAAAACCCCAAATGTGCAGGGATAGAAATGTACCAACTTAGAAACTTTTTCTTGTAACAGGTAGAAAAAAAAGAAATCAAATATTCTCCTTTCTGAAGTTCAGAACAGCCACAAAACCATCTAGGCACTCTGATATTAAAACATTTGCTTTCCAGGAAATAGGATGACACCTCATAAACAGGATCACTAAAAAAAGAGAAACGTTTTTACCTGATCTACTATTAATTAAAATAGACAACATTGAGCTAAAATAGTATTAATTAAATAAGGTGGTAACAACTTCAGCAATAATTAAGACCAGAAAAAAGGAGCTCATTAGTTTAGTTTTCAAAGCACTTTATTAATATAGGAATGCTCACCTGTAACCAGGGCTGTTCCCTCATAATTCCACCTTCCTGCAAGGACAGCTCCACAGTGTGCTTCCACACTTTTCTCCACTCTTCCCAGCTTGGAAATCAAGTGGAATTTCCCTAAACAAAAGACACACGGTGTAATTAATACAATTATAGATAATTAATATATATTAAATCATTAATTGCATTACATTATTAATTACATTATGTATTATTACAGCAATGCTGGTTCCTTCTGTTGAAAACACACACACAAACCAAGAAACCAACAATACAAAGAAAACATCCAACTGTTTTTCACAGCTAAAATCAGAACTATTCCTGCTTCCATGATGGAGCTGGGATGGAATTCCACAGCAGCCAACCCCAAAGTTTGTAATGATTTCAACAGAAGGATCAGGAAGTCTTTCTTCCCAAATAAGGGATGCTGCTTAAATCCAGGAAGATCAAATTTAAACTGGAGCAAAGAGCAGACAATGGAGAGTTTGGAAAAACGAACAGTCCAGTAATTCAAAGTAACTACTTTAAAATCAAATTATTTTAGTATTACTTGATCTAAGCTGCCAGACTGAACCACTACAAGCAAGTTCCTGAGTGACCAGAACTTTTGGCACAATCATCCCACTAAATCCCTGCCAATGCAAGGTTTCCAAGGAAAAGATTTTTAACACTGATGAAAAACTATGGTTTGGATAAACCAGTTTATTTGAACAGACTGTTTAAAATACCATGGAATCCCAGACTGGTTTGGGTTGGGAGGCACCTTAAATCCCATCTCATTCCAGCCCTGCCATGGGCAGGGACACCTTCCACAGACCGGGTTGCTCTGAGCCCCATCCAACACTTCCAGGGTGTTCATTTAATGCACTCCATTATTTTATAACTATAAAATAGGATTTATCTAACTAATACATCACTTATTGTATAGAACACCTCTCAGGTCTGAGATTCTCCTGTTTCATGTGTAAGCAAGTACTGGATTCAGAGGAATTCAATGCTATTTTCTCCAATTCAATTGCCAAAATGGCCTTTTCTGCTTTTACATTAAAAACATCTTTTATTTGCTGATCACCTTTTCCCACGCACAGTGTCTTCACTCCACCTGTAGCCAAGACCTTTTTCATTGGAGAATCCTTAAACCCAATATCCCAGGACTAGGAATATTCCCATGCCATCACCTACAGGACTCACCATGAAGTGGCTGAGCTCTTCAGAGCCATTACTTTTTTCAGGATATAAAGAATTCCATGGGATTTTATATATTGAAACAACAGCTTCCACTAACCTAGGGAGAGTCCCTGAATATTTCTGTAAGCAATTCCTCAACACATAAGAGAAATGAAATTCCAGGGGAAGAACAGGCAGCTGGCAAGGAACTGAAGGCTTTGGTGAAGTCAAAATATCAGGAAAACAAGGGGCCATGTCAAAGTATGGGATAAAATCCTGTTATCCAGGGAAACATTCAACTCTTTTCCCAATCTTTTGCATCCTCTCCCACTCCACAAGCTCCTACTTCTTTCACAAGGCCCCTTCCAAAGAGGGAAACAGAGGAAATTGTAGCTGAGCAGGGAAGAACATGGTTACATGTAAAAGCAGGATCACCTTTCCCGAATTCCTCTGGAATAAATGTGATCATCACTTAAAACTGTATCATAATCCCTCTGCAGAACAGGGGAGATCAAGTTTTCATGGATATCATCTTTACTTCTGCAACTTCTTTGCTTTTCCAACGCGGGAATTTACAATTGCTGACAGTCGAATGCTTTTTTTATTGCATTCCCACGTGGAGGTTTCTCCATTTCCATGGATTTCTGTTCTTCAGCTTTACACTGAGGGAACAGAGACTTTCAAATTACAACTTACTACACAAAAAAGGGAAAACTTTAGCCACGTGCCTGGAGTGGGTAAAAGTGATCCAACTTAACCTTACTTTGCATCTGCCATTTGTAAAACACCGGTCCTTTATTTTTATTAAGTACTGAAGCCAGAACTGTCTTCAACCTGAAAATGACTCCCCAGTTTTGAAGGAATTTCCAGTGAGAGACTCTCAGCCTATCCAAACACAGAACATACAGCATGTATGTTTTGTTCATTAACTTCCATGGATTCTTAAATGCTGACCTAATATAAAATTATCGATAAAAAATGAAAAAAATTCTAATCACTTATGACTTGTGCTTAATTTGAAGGTTAAAGCCAAACATATTCTTCGTTTTTGTTAAAAAATAGCAACATGACCAATGTAAGTAGGAAGTAAAAGAACAATATCCCCCAAGAGATGCATTTCAGAAGAAAACCCAAGAGGATTAAATTTACATTTGCTCTGATTTCAAACATCTGCAGCTCAACCAGGAATTACTGTGACCTTGTAAAGACATTATGCTCCTTTTCCATTGGATTCAGGAATCCTTATCACAGAGAGGAACTGGCTGTTGCAGGAAAATTGCAGGAATAAGCTGGTGCGGGAAAATTCATGCAGGAAGAAAAATCTGGCTGTGTGCAAAATCTTTTTGGGGAGAAGGGAAAAAAAACCCCACCCCAAGCAATCCCGAAAGTTTCTTGCTCCCCAAATAATTTGTATTTGAGTGACACAAGCACTAAAAGGTATGAAACAATAGATATTTTAAATTGCCTTACCATCAGAACTTGTCAGAACAAAGCTCTCAGCCTGGGATTGCTTCTTCCCACCAATCCCTCTGGGAAACCAGTGCAGATCTATGGGATAAACATCATCTGGCAGCTTCACCACTCGAGTGGTCTCGCTGGTCACAGGGTTCCATTTCATAATCTGGTGGTCATCACTGCAGGAGTAGAGCTCGTCAGCTGTTGTCCATCCCACGCAGCTCACCAATTCCTTATGTTTCATTCAATTAAGGAATTTGAAAAGTTTAGCTATTAAAAATAAGCTGCCGAAATATCCCATCTCCGCTATGCAGAACTGAAGGGAGGAAGATTATTTTGGTAAGATTGCATGGAATGTTTTGTATTAAAAAAAAAAATTCCTTTTTTTTTTTTGCTCTTATGTGCCAAGAAGAGATGGTAAAAATTCAGCCAAATATAAAGCAAACTACCATGTAAAAATAAAATTCTTATCATGATGTAAAGTTATCAAAACACGGCTAAAATATTGGGTTGATGAAGGGTCTTAGTGCAAAATAAAAGTGCAAAACACCCAGCTATCATTCAAAGGTGTTGGTTTACTAACACTACATCATATATAAGTGTTCAATATCTCTTAAAACATTGTCCTTAAAGGCTGCACTCAAGGACAAGGGGAACAAAGGAAAAAAGGGGAAAAAACCCCACCTATAATTTACTAATATTTTACTATAACTTCTAGGATAAAGAAATATTTTCTGGAAGAGTCTATTCAGAATGAACATGATGTTCTATGGTTTTTTCTGTGACAAAGGATATGTTTTGGCTCCTTTAAAAGGGAAGTCTTCAGTCTCATCTCAGTTGTTCAGATGGATCATTAAAACCATGTGTTATAGCTGTAATAAAAGAAAAATACATATATAAGTATGTATAATTAGCATAATATATATGCATACATAAGCAGCCAAAATTAAACAGGAAGACAATTAACATTAAAATAAAAAGTTCTGAAGTAATCTTACATCAGTACTGGGGAAAAATAAGCACCAAGAAAGACCTGAGTTTAAAGGGAATTCTGTTTTCACACTGTCCAACTGAAGATGGACAACTTAAAGAAAAAACTATGCTGGGAAACACAGAATCCTTCAATTATTAAGGTTAGAAAAGACCTTTACGATCAAGCCTGAAACATCAGAGATTGAAGCACTGGAATTCCCTTGTGCTGACACAGCCAGGAAGGGAAAACCTGGTATTTTCCTTTCAAAGCCCAGAACTTTATTACAATTTTTAATGCATTTTAATTGCTCTGTATGTGCCGCTAAAAGGCTGAACGCCCACCCTGGGCCATCCACAGGTACATCCATCACTACCAGCCCACGTATTCCCTACGTCCAACTGCCAAGGAATCCAGCAGCGGCTCCGCTGGAGTTTTAGGAGAGATGTGGCAATAACCAGGAATTATCCCGACTCGGAGAAGCCAAAGTGCCTCACGCCTCCTCCCTTTCCCATCCGGAGCTGCTGGCCAGGGGATGAGGACCAGGGACGGCGGAGCAGATGGAGCAGGAGCGGGATGTGGAGAGCAGGGAATGCCAACAGCGGGATGGGGGAAGCGCAGGGAAGGAATGCCAGAGGGAAGGATGAGGGAGCACCGGGAAGGAAAACTAGCGGGCGGGACAGGGAAGCAAGAGGGCGGGATGGGGACAGCGCAGGAAAGGGAAAACAGCGGCAGGATGGAGGCACTGGGAAGGAATGCCACAGCAGGATGGGGGGAGCGCTGAGGAGGAAGAGCAACCGGCGGGATGGGGGCACGGAGAAGGAGACACCAAACCCTCGGGGCAGCCTCGGCCCCCACCACCCGCTTGGTGGGCCGTGCCAACACCCGCTTTTTTTACCCTTTTTCTTCCGCCCCGCCTCAGTTTCCAGCTTTCCAAGAAGCACATTATCCAACCCCCGCTCAGGGCTGGCAGCAGCCGGGGGTCGGGGCTCCCCCGCCCGGCCCTCAGCTGTCCCCCGGAGCTCTCCCTCCCCTCCATCCGCCCGTCCCACGCCCAGCCGGGGGTCACGGCTCCCGACCCTCTCGCCCACCTCTCGCGGCGGTGACTCAGCCGAGGGGAGGGCGACGGCGGCCGCCGCCTCCCCAGCGCGCCTTTACCTGCGCGGGCAGCGGGAGGGAGCGCGCAGAGCGGCAGCCGGAACCCTCTCCCGGCGGAGCCCGGGACGGTCCCACCTGCCGCTCCCGGCGGAGCCCGGGATGATCCCGCCTCCCTCTCCCGCTCCCGTCGCCTCAGGAGCGGCGGGACCCGCTCCCCCCGCCGCCAAGCGCCGCCGTCTCTATGGCGACTTCTCGCGAGACTTCATCCTCCTCCTCCGCCACCTCACGGGTCCCCCCCGGTTCCCCCCCCTCAAGGTGCCACGGCGCCGCCCGTTAATTAATTAAACCCGCTTCAAAATCGCCGCGCTGTCACAATTTTAAATTTTTTTTCGCTTTTAAAATTTTTTTAATTTTTTTTTTTATTATTTTTAAACCGGCGCGCGTCGCCCAGCAACCAAGCGCCGCCCACTGACCTACTTCTAAAATTAAAATTAAACCCTTTCTCCGCCGGCACGGCCGCGGGGCTGTGCCACCGCGTCACCCTCACCCCCTAACGTCTCCCATCCCTCCGTCTCTCTCCAGAAAAAGCCGCTCCCGGCGGATTTCTGGGCGCTTTCCCCTCCCTGCCGTAACGAACACAAGATGGCGGGCGGGGGCGGCGGTGCCGTTCAAACCCGCGGGCCCGGCCCCTCCCGTCCCAGCCTGCCCCGCGCTTTTCTAACGAATTTCGGTTCGAGTTCGCCGTTTCGGCGCCATTTTCGAGTGTGGAAGCGGCCGAGCTTCCACAGCAGCCGGAGCCGCCCGCGCTGCCGCCGCCTCGCCGGGGCAGGGAGCCGCCGGGACGAGCAGGTACGAGCTCGGCGGGAGGAAGCGATGGTGGTTCGCCTCAGGGCGGTGGGGTTGGGGGGGCTTCGCGGCGGAGGAGGTGCCCTCAGGGGGCTGCCCCGGGCAGGGGGTGCTGAGGCGATGGTGCCGATGGGGAGAAAAGAGATGCTGGGAGTGTTGAGGGGAGACAAGGGATGCTGAGGGGGAGAAAAGGACTTTCGAGTGGAAGGTGCTAAGGGGGAGACAGGGGGTATTGAAGGGAAGGTGCCGAGGGGAAAGGCTGGGGGTGTTGAGGGAAGACAGAGGGTGCTGAGGAGAAGGTGGTGAGGGGGAGACAGGAGACGCTGAGGGGATGGCAGGAGGTGCTGAGGGAACGGCGGGTTCTGCCCCGCGCCTTCTTTTCCCACTTCCCTCCTCGCCCGGAGGGAGCAAAAGCGGCGGCAGCGCCTCTCCCCGGGCCGGGCTGCCCCGCCGAGGGTCCCCCCGAGGGCTCCGGGCACGGCGGGTCCGTCCCGGCTGCTGTCGGCACAGGGCTTTGAGGAGCGGGTCGCAGAGGGGCTGTGCAGCCCAAGGCTCCCGCTGTGCCCTTAGGGACCCGCGGAGGACGGGGAAGTTTACGGACGCGTTTGGGTAGAGGAGAGACCCGATTTTAATCTGCTTAGAGCAGGGACCCTTCTAGCCCCGGCTCTGCCTGCTGCTTTGATGCTTGATGGATGAGAGAAAAATGCCAAGAAAGCCCTTAACGATTGGCTATTCGCTTAGAAGAGTTGGACTCGATGAGCCCTTCCAAGTCGGAATATTCTGGGATTCTGTGACTTGGAAAGAGCGTGACAAGGGTGCAGTCGGGCTCCCTAGGCTTTAAAAAAGCCCCAGATTTGTCACTGACAGGGCTTGTCGCTATCAGATTTAAGCGGCTGTTTAATAAGGAAACTTTTCTGTCCGTTTCTGGCTCTTTTTTCGCCATCCCCGTAAGGAAAACGGCGCTTGGCAGGAAAGATGCTTTCACCGAACACCTTCGAGCTGGCTCGGGGGAGGGGCTGGGCACGAATTTGTTAAATTTGTTAGAGACTATGTGGCAACTGATTTATCGCGCTTTAAAAGCTGAGGTCAAGTAGTTCGGCTTGTTCATTCTGGTGAAGTATCCGAGGGGGGGAAGGGTTGGGAAGGTAAATAGGTCTATATTGCACAATTCTGTTGGAGTGGAGCAGTTTGGAAAAAAAATAATAAATAAATGCGCTTTGAGAGGCTGTAATTGTCTGAGACAGCCATTGCGGAACAGTTCTGAACGGGGGCATAGACTCAAATTGCCTGAAAATGAGTTCTGTCTCTCATTTCCCCCCTCCCCCATTGTCCCAAATGAAGGACTCTCATGAGAGTGTGGGTTGGGGGTAGGTCTGAAAACGTCAAATGATTGGCACCAATTGTAAGATGACTTTCTAACCACGTCAGTTTTTTATCTTGAGAGAAGTAAACTTTCTCATGTCTGTTTTTCTGGGAACTCACTTCGCCACTTGCTGCGATTTCAACTCTTTGGGGAGAGTTTCGCTCCTCTCTCGTCTTTTCTTCTCATCGGGTGCTTTCTCTTCACCCGTTTGGGGAGCTGTGCTGAGGTGCCAGCTGATGGCTTTTGTAATGCTCGTCCTTGCTCAGATCACTTTAACATCCCAGCTAGATGAAGGTATTTCGTTTTGCTTTCTCTGTGAAATGTTGAATGCTGGCAGGAGGGGTTGTGTTGTATTTTGTGAGCAGAGTGTGTTGATTTAAATTATTTAAGAGTCGAGTCTTTGCTATAATCACGCCGGTCTTTTGTTTGTCTGTTTATCAATCTCTATATATACGTATAAATATTTAGCACGGATTATTGTAAGTAAAATGAGTGTCAGGTCTGAAATGTTATAACGAGCTCTTCCAGGAGAGTAGAGGCATGTGGCTCCTCGGTTTGTTATTCAATGTGTCTTTAACTCCTTTGCCCCCAGCACCACGGTGGCTTTCAGTGAGCACAGTCACTGCCCTGAACGTGTCCACACCAGTTGGCAGCAGATAGATCCATGCTGTTAATACAGATTAGGCTCAGCCCCTCGTTTTGGGGGACGATGTATCTTAAAATATATCATTATGAAGCTAACCTCAATATTTTGTTTCAAATTTGGATTTTTGTCTTCTAAATACCTCCAGTCTTAAGTTTCTAAATGAGTCAAACATCTGGGCAGAGGTGTAGGTAAATTCCTTGGGGGGTTGTAGCTCAGTGCTGAGATCACGGGGTTTTCTTGTTTGTGTTAGCAAAGGAGATAGAGCCCTTCAGTAGTTTGATTGCTTGGAATGGAAGGGGAGCAGCCAACAGGGACCGTGCCAGGCAAGAGCACCAAAACCTCCACTGCAGCCCATCGGAAGGGCAGGGAGCCCTTGGAGGAATCCTCCAGTGACATGGAAGTGGAAAATGAAGGCACCAGGGAGCCGGGCAAAGAACCACCCCAAGGTAGGTCTGCTTTGGCTGTGTGGTGCTGATTGAGCCTCCTTAGCAGCAACTTGAATTTACCAACTCTTCCAGATGGGATTTGCTCTTTTCCCTTTTACAAAGTAATGCTGAAACCCCTGGCAAATTTAAATTGCTTTTAAAATGGTCAGAAGAGCTTGCAAAGAGTTACAGGGTTTGGCCCAGTACAAGTGCAAAAGCAATTTGTAGACTTTCTCCTAATAAAGCCTATTTCGGAGCCCTGATCTGGAACATTGTACTTAAGATTGTGGTACAACAGCAGGATTTTTCAAATTTATAGGCAGCCAATGGTATGGGATTTCTTGGAATGGAATAAATGTCAAGTTTATTTACTTAACTCTTAAAATGATATGACTTTCTTTTTCATGAAGCAGTGTATTTTCTTGAGTTCCTTCAGTTGAGCTTTCGCAGAAAAAATCTGAAAAACCAGCAGCTGTGTGACTTTTTAGGGAGCCAGATGTGCAGTTCTTAGAGGCAGGTATTTGACAAATAGATGAATACATTGAAATTGGTGGCAGAAACTGCTGCCTGTTGGAAGAAGGAGCTGCTGGTGCCTGGGGAAAAGCTGCTCTGCTGATATCCAGGGGGCCAGTTTGTTTTCGTAACAAACTTCCTGTCTTTGCAGAGCAGCCGTGCTGTCATTGCAGCTTTCAGAGCCTCGTGCAGAGATCCCCAAATCTTGCACAGTGACTCTGGAGCACGCCTGAAATGTGGCTTTGCACTTATTAATTAGAAAGGCTTTGCCTGCTTCAGATTTGCAGATTTATTGTGATGGTTGGAGCTGCTGGAATTGCAGGGGGCCTGTTAAAGTGTGTTGGAATAAGAATTACATAATGAAAGAACAAACCCAGCGATGGGACATCTTAAGTAGCTCTTAAAAAACATTTTGTTTGTGGAAAGAAGAATTTTAATTCCACTCAGCTCATATTAATAATTACAGGCCAAAATGTAGATTTGATTCAGGCAGAAGTGATGTTTGCTTTTTCGGTTGAACATTTTAAAAGGTGTCAAATCATTGAGAGCTTACAGTTCTTTTTTTTGTTTTTTTTTTATCTTTCTGTTTATTTGGATGGGTTTTAGCAGCCTCAGATGAGGTGGTGGATAATCGAAGTTTAGAAGAGATTTTGGGTAGCATTCCTCCTCCCCCACTGCCAGCAATGACCAGTGAACCTGGTGCTCCTCGGCTCATGATCACTCACATTGTAAACCAGAACTTCAAATCCTATGCAGGGGAGCAAACTCTGGGACCTTTTCACAAGGTATCTTTCTTTTACCTTAAGTAGTTTTGAACTGAAGGTAAGATTTCACTGGGTGGTATTATTCCTTCCTGCATTTTCATCTAAGCTGACCTCAAAATAACTCAAAAAATATTTAAGGTTTAGAAATATTTTGATAGTAATATTCTAAGTTAAGTAGAGAAAACAGTTAAGTGCAACTTTCCAGTGCTGTGCAATTTTAATTTGTCAGCACAGCTTAGAAAAGCTCACTTTTCTCTTGATTTCGTTTGCTGGAGAACTTTTAGGGCCGTGTTTGAAGAAAGAGAATATTTTTTAGTGCCCACAAGAGACTTACGTGGCTGAGCATGAAACTTTGCTTGTGAAGCCTGTGAAGTGCAGGGCTTTGGGTTAACCAGTTCAGCTGAGAAAGCTGAGCTGAGGTGTGGGGCTTTTATTCACTTTTACCTTTGGCAACAAAAGCTGAGCTCTCAAACACTTGCCTGCACGAGGAATAATTGTGTTTTAAATGGGTGATGGACACTGGGTAGGATTTCTTTCCCTTTGAGTATCACTTTTTTTCCCCTTCTCTATGCAGCGTTTTTCATGTATTATCGGGCCAAATGGCAGTGGCAAATCCAATATTATTGATTCCCTGCTTTTTGTATTTGGCTATCGAGCCCAAAAAATCAGATCCAAAAAACTCTCGGTGCTGATCCATAATTCTGATGAGCACAAGGACATCCAGAGCTGTTCTGTGGAAGTTCACTTCCAAAAGATCACTGACAAGGTATGTATGATTCCAGGCACAACAGGGGAGCCTGGGTTTTTCCTTTAAAGGATCTGAAAAACTTAATATTTGCTTATTTTAGTTGGAGCTGGGGAAAACTTCATAGCGTGATTACTTTACCTTTGGGATATAAACCATCAGTGTTAATTAACTTTTAAAAAATCCTCTGTTGAGTAATGCAGCTCTTAAAATATTAGTAAGGATTGGTTTTTTATTTGCTGCAAGACTAATATGTGGAATATGTCTGTTTTAAAACAATTTAGAAATTTTAAATAATCATTTTAAGAAGAAGTCGTTTTAGATTTGTAATCTCATTTACCTCAAGTACATAAAACTTATTTCTGCAATTAAAAGAATTAAATAAAAATTTATAAGTCTGTATTTGGCCATATTATATATTCTTAAATGTGTAACACAAACGTGTGTTAAGAAATAAAACCTATTTAAGCAAAACTTTTCAAACCAATTAGAAACTATTTTAGGTTATCTAAATTTAGAAAAATATATAATGAATCTGAAATTTATTTACACTTTATGTACTGTGAACATGCCTGCAATTTTATAACAGATTTTTCAGCAAAAATTCTGGACCCCACGTTTTACCACTAAATTTTTTTGAAGCTGATATTTTGTTTGAATGAAATAGGAAGTGTTGGCAAATTAAAAAAATACTTATTTTGCTGGCTGGTTTGTGTATTGATAAAAACTTTAGCACTTTTTTGTTGATTTATTGCAATTGCGATAGAAAGAATTTATTTCTCTTAATTTAAATTTCTTTTTCGTGCACACATTCAAACTTTTAAATTTAGGGTCAACCAAAAAGGTGGGAAGTGTACATTGAAATTTCAAAAATGGTGTTAATAAAGTTGCAGCATTTGCAGCCTTTTTTAGGAAATGTTTCAAAAGACGTTTATTTTTTTTTCCTTTTATATTTTTAATAACCAGATTCAAAAATTCATTTATTTAATTTTTAAATTTTTTTTTTTTACTTTGTGTTAACCTCCAGAAGCTGAGTTTGATTTCAAACCCCTCTGCATGTACCAGAGAGCAATTTGGGAGCTTTTGGGGGTTAATCTGGGCAAGTTTTAACTTTTTAAAGCCTGGCACCAGCTTTATTTTGGCTGCTGCTCTGGAGGTAAATGGAAGCTCTCTTTTGAAGCTGCTGATGTCACATTTGTCACATCTTTAATGTTTGGCTTTTTTATCTTGTGCAGTTTCTCTTTGGAGCTGCTGAGCTGAAAGCAGCTCTGGAGAAGAGGAGCTGCAGATGCAGAGAGCTCTGCAGTCCCTCAGGGCTTTCCAGAGCCACAGCCCAGGCTGGGACAGCACAGCCACTGCAACCTTTGGCATTTGAAAGGGAATAAATGCAGCATTTTCAAAGCAGTAGCTGATGTTAGAGGTGGGAAAGGCATCAGATGAAGGCAATTCAGTTGAAACAATTCAGGGTATTTTTTGTCCACTTCTCAAAGGATTTTTTGTTTGTTTGTTTGTTTTCCTCTCTTTTTTTGAGAGATGTAGTTTTAAGACAGCTCCCACTTCTACAACTCAGAGTCCATGATAAAACTTACCTACTTAATTGTGAAATAGGAGGCAAATACACAGCTACAGTAATTGTTTCTCTGGCTTTGTATTTCCTCAAAGCAGGAAGGAGATGATTACGAAGTCATTCCTGACAGCAAATTCTGTGTCTCTAGAACTGCCTATAGAGACAATTCTTCCAACTACTACATCAATGGCAAGAAAAAGACATTCAGAGATGTTGGGATGCTTCTCCGAAGCCATGGAATTGATCTGGATCATAACAGGTTCTTAATTTTACAGGTTGGTGTGTGAATAAAACCGATTTGAAAGTTGCATTTCCAGTTAAAACTGTAAAAAAATGCAGGTTTGAGATCTTGCCTCGGAGGCCTTGAAGTGCTGTAGCAGCACATCATGGTTTGCATGCTCTGCTCAAGGTGCGAATCATTATTTGCTGCTGTAGAAATTGAAGGCAGAGAAGCAGTTGGGGATCCTGATGTCCCTTTTTCCATGAGGGAATTGTGTTCCTGACTGGAGGAGTTGTGCTCGTTCCGCCGTAGCAGCACGTAAATATTGGCGTGTGAAATAAACCTTCAACCCCAATATTATTGTGCTGCTTCAGCGTGGCAGAGACTCAGCAACTGGGGTGTACTTTTATCTAAACTGCATCAATATGAATTTAAATTTTAATTGTTTAATTGTTTAATCTACTGTTGTCTGCAGCTCTCCTATAGAGACATGGTTTTACTGAGAAGGGAGTGTGGAAAAATGAACTGTGCATAAAAGAAGTGCAAGAAAAATCGCCTGAATTGTGCTTGTTGTTCACACTTGTTTAACAGCTCCAGAAATAGCAGTTTTATAGCCAATTCATCCTCTGCTTTTAACAGCTACTGTAAAAATAATCACAATTTGTCAATATAATATCATTTATATTCATGTTTGACCTTCAGATTCTGAGGCTTACTTGCATCTGTTTGCTGTTTTAAAGACAGGCTGAAGGGAACAACATCAATTTTTTTTCTAGTTTTTAAATAATGAGAATTTTGCTATGTGCCAGCCAATTAAAATGTAAATTGAGTTACAAGTATTTAAATATTAATTCCATTAAGTAACTATGTCTGCCATTACCTGTAATTACTAACAAGTCCCAAATCTACTCTGGAGAATGATGGCCTAGAAATTGGTGATCAGTGGGAGCTTCCCAAGGTCTGAAATGTTTTAATAGAGTTTATTTTAGGCCTGTTGCTGTCAAAGGAGCTTCCAGTTCCCCTCTAAAAAAAAAATATATATATATATAAAAAACTTGTAGCTGGGTGGCTGTGCTTGCTTCACTTCCTCCAGGCTTTCTGTGCAGTCCTTTTTTACAGCTACACCCACAAAAAGAGGATATCTCTGTTTGCAAGTCTCCATGCCAATTAATTATTTCCTCCAACACTTCATTCCTGCATTTTCTGGTTCAGGATGGAGCGAGAAGCACCTCTAAGAAAACAGCTTGGAGTAAATACACCCTTTTTTCCATACAGTTGTTCTCAAATCTCATTTTGCCAAAATTTCCAGAAGGGAGAAATGTAAAGTGAAAGATGAAGCAGGGTGGAAATGCTGGGGCAGAGATACCCAAAGCTCAGTGTGAGAGAACACTGGGAACAGGGGAGGGGAACATTTGGAAACTAATATTGATAGCTTAATTTATTTTATAGTTTTTGCCCCCAAATGGGATTTGTTTTCTTCTCCCACTAATGGTTTCAATGAGGAGAGCACCCCTTTTTTCCTAAAAGCTGGAATTTCGGGCTTTCCACCCTACAAAAGGAAATAAGGGGAAGTAGAGCCAATATTAAGGCACAAACCAGAGCTTTCCCACCATAATTTTTTTCTTCCATCCCACCAGGCTTTGTCTCAGAAACTGCCCTGAGATGTTCTGGTTTTTTTAGCCTTTCTGACTGAGGGCAGGGCCTTCCTCTTTGCCTTTTTAAAGTGAAATCCACTGATCTGCCTGTCCAAATCAGAGTATTTCCACTTGGGAAATGCAGCAATATTTTCCACAGAATGACAGCAGAACTTCAACCCCCAAATCCTAAAGTTTATAGTTAGAAGCAAATAAGACCATCTAAGGCTGTGGATTGTTATCACAAGGATTGCCTTTTTTTCTCCCTACTGTTTTCCAAATTATTTAAAACTAAAGACATAAGTAACAGGTTTATTTGGCTTTCACTAATTTTTTTAATAGCAAAACTAAGAGTTTAATTAAACTAAGTTTAACCAAGTATTTCTCATTTACAGTAAGTTATATATCTGATTTTTGACTTTATCAATAGGGTGTGATTAAAATAATTCATTTTGGATAAAAATATTAATTAAGGATTATCAAATGCTGGTTTGGGGGTGTGACAGAACACTCACTGTTAATACTAAAGAAAATCTTGTAGGAGAACATGTCCTACGTGTAGTAACAACACCTTTAGAGCTTTGATTTTATCTTGCTAACATAATTACCATTACTCAATGGAAAATATTTGCTTTTTAGAAGACTGCTTCAGTTCTTTTGCTTCCTTTTCCCTCTTTCACCCCCTATTTTGCAGTGTTTTTTCTGCTGATTTTGGTGCTTTTTAGGGTAAAATTTGAAAGCTGAGTTTTGATCTAGGTATTTCTGCTGATGCCAAACTGGAAATATTAAAATCAAACTGCTGCTGACTTCTGTGAATAACATTACAAAAAACACCTGTGGGAAAACAGAAAATGTGAGAGTAATTGAGTAGTTCTATAAAAATTACAAATTCTGTGCCTGAACTTGCAAATTGAAATAAATCTGGTTTCAGAATTCTTCTGGTTCCAATGGGAGGCTGCCAGCACAGAACAGGAGGAGTTTGTCACTTCTGTGATCCTTAACTCCCAACACTCCACATTGCATATTTTTAATAAATTGCCCTGTGCTTTTAGTGCTTCAGGAACAGACAATTATTTTGCATTATTATCATAATTAATATTTAAAATTATTACAAATATGATGCATTTTTAATGAGCTTGCCACAGCCTGAAACTGCAACAGGAAAAAGTGCATCACTTAAAAAAGTGTGTTTGGTGGAAAATCTGGCACCTTGCTGCTGCTTTTCTGTCTTCCACACCTACTGCTCCCACTCCAGGAACTTGTAGAGGTGTAAAGAACAACGAATAAAATTATTTTTATTTCACTGAAAGCCTTGGGACCCTGCTCTGCCCAGGCTGACAAACTCAAGAGTAAGTATTTGTGCTGTTCTCTGGAGTGACTCCTCTGAAAGGTTAAAAAACCTCAGCCTCTTCCTCCTGCCTGGTTTCCTCTAAGGAATGATGAAAGAAATGGGAGCACTTGAAGGAATGTCAGGTTTGGAAGTGCAGAGCGGGGAATATCTGGGAGCAGAGGCTGTGGCCACCTCTGGGATGGGCAAGGTAAGAGAAGCAGAGTCACCGAAAAAGGTAGAAAAGCAAAGTGGAGCTCCCCAGGTAACCCCCAGGCAGCCCCTTTGCACATAAATATTGCAGAATTAGTTCTGTATTCATGGCAGCAAGCTACTAAGTTGATTTAAATTTATTTCAGACTTTTACAAACAACTTGAAACTGCTTTAAGTCAATTTTGTACTAATTACAGTGGTATTTCACTTGAAGATATTTGATAGACTAATTAAAATATTCTCCTGTAATCTTCAGCAGGTATAAACAACTGCAGGGATTTTATTTGGGTGTATTTTGTAACTGATTGGAGCCCAGTCTTATCCTGTGGCAAGATGAGGTTGCCAGAAAGGAAATTCTGTCAGGTTTTTCACCTGCTCCTGTGTGGAAACAACGTGGGAGTCACTTCCAGGGGAGTGGAGAGGAAATGAGGGAGAGATTTTCTTCCCCTTTGAGATAAACTAGAAATTCCCAGTTGTTGAGGTCTGTGCTCCTGATGGGACATTGGAGCTGAGGCTATAAATGGGATTATAAATGGGAGTATAAAAAATCTGTGCTGCCAGCACTGGGGGTGAAGAGAGGGTTGTTCCTGTAGGAAATTCTGCAGAAAAACAGGGGAAAATGAGTGATAATTGACTAGTTTCTTTAGAACACACCAATAACAAATCAAACATTGCAGGCTGGGTTTGCCAATTCCTGATTTAAATTCCAAAGTGACTCTAGATCTGCAGTCACTCTGTGCTCTTATATTAAACACAGCAATGTCCTTAAAACTTCTAAAATTATTTCCAGAATGCAGAATTGTGGTTTTGTGCAAACAACTGAATGTTGTATAAAGGCTCATTCTGAGTTTTTCCTCATCTCTGGACAGTGGTGACATTGTAGATTTTTATATGTACATTTCTTTTTTATTTGACTTTATTTCCCACTGAGCTTTCCTGGAAAGGCAGAGCATGACATTTTTGGTGCTTTTTCCCCTCCTGTGTATTCACCATGTGGTAAAATTGAAGGGTAAAAATGAGATAGGACTGCAAGCATTAAATAATAGCAACAGTAACGTGGAATTACAGGGAAAAAATCCCAAACCAATCTGTTGTACCTTACAAGAGCAGGAAAATAATGAGGTTATAGGAATATAAATTCTCTCCATACACAGAGAACTCCATACATGCATATCCAAAATCCATGGATGCAGAATTGGAATTAATGGGCAAAGCTTTGGGAGATGGGAGTATGGGTCAAAATAAATTGAAGATACAGAAATTTAGGACTTATTTTTGCCATTTCTTATTATACTCCTGCTTAAAAAATGGCAGCTACCCTTGTGGTAAAGTGGGGGGAAAAAACCCCAAAGCCAAGTGTGAGAAATAAAAGAAAAATTTAAAAATTGAAATATAGGAGAGGGGGTGAAAACAGTGGAAGTTGCAGGCAGGGAGAGGGAGACACTTGTCTCATTTTTGCTGCCTGAAGGCTTTTTTGTAAGAGAAAAATGCACTTTTGGTGCCTTGTTATCAAGAAATTGATGGCACAAAACAGCCAGGAAATAAAAATTTAGTGAGAAAACAAAATTACACAACATCCAGGCTACTCTTCCTCTGAATTTTACTGCCCCTTGACTTCTGCAGCAGTTCCAAGTTGTGTCAGACAGGTGGAACTGGAGCTGAGTGAGCAAAAAGCTGAACCTTGGGAGTAGTAACTTTGTAGTAGTGCTGCTTCTACTCCGTGTGCAGGGGTGGGGTAAAGAACCAAAGGAGAAACGGGAATTAGTCTTGGCTTTTCTCTTTTAAGTCTGTAGAAAAACAGGTTTATAATAAACATTCCAGAGGTTTTAATGTGTTTTTCCTTCGAGCAAGCCCAGTGTCCCTTTGTCACTCTGGCTTTGCTCATGATGCTGAGGAGTTTTCAGCTTCTGTCGGAGCTCTGGCTAAATCTGTTCATGCTCCTGCAGTGTTTGAGATAATTGAAACATTGCTGTGGTCTGGAAAATAGATTAAAATATAACATGACCTTTATTCTAGTAAGAGAAGTTTGCCCTATGCTGGGTCACTTTTGTCTCCAATTCCATGTTAAAAATGAAGAAAATAATTGAAATTGGGTTGTAATTTGAATTGATTAAGATGGGGTTTCTTCATTTGGACAAACAAATAGCAGGGTTTGGCTCTGGCTGCTCTAATCCTTCACAAAAGTGTGAGTTAAGGTGGCTTTTATAACTGCAAACACTGCTTACGTTAAATTTTAATTACCCACGCATTTACAGTACTATTTCATCACAAATATCCCTTAATCTTTTGATATTTGATAAATTAAATGATACCCTGATCACTGCGTTCAGATATCACTTGATTCCATTTCACTTATGTAATACCATAAGGTTGCAAACTAATTTATGTAATCACTCTATTTAGGAAGCAAATTAAATGTACATATTGAAGTATTAAATTACAGAAATGGAATTGAGCTGTAAGAGGTGTTATGGTTGGATTATAGTAGAGTTTGCTGAGACTCAAAGATTTTGGTCTCAGTAAGAAAACTTCATTTCATGGGGGTTTAAAAAGCCTCAAAATCTTGATTATTATAAAAATACGCTGCTACTACAGTGAAACTACTAAAATATTGTTCTGAATTTAAAAAAATTGTCTTAAAAATACAAAATATTCTTAAAAACACTAAGTATTATAGTCACAGTTGTTATACTTTAAATTTTCTGGTTGTTTAATGGGATTTTGAAACAAAATTACTTGGTTTGACGGGTCCACAGCACAGGGAAGGTTTTTCTTATCTATAATTTTGCATTTTCTACGGAGTCTTTTCTCTAAAGCCGTTTCTCCTGAGCGCAACTGTGATTTTCACTTCAGTCAGATGTCACATTACTCCATCTTTGAGTAGTGGTGGAGAGCTCCCCTAAAAAAACCCCCTCCAAAACCTAAACTACCACAACTGTGCCACAAAATTCCCCTCAGAAACCACCCAAACTCCCCAGAGCTGCTCCCCAGAGCACGGTGCCTTCCCAGCTACTGCATTCCAAGCTGTCCCAAGGCTCTCAGCACTTGATTTTAAAGCTGAGTTTAAGACAGAAGAAATGAAGTGACAATCCAAAATCCTGGAAAACTCTTTTTATCTCTTTGGTGCCATAATTATTCTGTGGGACATGAACAAAATGCTGTGGGAATGCTGTAGTGACAGTTTAGACAAAACTCAAGCTGTTCAAGGTGCTGCCTTCCCAAAGCTTTTCCCAAATATTCAGGGATGAAAAGAGGAGGCAATAATCAATAAAAGCAAACATCTTCCTAGGTTCTCCAGAAACAGCTCATCCTGCCAGAGGGCAAGGGTTAGATGGGATATGGGGAAGGAATTCTTGGCTGGGAGGGTGGGGAGGGGCTGGGATGGAATTCCCAGAGAAGCTGCAGCTGCCCCATCCTGGGAAGTGTCCAAGGCCAGGCTGGATGGGGCTTTGAGCAGCCTGGGGTAGTGGAAAGAGTCCCTTAAGGTCCCTTGCAACCCAAAACGTGGTGCTTGTTCTTCATGAAGGGCTCTCAGGTTGCTGTCAGTAATTTTTCAATGCCAGAGGCTTTTTGCCATCCCAGTCTCTTTCACACCAGAGTTTTAGGGTGGAATGTGTTGGCTGCATCCTGAAGCTCCCTCATTCCTGTTCAGCATTGTCCCAGCACCGATGCCCCACACCCCTACTTACACCACTGGGGGCTGCATCCTCTCCCTCCTGGGACTAGCACTTTATGCCATTTCCACTCCATAGCTCTGGAAAACAAGACTCACTCCCAAAGGGAAAGGAAGGTTCTGGAGCAGAGTGCAACAAATGGGAGTTACCTCTGTAGGATCTTGTTTCTAGACCAGCGTAAGAGTTGCAGAAAAAGCCTCATGAGTAGATCAAACCTTCCCTTTATCAAGCAGTTTGATAAACTTGTTTAAAATTCCAATCCTTGTGTGCCAGAAAACATGGTATAAACTCAGGTTAGAGCTGTTCTGAGAGGATCAGCTGTGTTTTTCTGCTTTTAGAGAACAGGGGCTGTGGGCAAATTCAGAATTTTAAACCAGTGATGGAACCTGCTGCTGGTGTTGCCACTCCTGAAACTTCTTCTAAAGCTTTTCCTCTTTACTTGGGTACAATAGAAATTTAAATTCTTAAATTGAGGAGGTATCTTAAAACATCACAGCTGTGAATTTTTCAGCTGTGCAAAGAAACACAGGTTCCAAATTGCTGGAATTTATTCCTCAGTCTTTCCACCAGAGGAGCCACTTTCAGCTGAGAAGGGCTCTTCCCTTGTTTTACAGCCTGGTCTCAAACCAGCTTTGTCCTGATTTGGCCCAGGGCTCAGCTGAGTGCTCGGGAATGTTTCCCCAGATGAGGTGGTGTTGTAGCATTCCCAGTGGTAGTGCTCTGATAACTACCCTGAGGAATTCTGTGGGAACTGGCACTGGCATGTGTGTGCATGGTACAGAGTTGGAGCTGGCCACTTCCAGCTCCTGCTGCACCTGCATCCCAATGGATCCACGTGGATGTGGAAGGCTCCATGCTGCAGAAGCTGAAATTGGGTTTGTAATTCCATTTAGAGCTCTTGCACTGAGTGTAGAACCTTCCCAAAGGGCTCAGTGAGTATGGAAACATAGAATCCCAGGATGGTTTGGGTGGGAAGGGACCTTAAATTCCATCCTGTCCCACCCCCCTGCCACAGGCAGGGACACTTCCCACTGTCCCAGGCTGCTCCAAGCTCCATCCAGCCTGGCCTTGGGCACTGCCAGGGATCCAGGGGCAGCCACAGCTGCTCTGGGAATTCCATCCCAGCCCCTCCCCACCCTCCGAGAGAACAATTCCCTCCCAATATCCCATCCATCCCTGCCCTCTGGCAGTGGGAAGCCATTCCCTGTGTCCTGTCCCTCTATCCCTTGTAAATGGTCTCTGCCCATCTTTCCTGTAGCTCCTTCAGGCGCTGAAAGGTCACAGCTCAGTCCCCCTGGAGGTTTTCCAGGACAGATCCGAGGCTGTTCTTTCCAGGAATTTCTTCCCTTGCGTGGAGGTTTGGTTCCATGTTGGCATTGCCCATGGCTGGGTGTTGACATCCATTTTGAGTGTCTGAGCAGAGCCTGCATTTCCTTTTTATTTTACACATTGCTGCCTCTCCTGGATCCCTGAGCCCCAGGGAGACAACTGAGGGGAGGAATTGGAGATTTCCAGGGGTTCTGGTGGGAGCCCTGGCAAAGATGGGGGTGCCAGCTCTGAGGAGCTGCCCGAGCTCGTGCCCCTCAGTGCTTAACAAATGTCTGCCTGCCTCGCCTTGGTTTCACTTTCAGAGTGTCAGGGGATTTCAAAATACGGAAAGAGCAAGGATGTTTGGGGGTTTTAAATTCATAATTCAAATAATGGGTCAAGTAATGAGCACTGGTAAATAATTAGGAAGCACTTAAATTGAGTTTTAACAATGCAGAGTTGTAAAATCTGTTTGCTCTTGTTAATCATTGTCAAGAAGAGCAGGTACAAGCTTTTCACTCTCCTTTATCAATTAAAACAGCTGGAACCCTTTTAATTTCTTAAATCTGGGGTGGACTAAACATTTCTTTATATATTATCTTAAATAGTATAAATGTTAAATAATACTTAGTACTCTTATTATTTAATTAATAATTTCTAAATATTATTATTTTTACCCTAAATAAGAAAATAATGTAAATATTCACCTTAGTGAGCTACAGAGAAACCCCACAACTGCATCATCATCTTCCTTAGAGATGGTTAATTATATTTAGCCAAATAATAAAAAATTGATTCATTCCTTGCTTGTCCATAATTCCCATTTTTCTCTGTTAAATCCAGGGCAGGTTTGTGATTTACAACACTGAACACGAGGGGTGTAAAGCCAGTGTAAAAACTTCTCAGTCCTGATCAACATTGAGTTAAACCTTTCCTGTGATTGTTTTTTTGTGGATGTAAACAGAGGAAATGCTTTAATGCAACAAGGAAAAAGACTTCTGGCAATCCCAGAGTAATTTAGGAGGTTGCAGAGTTCCCTCCCCCATGGGCTGACAGGCAGTTTTGGGGAGAGGAACCACACTTTTGTGGCAAGGGAACAAATGGGTAATCGGGATTTTGTACAGTCCAGCAGCAGTTATTTACAAACTGACTGTTTGGCTTCTTGAGATGTGCAAGAAATAAAAATAAGAGTTGGGTTGGGGTTTTTAGTTGTCAGACCTGCAGCAGTAGCACAAACTGTCCCTGTCACTGCCTCTGTTTAATCCTTTCAAAATATTTTTGAAAAATCAAATTATTTTTAGTATCACCTAAATCACTTTAAATTAATGCTGTACATAAAGGGAAATTACACAAAGGAACCCTCATACCTAAAGACTCCTTTTCTTTCTCCACCAGGGAAGCCTCAATTAAATGAATTACAATTCCAGTTCATCCGTCAGGATTTTATGGACTCTCTGTTTCTGAAGAGACCCTTCAGGGACTTCAAGGGCCTGCTTTATTCTCTTCTTTTTTCAGGTTGGGGGAATACATTTTGAATCTTTAGAGAATGAAGGAATGGTCAGACCTGAAGGGTGGCTCCATATCACCACCTTGGAGAGGAAATTTCTCTTCATTCTGATCTTTGTTTTCCCAAATAAATGTGAAGGTTGAACTTTATGGTGGAGATCTTTTCCAGCCTTAATGATTCTGTGATATTCCAGTTTGAATAGTTTTGGTTGTTGCCTTTTTTTATTTTACTCTTTTTTTATATTGTCTCATATTCATTCCATAGCTTTTTTTTCAGAATACTTTCCCCACCCCAGGAAAAAACCCCATTAAGAATAGAACTTGTGTTTCCCAAGGGGGAAGTGGAGCAGATTTCCATGATGAAGCCCAAAGGGCAGACGGAGCACGACGAAGGGATGCTGGAATACCTGGAGGATTTGATCGGATCTGCGCGGCTCAAGGAGCCCATCCAGACACTGTGCCGCAGAGTGGAGCTCCTGAACGAGCGCAGGGGGGAGAAGGTGAGGCTCCAGCTCCTGGGGGATCCAAAACAAATCCCAGGATTTCTCATGCACAGCCCTATGAGGAGAATTAAAGCCACCCAGAATTACTGCTGCACAACCTGCTTTTGTAGCGTTCGATTGGTGCACTGAGTGCTAAAAGGACTAGAAAAGCTCTAAATAACATCAAAGTTCTTTTTCTTTGATGTGTCCTTGGTAAATCCTGTGGCAGACTTATTTTAAGGGGAAACAAGAGACCTGCAGTTGTATGAATTAAATTAAAAAGGGCCAGTTGTAGGAATTAAATTTAAAATGGCCAGTCAGAAGGTTGAGAGAGAGAAAATCACCGTAAAATTGCCTTGCAGAGGTAATTCCTGATCACCATTTTTCCAGAGGACTCGTGTCCTACGAAGGGTTGGGGTTTTCTCCTCATGGTTTCCTCCGGTAGTGCTGGCCCTGCCTCAGCTCTGCCCCTCTGTTTTCTCCAGTTAAATCGAGTTAAAATGGTGGAGAAAGAAAAGGAAGCCTTGGAAGAGGACAAGAATAAAGCCATTGAGTTCCTGTGCTTGGAAAACAAAATATTTCAGGAAAAGAATAAGATCTGTCAATATTACATGTAAGTAATTCTCGGGGTTTGGGTTGGCTTTAATGTGGTGGGGGTGCTGTTAAACTCTGCTTCAGTATCTCTAATTAGAAATATTTTGCATTTCTTAACTCCAAATTAGTGTTGTCTTTTGATACTTTACATAATCCTGTTGTTACACTGAGGACTGGAAATAGAGATTCATTATGACGGTGGATAAAAATGAGGATTATTGTTGTTTCATTTCCTAGCCATGACCTAAAGAAACGAATAAATGACCTGGAAATGCAGAAAGAGAAAATTAATGAAGAAACGAAAAGTATTAATGAGAAAAGCAGTAATCTTGCAGAGGAAACAAAAAACAAGAAAAAAGCTTTGAAAGAACTTGAGAAGTGAGTACTTCAGGGATGTGTAGTACTGTGTTTTATATGTTTCCCACCAAAAACTTAAATTACCTGATGAGCAGAGTCACTTCTGGTACATCTAAATACACAAAAAAAGCATTTAAAGTAATGCACAAAAATAAATTAAATGCACAAAAATAAATGAAAGCGAATTCACATTGGTTTGATTTGGTTCTGGGTATGATTCTCAATTACAATAAGAAAATGTCTGATCTTTTAAATGGATTTTAAATATTTCTTTATATTGACTGTACAAAAAAATAACTGGGAGATGATTTTTTAGATTTACAACCCTAATGCTTAGGGGCGTGGATTTGGGAATTTTTCCCTGGTTTCTTTTTGAATCATTTATGCATAAAATGTGTTTCTTTAAAATTGCTTTGCCTGGGTGCTGATCCCAAATCCAGCTGCAATATTGACCTGCTCATCCTCAGGGAATTACTGGGGAGAGATGGGAATTATCAATTGTCAAAGAAAAAAAAGAAAATTTCTGAAAATGTATTTGATATTGCTTGGGTAGTTGATCTTTTCCTGATGGAACATCACTTTCCCAGGGAAAATACTGTGAATATTGTAAATATTGGATGTTGTTAATCACAAAAACTGAGTAATATTGGTTTAAACTCTTTATGTTGATTTATTAAGCCAAGCTCCACTGGCATTATTTTTATACTGTATGAAATCATTCTTCTTGTCTTTCCTCCTTCAGGAAATACAATAAAATCACAAAGTTCATAGAGGAAAATAAAGAAAAATTCACTCAGTTGGATTTGCAGGATGTGAAAGTGAGGGAGAATCTCAAACATGCCAAGGGCAAGGCTAAAAAACTGGAGAAGCAGCTTCAAAAGGACAAGGAAAAGGTAGTGGGATGGATCAGCTGGATTGGCTTGGAAAAGTGCAGTTAATTGTGGGAGAAAATGGAAAGGGCACCAATTGCAACAAAGAAGGTGGAAAAATGGGGTTGAAATTGTTTTCATCAGATATTTTAAGTCATTAGATCAGCCAGAGGTTTTGTTGGCAAATCACTCACTGCAGTGATTACTCATTAATGGAGTTAATTCCTGCATCTGCGTCATCCACTTGGTCATTGCCAGCTGTTGGGATGTCTTTGGGTCGAGGAGGGATTTTGGGATTCAGGAATTCTG
Organism: Gymnorhina tibicen; assembly: GCA_013399875.1. NCBI lineage: Eukaryota > Metazoa > Chordata > Aves > Passeriformes > Artamidae > Gymnorhina > Gymnorhina tibicen. The sequence continues at coordinate 31,458 of VXAZ01007016.1, forward strand.
CTGTCCCAGTGGGAGAGGAGGCTCAAAGTCCTTTCATGGTGCAGGTGGAGGAGCTGAAGAACGTCCCCTCCATGAGTGCCAAAGCCATCGAGGATGCCACGGCCAAGAGGGAGCTGCTGGCAAAGGCCAAGGAGAAGGAGGAGGCCAAGCTCAGGCAGGTCCTGGCCAGCCTGCAGGAGGAGACCAAGGGAATTCAGAAGGAAAAAGAGGTTTGGACAGGCAGGAATTACCCACCTGCTGTATTAACTACACTCTTCTGAAGGAAACCAGCACCAGACACTTCTAAAATGCCATTTATTGACAATTCCCCTGTTCCGTGTGGTAGTTCAGAGGAGCCTCAGTGGGAATTATTAATTCTTAAATTAATAATTACAGCTAAATCCCTCTTGTCTGCTTTTGGAGTGCTCAAGCATCATCACGTAGCTCATTCCTAGATTTACATTAAATAATCCACTCTGATTTTCTTCCTCCAAAACATTGAAGCCAGTATGTTGCTTAAATAAAGCAAGCTATTCTGGAATGGTCTGTTCCCAGCCTTTCCCACAGCTGTGATGTGTCTGTGAATAATGGACAACTCCTTTACCACTAGGTTATTGTTGGTGCTGCTGTTCAGTGCCTGAACACCTGGAGGCTGGAAAGTTTTCCTGTAAATTTGCAGGGTTATTTTGTGGCTTTGAAAATGTGGATTCTCCATTTGAGCTGTAGTTTAGCTCAATGTGTAGGGCTCCTCCCACCTCTGAGAAAATGACACAGAGCTTGTATGGAAATGCTCTGTGATAACTCCCTGAAGTTCTTCATAATTAGGAAAAGCCTTGTTTAATTCCCACCCATTCATGTTAATTAATGAAGGCACGCCGGTTCTCCCGGAGAACAGAAGTGTTTCAGCTGCCAGGGCTGTAAAAGCACATCCCACTTCCTCCTTCCCCAGCTGGTGGGCTGAGCTGTACCCTGGGTGTTTTTGCAGGGCAAGGAGCAGGAGCTGATGGAGTTCAGCAAGGAGGTGACCGAGGCGCGCTCCAACATGGAAATAGCGCGGTCGGAGCTGGAGCTGTACCTGAGCAGGTACAACGCTGCTGTGGCTCGGCTCAGCCAGGCTCAGGAGGCCCTGGGCAGCACCTCAAACACCCTGAAGGAAAGGAAAGCTTCCATCAGAGACATCAGTGGGAAATTACCTGAGGCTGAGCAGCAGCTCAAGGAGGTGAGACTTGACTTCCCCATTTCGAGTCACACACAGACCAAAGCCCCACTCTTCTCTTTAACAGTAATCGTGGTGAAAATAAACCCAAAACCATCTCCTCTAAAAGAACATTGAAAAGCTGTTTTCTAACACTCAGTTTGCTGGTGAGGCAAATATTTGATTTCAAGCTTACTATGTTAAGCCGATGTTGACTTAAATTAAATCCTACATATCCTTGCAAGGGAATCAGGTTAAATATCACACAGAGATGTTAAATAAATAAATGGCTGTGCTTCTGAGCCTTCTTCAGGGTGCTGAGGCCCTGGCACAGGGTGCCCAGAGAAGCTGTGGCTGCCCCTGGATCCCTGGCAGTGCCCAAGGCCAGGCTGGATGGGGCTTGGAGCAGCCTGGGATTGTGGAAGGTGTCCCTGCCTGTGGCAGGGGTGGCACTGGGGAAGCTTTGATGTTCCTCCCAACCCAAACCAGTCTGGGATTCTTTAAATTTCATTTCTTGCTCCTCAATCATTCCCCAAAGAAGGAATCCCTGCATTGAAGACTCCCTGAATCCAGTAGTTTTTGGGAGGCTGAGCCAACGTCTTTCTTTGAACCCCCAGAAAGAGAATGCTCTGGAGAAGCTGGAAAGGGAAGAATCCGGGACCAAGGATCTCGTGCGAAACCTGCGCCGAAAAGTGGAAGAAGCCAAAAGTTCTTTAGCACAAAGTCGCAATCGAGGAAAAGTGCTCGAGGCTCTGCTCCAGCAGAAGAAATGTGGGAATATTCCTGGGCTCTATGGAAGGCTGGTAAGTTTTAGAAGGCTGTGACACTTTCAGTGTTGAACTTTAGAGGAGCTGAGTGGTGTTCCTGTGCTGAAGTGTGGGATGCCTCACTTCCCTGGCATTGGGAGTTTGGAGAGCAGAGCTGTAAATCCTGTGGACTTGCTGTAAAATAAAACATTTTTCAGTTCTTTCCAAGCAATGTTGGTTTAAAGCTCTGAAAACTCAGAGCTGGGTTTTTCATTCCTGTTGCACATCAGTGTAAATGTAAACGTGCTGGTTTTGTATTCTGCAGTCTTTTGTCCAAGGAGAATTATCTCTGCTTCAGAAAATTCAGTTTATTCAGTGTGTGTAGGTTTAAACAAGCGCGTGCATGGATTTACTGGGAAAGGACAGAACTCAAAGAGCAGCTCAGGTGCCAGCTAATCAGTGTTTCCCCTTGTCCCCCAATCCTCAGGGAGACCTGGGAGCCATCGATGACAAGTACGACGTGGCCATTTCCTCGTCGTGTGGAGCCTTGGACCACATTGTTGTGGACACCATTGACACTGCCCAGGCCTGTGTGAACTTCCTGAAGGCTGGAGGGATTGGGGTTGCCACCTTTATAGCCCTGGACAAGGTGAGTCCCACCCCTGGGAAAACAAATCATTTTACTGTTAATCGGAGTCTAATTACTTTTTTTTAAAGCCTTAACATCCCATAGAACAATGGAGTGACCTCAACATTTATGCCAAAGATTCATTCCTTTATTTCCTTTGTGGCTGTAGATGGCTGTGTGGGAAAGCAAAATGCAGAAAATCCCAACTCCTGAGAACGCCCCGCGGCTCTTTGACCTGGTGAAGGTGGAGGACGCCAAGGTTCGCCTGGCGTTCTACTTCGCTCTCAGGGACACTCTGGTGGCCAAAAACCTGGAAGAAGCCACCAGGATAGCATTCCAAAAGGAGAAAAGGTGGAGGGTGGTAACCCTGCAAGGACAAATCATCGAGGTGTCAGGTACTGCACACCAACTGGAGCTCCACTGGAAGCACTTTGTGCATGATATCGAAGCCCAAGGAGTTCTCTGACCTCTTTTCATCCCTTTTTCTGTAGGAACCATGACTGGTGGGGGGGGAAAAGTCATGAAGGGCAGAATGGGCTCCTCAGTCGTGATGGATATCTCAGAAGAAGAGGTTAGTACGTAATGGAAATGGAATTCCAGCAGAATTCCTTTGTTTGGGCAGTTCTTACACATGCGTGCCTTTCAAAGCAGTGTGAGCAGGAGCAGTCTGGGATGGAGGAGAATTAACAGGGGTTACAAAGCCAAAATTCTGATTGTTAGCACAGGTTATAATGCTCTGAAGTGCATCAGGGATAAAAGGTTGTCATTGACAGGGGCTGCCCAGGGAGCTTTGGAGTCCCCATCTCTGGAGGTGTCCAAGGAAGGCCTGGACATGGCACTCAGAGCTCTGGGCTGGGGACAAGGTGGGCGTTGGGCACACCTTGGACTCAGTCCTGGAGTGCTTTTCCAGCCTCAGGGACCCTGGGATTCTGTTTGTTCACAGCCCAGCCCATTATTTAATTTAGTCTCACAGTGCTCCCTTTGATAGCTTGGACACCATTTTGGCATATCAGGGGACGGTTTGCATTTCCTTCTGAATTCCATTTAGGTTTTAATCTGCAGCTGCTCCTCTTGTTTCTCACTGGCAGAGCTGATGTTCCCGCACTCAGACTCCCCAAGTTGAAGTTTTTACTGCATTCTCTCCTGTGTTTTAAAAGCTGTTGAGCACAGGGACGCTAGCCCTGGCTTGGTTTTGTCGTCGTGACACCAGTAAATAATGCTCTCATCCTGTGTAGATCAGCAAAATGGAATCCCAGCTGCAGAGGGATTCCAGAAGAGCCGTGCAGTGTGAGGAGGAGAAAGCCCAGCTTGAGGAAGCAATAAGGAAACTGCAGCAGGACATTCGAGACATGAGGAACACCTCGGAGAAATTCACAGCGAGTATCCAGGTGAGAATTCCTGAGCACTTCCCAGCCTCAGCCCCACACAGGCCTGGCTGGTGTCAAGGAGCTTTTCAAGGACAAGATTCCAGCCCAGTTTTGTGTTCTCCACAGGGTTTTTCTGAACAAGAAACGGATCTCAAAAACCAAATCAAGGAACTCGAAGCCAACGTCGCTGCTGCTGCTCCAGACAAAACCAAACAGAGGGAGTTGGAAAAAGTCCTTGATGGTTATAAAAAAGGTACATTTTGTGGAGAGGGGATCAGAGATAAAAATTGTAGCAATGCTTCTTTACTAATAGAGGAAGGAATGGGTTTGGGTTTGGGCTTCAGTTCTGTGCCTTGGTTTGGGACCTTGTCTTCCTAAGAGGGATAAAAGAAACATGGCTGGCCAGTTCTTAAAATTTAACTTTTGAGCATCTTGCCATTAATTAAATGCAAAGAATGAGCTCGGAACAGCTCCTAACGCACCACCTCGTGTATTTAAGCACTCTGTGTACATTAACTAATCCACGCTGAGTGGTTTTTACAGCAGGAGAGCTTTGGTGGAGCAGTGGCAGAAAGAAGTGGGTGTATTGTTTGTCACAGTTAAACTCATCATTTGTCACAGCATAGAGAATACATGCACTTCTCACAGAGGAATAGAGCAGAGCTTAATCTGAAATCACTTCCATCACTTTATCCCTTCAATCTTGATGTCTGGGAGCAGTCCCAGGCTGGCACAGCACCCTTAAATCCCCTTTTCCATGGACAGATTACGAGCGCGTGGCTGAGATAGCCGGGAAGATGGAAGAGGAAGTGAAACGGCTGCACAAGCTCATCATGGACACCAACAACCAGAAACTGAAGGCACAGCAGGACAAAATTGATGCGATTGACAAGGAAATAGATGAATGTTCCTCAGCCATCACCAAGGCCCAGGTGGCAGCCAAGACTGCAGACAGGTACAGCACGGGAGCCCCAGGCTGGAGCTGCACTTACTCAGTGTCTGTGCTAAGCGGGGCTCAGGGAGGGAAAGGGAAGTCAAATGTTGTTGTTTTTAACAGTTTAAAAGTCACATTTAATCAGCATTTCTCTAGTGTTTGCCTGAACTATTTGTCTAATACTGCCTAAACTGCAATATTCAGGGTAAAGTCCAAAATAGCACTGGACTGGATGTGCTGGAGCACTTCAAATCTGAAGGGACTGATTTTATTAGGAGGCCTGTCAGGAAATAAAATGGGATCTATTTTTTATGGGAGTTCACCAACCCATAGAGATTCCAAACTCTGCAAGAAGAAATTAAGTCATTTAGTGAGGTCTGGCTGCTGAGGAAGACAACTTTGTTTTCCTTGGATACCTCTGGAGTGTGGGAGTTGGTGCCTAAGCAAGCACTTCCCCCTTGTTGTCAGTGAGATTGTGTTCCTGGATTATTTTCTGTCCCATGTGCCTCGTGTGAGGTGCACAAAGATCCCTGTCCCTGGGCAGGAACCTGAAGAAATCCGAGGAGGCTCTGCAGCGCACGGAGAAGGAGCTGGAAGAAAATGAGAAGCAGATGAAGAACTTGACAGCAGAGCTGACAATGCTGGAGGACAAAGCCAGCGAGGTGATGGACGAGCGCAGGCAGGCTGAGGTGAGTCCTGGGGACCGCTCTGGGCTCCAGGGAAATCAGGGAGAGGAGTTAAATCCTCCTTGGATCCCACCGATACCCCATTCTCTCTGCAGAGCAACCAGGCCACGGCAATAGTATATTTTCATTTTTTATACTCACCTGGAAATTTATCCTGACCCAGTTTAGGAAAAACCTGACTCCAGGTTTCCCCAAAGAAATTGCTGGGTTCAAAAGTTGCTTAAACATAAAATTTTCCCAGTTTTGTGGGATTTTAGTTTCCCATCTAGATTTCTGTGAGAGAGGGAAAACCAGGATGGCTGAAATTCTTCCAAATAAATCTGAGATTTGATGTCTTTCTCTAATTAGCTAAAAATGAGTGTAGGACCTGTTTGATCCAGATCTGGAATGAAAATACAAACTGCAGCATTTTCTTAGTCATTCCAGAATTCAAGGATCAGTTATAAATCCAAAAATATTTATTTGTTTCCATTAATAGCCATGGGTAAATTAGGTGAAAACAGATTTATCACCCAAAAAAGGGGCACCATTTTTGTAGGTGATTGATTAATGCCCTTTTGGGGGCATTTGCCATTTTTCTGTTCAGGAAGCTTTGCCAGCAGTGCAGGAGGAGCAGAAAAATTTACTCCAGGAGATGAAAAGTATTCAGGATGCTGAACATGCCCTTCAAAGTGAAGCTCTGAGCATCAAGCTGAAAATGGAACAAATCGACAGCCACATTTCCACCCACCAGGCAAAGGTTAAATACTGGCAGAAAGAGGTAGGAAATGGTTTAGTTCCTAAAACTGAAATCAGGGAATTGTGGAATGGTTTGGGTTGGGAGGAACCTTAAAGCTCATCAGTTCCACACCTCCCACTGTCCCAGGCTGCTCCAAGCCCTGTCCTGGCCTCGGGCACTTCCAGGGATCCAGGGGCAGCCACAGCTTCTCTGTGGATCTCACAGAATGAACTCATCAACATCCCATTAGAAAACAGAGAATTTGGGAGAAAATTCCTCTTCAGATCACAGCTTATTGGTGTTCATGCTGAACAGGATAATAGGATAAAGGGACATTTATTGTCTTTTTCCCATCTTATTTTAAAGGGAGTTGTGGGAAGAATCTCGGGGTGTTTGGAGATTGGAAGCTTCACTGTACTAACCCAGAAAAACTCATTTTAGAAACAGCTCCACGAGCCTGCTAAAGCTTTCCACCACGTGGGTTTTGCCTTGCAGATCTCCAAGTTATCCCTGCACCCCATAGAGGGCGAAGCCCCCGAGGAGCTGCGGGCGCTGAGCGAGGAGGAGCTGGAGGCGCTGCAGGAGCCCGACGTGCTCAGCAAGAGAATCGCGCTGCTGGAGGCGCAGCGCCACGAGCTCCGCCCCAACCTGGGCGCCATCGCCGAGTACAGGAAGAAGGTAAAGCTCCGGGGCCCACAGTCCCTGAGGGGGAAACATCCCGGCCGGGGCATTCCAGGAAAAGGGGGCATGTTCCTCCTCCTTCCTTTTGGAAGCTGCAGTGGAAGCCTGGAATTTGCCTGTTCCTGTTGTTACCGGCTCCTCTTTAGCCAAGGGTGAAAGTTGTTCCTAGGAGCTCCCATGTGCCTTTTGCATTCCACACCATCAATGTCAGGTGACAGTGTCAGGTGACAACCTGACATCAATGTTAGGTGACAGCCACTTCCTGGGATCTTGACGTCTTTTCCAACCTAAATAATTCTGTGATTCTCCTAGGAATGTTTATTTAATAGAGTCAAGCCTTCACAGCCAAGACAGATACACAATACTGGAATTATTTCCCTTCTCACTTCAGTAATAGTGAACCATTCAACAGATGAAATGTATTTTATTTTAACACAGGTTTGTTTGGGGTTTTTTTTTCCCTCAGCAGCAGAGATGGGAAAAGAGATCATTTGGGGTTTTTGTTTGAGGGCTGTTAGCCAAGCTGGGGAAAAGGAATGTTCAAATGGTAGGAAAAGTGGTTTACACTCTAAGTTGAGGAGGCAGCTGCTCTAAGTGCCCTTGGGTCTGGTTGTTTTCCCCTGCAGGAAGAGCTGTACCTGAAGCACGTGGGAGAACTGGACGACATCACCAACGAGAGGGACAAATTCAGACAGGCCTTTGAAAAGCTCAGGAAACAGAGGCTGAATGAGTTCATGGCAGGATTTAATGTCATCACCAACAAGCTGAAGGAGAACTACCAGATGCTCACACTGGGAGGGGATGCTGAGCTGGAGCTTGTGGACAGTCTGGATCCCTTCTCAGAGGGAATCACCTTCAGGTTTTCAAAATACTTTATATTCTATTAATTTTTAATCATCATAGTCCTTTTTTCAACCTGTTTTTAAAGTAAATGTTCATTGATCATCAGTGAACCAAGACAGGCTCAGTGTGGGCAAATAGTGACAGAAACCACAACTTTTTAGCTCTCAGATTCATTTCTTTCTCCTGGAGAAATCAGGAACTAAAGCAGTTGGAAAGCTTTGAACTCATTTCCCAGCACTTCTTAATTCCCTGGTCACTTCGTTCTGCCTAGGGAATGATGGCAGTGTTCTGTCAGAAATGCTCCCAGCAGTAAATACATTAATTGGGAGTTCAGTTGGGAAAGGCAGTGAGCTGTGGGGGTGAGGTGCTGCAGTTCCTGCAGGAACAGCCCCGTGTTACCCCAGGCTGAGCTCAGGCAGAGATCACAATTCCTGACACACCCAACTCTTGCTTTGTTCCAGTGTCCGGCCTCCCAAGAAAAGCTGGAAGAAGATCTTCAACCTGTCAGGAGGAGAGAAGACCCTGAGCTCCCTGGCCCTGGTGTTTGCCCTTCACCACTACAAACCCACCCCGCTGTATTTCATGGACGAGATCGACGCCGCCCTTGACTTCAAAAACGTCTCCATCGTAGCATTTTACATCTATGTAAGTTCCTCAGGGCTGCATCTTCCTGAGGTGCTCCCTGCTCCTCCAGAAGGGACCAAGTGGCCACACAATTACAGCCAGATTTAAGATCTGGGATGCTGGAGTTTTACTGTTTCCTCTTGAAAACACAGAGACTTTCCCCAAACCCATCAGCTACTGTCAGGATACACAATTAGCTGTTCCTGATGTCTCCGTGTATCCAAGCTCATGATTTCCCAAGCTCATGAATCCTTGGATTCATACTTTCATGTCATTCCCATCAGTGTCTTTGATCTATAGCCTAATTAGGTTTTTTTCATGCCTTTAAAACTTGTGCCTTCACCATATTTAAGCAAAGCAAACCCCCATACATGGCTCCAGTTCAGGTAATTAAACACTGAATATTCAGAGTTATTTTGACTGCTGACCACCAGTTTTGGAAACAGGTGCCAAAGATCAGGAGCAGCTACTTCAGATTAGGGAAACACCTGGAAGTGCCCTGCCTGCAGCTGTAGTTTTAAACTTGGCTTTGTGTGCCACACCAGGACAGAGTTTTTTTGGGAATGCTGGGCACTAACATAAATCACTTCTGTTTCAGGAACAAACCAAAAATGCCCAGTTCATCATCATCTCCCTGCGGAACAACATGTTTGAGATTGCAGACAGACTAATTGGGATTTATAAAACCCAGAACACCACCAAAAGTGTGGCCACCAACCCCAAAATCCTGGCTGTTAAAGGACTGGAGGAACTTGGCATGGTTGGGTGCAGCGTAGCCCAAAAATAGGGAGGAAGCAACTTCCAGCCCCATGGCTGCTGTTTATTTTTGTCTGACTTCATTTTGTATTTTAGACTTTGTTTTGTTTTGTAAATTTTGATTAAATTGTGTAAAAATTTGATCTTCTTAATATAAAGCCAGCCTCAACAAATTCCACTTTTGGAATGCCATGTAAAAATTGAGGGAGACCTCTTTGAGAGGGAGCAAAGGAAAAAGTTCAGTCCATGCTGGGAAACAGGAGGAGCCTGGAACTACCACCCTGTCAGCCTCCCCCCTGTGCCTGGGAAGAGCATGGAATATCCTGCTGGAAGCTGTGCCAAGGCACGTGGAGGGCAGGGAGGGGCTGGGGACAGCCAGCACAGCTTCACCGAGTGACCACATCAGAGGACACAGGAAGGGCTGCTGATGTCATCTCTGGATTCTGCAAGGCCTTTGACACGATCCCAGACCTTCCTCTCTGGATTTGGTGGGTGGGCTGGGGGGCTGCAGTGAGAGAATCACGGTGCTGGCCAGTCCTGCTTTAAGAAAATGCTTTATTTGTATGTAAATTGATGAAAATACAGAGTGCAGGGGTTTTACCAGGGGGCAGGGGCAGCATCAAAGACACAGACACCAACTTAAGTAATCAGTGAAATTTACTACAACGCTAACCTGCCAAGAGTTACAGGAGAAGCTCAGCAATGCACCTGATCACTGGCAAAGAATCCCAGGAGGATGTTTAGAACTGAATTCCGCAGTTGTGGATCAAGGCAAAACTCGCCTCTCCTCACCTTAAGTGGGTCAGAACTTTAGCTCAGAGAAAATCCATGCAATACAGAAAAGGAGGATATAGAAATAGAACGGGTGTAGAGCTAACAATCCAGCTTTTAAGTAGAAATTAAAAATAATGCTGGATTGCTGCACTAGGTTTTCATCTAATCGAAGTAGTCAGAAGAATTCTGCAAAACTCCATCAGTAGGACAGAAGCCTAGCACAGCTCTAGCACTGTTCTGCAGGTAGGTGCAGGAATCCTGATAAATCCGCAGCAGGAATTCCCAGGGACCTCTGAGAGCAGCCGAGACAGCGCCAGGTGAGACTGCCTCGTCCCACACCATCAGAACTAGAAACAGGATCAGCATAACAACGTGCGGTTCGGTAAGACTAGCCCAGAATTCAGATGCTCCCGTTTGCTTTCCAGAGCATTGGCTTTTGCGAGTCAGGTGGAGTTTTGGAATGTGGATCTTATGGACCTGACCGATTTCAGTTTTGGACCACGTGTCCTGCAGCAGGGTCTCCATCCTGGGATGAATCTCCACAGGTTCATGGTCTGGGAGCTGTTTCTGTTCGAGCGCGTGCAGCCGCTGCTGTAGCTCAGCCAGCTTCTCCAGGAAAAGCAGCGGCGACTCCTCCTTCTGAACAGCTGAATGCAGCTCCTTTAACTCTCTCTCTTCTAACTTCAGCTTTTCCACCTCCTCGATGAGGGGATCGTATTCCTCCAAAATGCGGCTCTCGAGTTCATCCAGCGTACTCAGCAAAGCTGCTTTTTTGTGCTCCAAAGCATCACCAAGTTCCTTAAAATACTGCAGCACAGCTTCCCTGTCGCTCTGCAGGGCGCTCTGGCACTGGGCCTTCTGCTGCTGCAGCAGCCACTTGGCGCGGGATTTATCCGTCAGCTCCTCCAGGAGCCCTCCCGAAGCCTCCCTGGCTTTCCTGTAGACGTTCTGGAGGTCATCGATGGGGTGCCCGTGGTGCTTGCCGATGGTGAGGCACTGGCCGCACACCAGCTGCCTGTCCTGCAGGCAGTAAATGTTCAGTGGCTGCCGGGGGTGTGCCCTGCACGTCCCTGCCTCTGCCCCGGCCCCGGCCCCGGCCCCGGCCCCGGCCCCGGCCCCGGCCCCGGCCCCGGCCCCGGCCCCGGCCCCGGCCCCGGCCCCGGCCCCGGCCGGCTTCTCCTGCTGCCACTTCTCGATCACGGCCTTCAGGGCGAAGTTGATGGGCAGCGCTTTGGGCCCGGCAGCGGGGACGGGCACCAGGGCCCTGCACGTGGGGCAGTTCAGGCACATCCTGCTGGAAAACTCGTCCGAGGGCTGCAGGAGCCCCTGCAGGCACGCCCGGCAGAACGTGTGCGAGCACAGCAGCACCCGCGGCTCCTCGAAGATCTCGTAGCAGATGGCACAGGTCAGCTCCTCCTCCAGCCCCTCCATGGCCTGCCAGGGACACACGCACAAACAAACAGCGGGGCTTTAGCTCTGCTCACAACCACTGCAGCGACCCACGAGCCTCAGCAGCACATTTCCCGAGTGGGAGTTCCCTGCCCGGGCACTTCGCTGCTAAGGGGGGAAAAAAAGAATGGAAATGAGCAATGGTTCAAGGAGCCCAGCAAATTCCAAGCTGCACTCAGAGAGCATTAATCCAACCACAGCCAGATCATCCATATCCCACCTCTGCCTTAAAAAGCCAGGAAAACCAGCCCTCTGCCACTAGATACTGGTTACAGTGGGAAACAGTAGCAGAGAGTGGTAAAAGCCAGAACTAGAATTTCTAAATAACCTCAGAGCTATGGAAATTTTCTCCCACCAGGAGTAACATTTTCAACGTGAACAAAAGTACAGAATTTTTCTCCCCTGCTTGTTTCAAATGTTACTTTTGTAACATAAAACAGTCATAAGTGCATTAAACAGTCACATTTAAAAGCTCTCTCAAGGTTCTGGCACAAAAAGTCCAACTCAGCAGCCCTCACAGACAACACCACACCAGGAGTTATTCCTGGGTTACTTTAAGCACAAAGCTGAAAAATTAACTTTCAGTTTCCATTCTCTGCAGTGTTGCTTTGTTCTATTTCCCAGCTGAGTGAACTCACACTGCAAAGCCCCAAGTAACAGTAACACTAAAGCCTGTTTTCATACTAAATCATAATCCTGGTTTTCCTTCTGCTAAAAAATGGGGAAATTGGTACCAAATTCCCTTCTCTTTGTGCCACACTTTCCTGTCCCCTTCATCAGCTCCAGTCAGCTCTGTGGACTTTGCTACGCTGCAAAAAGAAATTGTCAGAGCTCTAAGGATCAAAGCCCATCAATTTAGGGTCTAACCTGAGATGTGCAGCTGGGCTCAGGCTGAGGGGAGGCAGGAGCTGAACAGCCAGACCCTGTTGTTTGGGAGTTAAACCAGCTCTGAGCACAGGAGCCTGTGCTGCTGGCACAGAAATAAGCCTGGCTTGTCTCACTGGGTTAGCCAGGCTGGGGTTGGGCAGGGAGGGCAGCCTGGGCTGCTGACTCAGCCCCCAGCTGAAACTGAGGTGAAATGAGGCCAAAGGACCAACTGCAATGTTTGATTTATGGCAGCAGGAGTTTTGGCTTTGGAGAGGAAGAAAAAGGAAAAAGGAAAAACAAAAAGCTTGGGACCAGCACCCAGGGCTCCCACGCTGTTACTGGAGGGAAATTTCCTTCCTAAAGAACACACATCCAACTTACCTGAGCTAAGGAAAGGGCGAGACAAAACGAATCTTCACAAAATTGGTTTAACTGCCACCGAGTCGTTTGCTACGAGGAAACCAAAGGAAAACCTTTACAAAATGTTTTTGGCTGTGTCAGGAATGCCCTCACAGCTGCAGGAGGAATGTCCCTCGCAGCACACGGAGCTGCCCTGCCCCGAGCCAGCCCCGGACCTGCACTGCTCCAGGGTTCCATAACCCTCTTGCTGCCAGCCCCGGGAAATGGCACTCCCGTTCCCCCGGAACACTCCCCTGTTTCCCAGGCAACTCCCGGTCTGAACGTCGGCACGAGTTACAGCCGGAGCAGCAGGGTTGGCTCTCGGCTCCGCGCAGGGGCCAAGGCTGAGTGGGAGGCCCTGCTCCAGAGTGCTGTTTATTTGTTACTCCCTCATTTCCAAACAGTACTGGGGATGCTCGGGTTTGCTGTAGGCACCCAGTGTTCTCTTACTTTGGTCCAGACAAAGTAAAAGGTGGAAATCCTGAAATTCAGTTTCATCCGACACTGGCAGCAGCACGGAGGAACAGTTCATTTACTGATTTACTTCCACCTGCAGACTACTGGGAACAGACTGGGAACACAATGGAAAGGACAGAGAAGACGCCACAAAGTTCAGCAAAGAGAATGAAAAGTTTTCCAGGGAAAACAAAAGCAACAGAAAGCTGGGAAATGCTGGCTTTATCTGCCACAGCGTCCACACTGCTGTGGAATACAGCAGCCGTCAGCGTTTAGGTAGATAAATAACTGCTTTATAGGACAATCCCACCCCCCATTCTACTCTGGGGGATTTTAACAGGTGAATTTGGCACTGGGTAAAGTCTGGGACAGCCCATTCCAAGGGCAAAGCCTCCCGAGGAACGGGAGCTGCCAGGCTCCCTGCTGCTCCTCAGCAGCGGAATCATCTGCTCTCTCCTGAAGGACTGGGACACTCCAGCACTGTGCTGAACTCAAACAAAGGCACAGCCAGGGATGTTCTGTGGTGTTTAATGTCGAAAGGGATTCAGTGCCAGCCTTGGCTCGTGAGAAATCCACAGCAATTTTCACTCAACTTTCATACTCTGCCTCAATCTCAGAGATTTTTCAAGACCAGTACAGGCATCACTTCAATTAAGACGTTTACAATAGGAACCGGTGCTGGTAATTTTAAAACCAAACTTCAAGAAAACAGTAGAAACCAGGGCCAGGACTTAGACTCTGATGATCCCTCCAAACGAACCGTATTCCCCTCCACCTTTCGATTCCATTGCCAAGGCTGACTCTCTATCCCTTACAACTCTATCAAAGCTTCTGGTCTTGAGCATTTACCTGTTATTCACCGCACAGTCCCGGGCACTGGAGCCAGAGGGAGGAGCACACCCTGACCTGTCCCCTGCAGCTCCCACAGACAGCGGGGATCGATGGGCGCCGTCCCTGCACGAGCGGCCGGGAAAAGGGATCCACACCTGAGACCTGCCGAGCCCCAGCGAGAGGAACGAGCTGAAACGCGGCAACAGCGGCGGCCCCGAGCCCCGCCGTGTCCCGGGAGGGCAGCGCTCACCGGGCCGGGCCCTCACGGACTCCTCAGGCTGCGGGGACCCTCAGCACCCGCCCCGGCACCCACCTGGGCCCTCGCGGGGCGCTCCGCTCGGCGATGGAGCCGCTCCCGGGGCGCTCCGCTCGGCGATGGAGCCGCTCCCGGGGCGCTCCGCTCGGCGATGGAGCCGCTCCCGGGGCGCTCCGCTCGGCGATGGAGCCGCTCCCGGGGCGCTCCGCTCGGTAGCGGCCGCGGACCCCGAATGCCAATGGCGGGAGCGGGAGCGGGGGCGGAAACGGGCGGAGCTGAGCGAGGGGATGGAGCCGAGGGAGGGCAGGGACGGAGCCGAGGGCCGGGGCAGCCGCCGGGTCCCCGCGGGGTCCCTCCCCCGGCCGGCAGGAGCGGGGTTTTGCGGCGCTGCGATGGCAGAGCCGCGGGAGGAGCTCACCGGGAACGGTCCCTCGGTGCCACAGCGGGGAATCGCTGCAGGGCTCCGGCGGGATGGAACATCAGAGATGGTCTCGCTCCGTGGGCAGGAAGAACTCGGAGGCACCGGCGACGCGGAAGGGGAGCCGCGCCTTCATCCCTGCTCTGCATCCAGCGTCTCAACAACCTCATTCCTCTCCACGATCCGCGGAAAAATTCACCCCGAAGGTGGAAAATGGGAGACACGAAACCTTCTGCGTCTGCTGCGGAGACACAGGACCGCACCTGGTGCCAGCTGCTAACCACGGAAATTAAAATTATTTCATCTATTCTTTGAGGCTCATTTATCTGCCCTGGCTGCCGAAGACAGCTGGGAGAATTTTTACATCGCGCCAGGACACAGGGAATGGCTTCCACTGCCAGAGGGCAGGGTTAGGGGGGATACTGGGAAGGAATTGCTCCCCGGGAGGGTGGGGAGGCCCAGAGAAGCACCCAGTGAAGGCTTTTCTCGTATTCCAGATTATTCTCTATTAATTTGCAGTTCACTGAAGTTATTCTCAGCTGCTACCAAGTGAATTTGAAAGAGAAATGAAACTCATTTAATGCTGTGATGTAAATCATAACGCGCCATCATTCAACACCCAAACATGTCTTAAAACCACTGTGTAGAGAGTATTATACAAATATCTGGGAAACAGTGGGAATTCTGTTGCAAATAATAAAACCCTTCATGCTCTAATTACAAATTACCCACCACAGTTTAGGTGAGAGGCACAAAGTTTGCAGCACCACGAGCTGTACCTGGTGTTTTCTGTGTGAAGCTGTGCTGATACCACCAGGCTCAGGGAGGTCCAAATCTATGGAATGTTTCTCCAAAGGTGCTCCTCCACACTCTGATTTTTGTGCTGGTGGGTGGGAACATGCTGATACTTTACTCCAGGAGTATTCAGCCTACATCATCCAGAATTTAAAATAATTATAATCCTTTCCCCTCTATTACCCCCCTTCACCACACCAGGAAAATCTTAAGGGGAAAACTACTGGTGCAGAAAATAAAGGAGCTTTTGACAATAATTTACAACACAACCAACTGATGTTCAGAATGTATGTTGGCTTTCACCTGTTTTATGTACTTAATTTAAGAATTCAAGATGAAGCAGCATTTAAAGTGCAAACTGCCATTCCAGGAATTAAATCCGTGTTTAAACCCATGGTCTGTATTGCTGAGAGGAAGCCTGACCATCATCTGCCTTTCCATCAAATTATAAAACTTCTGGAACACATTTACGAGTAGTTGGCATTGAAAGTTTCCCAAATTGGGTCCTTTTCTAGTAAGAGCAGCTTTTAGTGTTGCTTTATAGAAATTTAAAATCAAAAGTATCGACATGTGACCATTTTAAAGACAACTTGAGGAAAACTCTTCCTCAGCTTTGGGGCACACCAAACCAGCAGGACAAACACAGGATTTATAACGGATTGACAAGCAAAAATGGGAATTATTTTATGGAAATTAAGTTTCCAGCCACTTTTCTGTGGATCCTGCAGCAATATTAACTGTTCCAGTGGCTTTGTGTGCCTCCCGAGTTTCACTGGAGCAGTAGCTAAAACTGACTCCGAGCGAGTTTGTAAACTTGACACGTTTGCAGCTACTAAGTTCCCTCTCCCCGAGTCTATTTGATCCAGATGCAGGGCTCCTCTAATTGCTTCCAGCCTCGGGAGCAGCTTTCCTGCCAGGAATTTGGTGACACGCAGAGCTGAGGAAACATTTATAGTTAAAAGTGGCAAAAAGTCTACGAGTTTTAATATGAAGACGTTCTCAAGTTATAAAGCTGCCTCTGCCAGCACTTCATTTTCCTTGAAACCTTTTTAATTTGTTCATTATCTCAACATTCTGTGCAGAAATCGGGATTTTTAACAGCCTGTCCCACTCCCAAACCAGAAATTCACAACTTACTGGGAATGCTTGGGAAGGTCTGGGAAGGAAGATGGGATGAGGTCTGTCCAGGGCTCCACGATCCAGGGAATGCTGAAAAGCTTCACACAACCGGGGCAGAGATTCCATTCCAATTCCACCTCCAGCAGAGAAAGGACCAGCTTCTCGCAGGAAATCCCTTTCCACCCAGCTTGTTCTTCTTCCCAGATCCTAAAATTCCAGGGCAGCTATTTGTTTTTTTTTTTTTCCTTGAAATAAAAAAATCCCACCTGGCACAGCTGATTCGTGGATTCATTTTTGTCCTTTTAGTATTTTAAATCTTTTTCTATTTCCTATCCTAAGCTCAGCTGGAAAGGTAATTTCCTACTCCAAAATACGAATTTTAGTATATAGAACATACACATGGATACAGCACCCAGCCTCAGTGGGCAGTGCTCCCCGAGGCAATTCCCAAGTTATTTCTTGTTTGCATCCCGAGATTCCCAAACAAATCCCCCTTCCCCAACAACGTAACCACCTCAAAATGCAGATTTTGGGGGAAAAGGCGCTGCACAAAGCGGCTTCAGGTCCGCTGCCGGAGAGCTCCGGTGGTGCCACCCCGTGGAGGCTGGAATATTTCACGTTCCCGGATTTTGGTCAACTAAAAGCAGTGGCAGGAGCTGCTGTGAAGCAGGGGAAGAGAATTTTCCAGTTAAAAAACCCACCCAAAAATCCCAAACCCACCCAAAAAACCCAAACCCTCCAAAAAGGGAAAAAGCCAGAGCAGCACCAGCTCAAGGGAACTTTCTGTAGTTATATTATACCCAGGAAGTGACCAAAAAGGCATTTTTTGGCAGTAAATAAAGAGAGTTTTGGTGGAATTCTGTTTTTAGAAACAGGGAAGTTGCCACAAATACCCATTCTCCTCTTACCCCAACAAGAAAGATCTGTAAACCAGCAATTCTCTCCACACCATCCCTCACAAAGGTGTTTGAGGGTGAAAATTGTGATTTACTGGGTAGAATTCTGCTTAGAACATTGCAGCTTCCCTAGAAAGGATTTCATTTCCCTCCTCCAAGGATTCCCTGTGTCTCCATGAAAACAGCCCTGATTCACTCAGTGAAGAGAGAGGTAATTAGGTAAATTTGGTATAAACGTTAAGAAACGCCAAAATAATTCCGTGCTTCCAGCCCACAACACACAAACACCGAGGTCAAAACCTCATCCCAGAGCCTTTAAAAGTCACTTTCTTCAAACAATCCCTGGGTTTTAGGATGAAAACTGTGAGTACTCTATAAAGAACCAGCCAGAGCAGCAGAGTTGCAAGTTTTAATGTTTATTTCCCCAAGACAGCCTAGCCTGCACTCTACTTGGATAAATTCACAAGCTAGTTTTCCGCTGCTTCTAGTTTTAAACTTTTAACCATGTTTCTGATGACAAGGAATGCTGCAAAAATACTCTAGTCCAACAAAGAGTTATGATCACAAAATAATCTTTATCCATTCTACAGTGTTTCAGAATTACCAGCTGATTTTAAAACACAAGGTAGATATAGATGCTAATGGTGGCTAATCTGGGATGTTTTATTATAGCAAACTGTTGTTCATGCAACACTTGTGCTCAAAGGGGAAGGCACAGCATTTCCTACAATGAGCCACCTTATCAAGAGTTCAGTTTGTACAAATTTGTAACATCACCTTGAATTTAGTGTGCAGGACCTCAAAACTGAGGCATTCCTCCAATTATAAAAACACTTGCATCCTTTTTGTGCAAGTTTTAAAAATACAAA
Source organism: Gymnorhina tibicen (assembly GCA_013399875.1). NCBI lineage: Eukaryota > Metazoa > Chordata > Aves > Passeriformes > Artamidae > Gymnorhina > Gymnorhina tibicen. The sequence goes on from VXAZ01007016.1 coordinate 49,744, forward strand.
GTTTTCTTTTTTTCTCTCTAAAGTGGCTCAAAATAGATTGTTCATGGCTGCCTACATCTAAGATAAAAAGAGTCTAAAACAATTGGATTAGGCATATTAAAGGTGTTCAAACCATGACTTGATTTGTACATCTATTCACACCTCTTTTTTTCGGTCTTTATTCGGCAGTACATATGCACCAAATTTCATTTTTAGACGTTTCCATATCATTTTCATAGAAAACAAAGTTTGAAAACAAGTAACATTGAAACACAGCACGGTATCCTACCACAACAGAAACATTTTGGTTACAGGACTCAACAAAATCTAAAAATGAACTATGCTGGAGAATACCACATGCAAAGGTCTTCATGTTATCTTTGAAAATGAAAAGGATGAGGTTTTATTACCACATTTTACTGCTTTCTACTATTATGGCAACTTGTGTACTGCAACACAGTCTAGTTTGAAGGGAAATGTATGATTTTTTTTGTTTGTTTGTTTTTCCATGCAAAAATCTACAAATTAGTTTTGATGATATGGAAAAGCTTTTCATAACATCAAACATTCATCTGGTGCAAATGCACAGGGAAGCCTTCCTGAAATTCTGACTTTACAAACAACTAAGAAGCCGTAACAGGAAAAGAAATTAAAAAGAACCGAAAGAAAAAAATAAGAAGGGAAAAAAAAAAAAATTAACCAAAACAAAACAAAAAACAAAAGAGAAATAACACAGGCTGCAGGAGTAAACCAGAGTCTGCTGCTAAACCGGTCTCTGTGTGTCCAGTGTAAGTCAACACTTATGAACTCATTGGATGATTTTAGGTTCTCAGCCCCTGGAGGCGACTCAAGCTCGCATGCGTTCACAGACACGTCACAACCACTCTCTCGCGCACACGCCCGGCCCCGGGCTGGCCCCGGCCCGGCCCCGGGGGCCACAGCCTGGCCCCGGCCACGGCCGGGCTCCGGGGCAGCAGCGGGTGCAGACACTCACTCCACGCTGGCCATTCACACGGGGCTTCAGAGCAAGGCCTGGGCTCGTTCTCCTTGCGTTGGGTGGGCATCCTATTCTCTTATGCTTACGAGGCTGATGATGAGAGTACTGCGTTCCCCCAATTGCTCTAGGAAGTCGGTGTTCCTTCTCAGGCACTGAAGATCTGTGACCTGTAGCCCTTTTTTCTTTGAACAATCTAAAGAAGCATTCAGTGTGAAGTTTGTCATTACATTTTGCCACTCATTCTCACTCGCACCCACTCGCCATCTTGACTTCATTTGGGCTTTTCTGTGATTCCAAATGAAATCTTCACATTTTCTTTCCCGATTTAATGCAGCAGCGGATCCCATGAGCCAAGATTGATGGATCAAACCTTTTTTTTTTTTTATTCAGTGCTGCATTGTACCTAAACTTCCAAAATACCACTCTAAAACTGGAACCCTTCTGCTGGTACATTGGCAGATGAATTGAAACCAAATGTTCCGCCTTGTATTGCTTCTGGAACAAGGCTTGGATCTTCATCAATCTGCAATGGAATGGCAACATCATGAGCAGGGACACAACAAAACCTCACTGCACAGGAGCTGGACAATCCCAAAAGCAGCTCTCTCTCCAACTCCTCGCATCCAGTCCTGCCATTCCTCCCCTCATTTTGTGAGAGCACTAAAATGAAGCGATTTAAGCCCAAATGTTTCAGCTTGTATTTGTTAGGAAAGGCTACGTGGCACCCCAAACCCTCTTGTTTACACAATTTTCACTCCTGGAAAGCCTTCTGGCAGTCTTAGAAACTGTCTCAGTTCTCAGGAGAAGACCAGCACCATTAAGCCGAGGAAGGATTAAGCCCAGACTGGGGTTACCAAACTGACACTGCACTGAACTCCAGCTCTGTCTGGGTATGTGGAAGTTCAGTTCCTAAACAAGGCTTGGATCTTATTGTTCACATAAAAGTGAAACTCCAGCACAAAATCATCTTCCAAGTGAAAAGAGGCCCTGAGTGCAGCTGAGCTGGACCATTCCTGCAGTTCTTGAACGAGCAGAAACCCCTCCCTGCACGGCACAGGCTGCCAGGGCCGCACTCCCTGCGTCTGCAATTAACTCCTGTGATTGGGAGTGCCCATCAGTCGGCCCTTGCTTTGATTTATGTCACATGTTGGAATGGAAACAGCGTTCCTGATCAGCACATTCCACCCCTGAAATTATTCCAATATTCCAACTACTCTGTTCCTTAAGCAGCAGCCTCAGCCCCGGAGCCAGCGGGGAGCTTATCAGTGTGAAATGTCAAGCTCAGGCAGGGGCTGAGAGTTAAGGGAACTATTCACAGCCTGGGATTTTAATCCTTAGAGATGAGGCTTAAATTAGGCACCAGATCTTCTTTAGATGCTTCCTCATGAGCAATGGCAGGAGAAGCAATAGGTTCAAACAAGGGCTCATTCCTCCCTGAGCCCAGCGAGAGTCACAGGGCAGCTCTGGGGCCGCTGCCTTTCTCCCGAGCCAGGTTTAGAAAGGAAAACAACGAGCACACTGCAGGGAATGCCACACTCACATCATCTGAAGAGAAGAACTGATCAATGATCTCATAAGCCAGTTTGTAGATGTCTTCATTTTCATGGTTTTGTAGCTGTTCAATTTTCTCCAGGCCTGCAACAAACACGCAAGAAATATCAGAACACCAACTTCGGGCCCAACAACTTCCAACAAAGAATTCAAAACCACATCTGGGAGTAGAGTTATGAACAATCTGGTTATGGACAGGATGCTGTTAAACCCACCTGGCGTATTTATATATATTTTATACACATAAACACACAGATGTACAGGACACAGAAATATTTCTGAAGCTCTGACAAGCTGAGTTTTGGCACAAACACCTTTTCTCCTCCCAGCCACCACCAAGCACTTTCGGCCCTCCCTCAAGATTTGGTATTTTGAAGATTATTCTACTCCATGTTAACAAATCCCACAGAGTTTTTTACCTGTGCCCAAATTTAATATCCCAGTTCCTTCATCCCTGAAAAGTTTCAGTCAACTTCAACCACAACCAACATGGAGAAAGTCTCAAAGCCATGAGGAAATTAAAGTTATTGCATTTTTACAACCACTGTATGTAGAATTATTTTCTCCAATTTCACCTGGACATGACTTGTGCATGATTAAGGTAAGCACATCATCCCCACATTGACTAATTTAGTTTCTGTTAATTAGACTAATTTGTCTAATATGCCAGGCTGCTGGAAAATTAGCACCTAATGAACTTTACTGCCATTATCCTGCTCCTCCACATTTTATTTGATCATGAACTCAGTAAAAGCTGTGGATATTCACCTGATAGGCCCGAAAAGGGCACTTTAAAACAGCTTTGCTTAAAATATCTGTGCCAACACACAATAAACCCACCACAAGCAGGATGCCAAAGCATCAACCCCTGAAAAAGCAATTAAAATATTGCTGCTCCTACCTCCACACTCTTCTATAAGATTGGCTATGGTTTCTGCTTCCTCTTCAGCCATTTTTAATATATTACTTAGTCCATCCAGAACCACTTGCACAACTTGTGCATCTTTTACAGTCAGCAAATTGCAAAAGGGAGGAATTACATTTTGCTGGATTAAGTAAGCCACCTGAGGGGGGAAAAGCCAAGAGTTACAGCAGGAATGTGGCAGCAGCACAAGCACCCAGGCAAACACATCCAAGTACTCAGAGTCACCCACCCAGCCCAGAGCATTCTGCAGTGGCCACTTCAGGAATCCCTTTTTAGAGCACTCAAAGGTAACATTTGGGTATTAAACTAAAAATAGATTTAAGATCTGCAACACCCAAGGAGCAGATCCTGTGAGTTTCTCAGGATTAGATAAGGAGTTTCAACCTCATCTCTGAGGAGTGACAGACCAGCCCAACCCTGCCACAGATCTCAGACTCTGGGCTGACAAGAGACTTGTGTATTCCTACTCATTGGTTACTGTCCTTTAAATTATCACATCCTTACGGTTTGGGAAAGAAGGCAAAAAGAAATGTGGAATCTTTGAGAATCCCACCAGAGCCTGACTGAAGTCACCCATGCCAACAGAAGAGCTTCCAACCAAACCCCCACTGATGCTCCTGATCTCAGGTTGCTCCACAAACAAGTGAAGGTCACTCTTAAATCCCTCGTGGAGAAGGGAAGAGTTAGGGAACAGTGGAGAAACAGAGACATCCACAACCCTGGCACTTCCCAAGACAGGAATGGAAGCTTTCCTAAAGCTGCACTCACCTGGTCTTTTCTCCCACTGATTGTTAAGTTGCTTATTGCCCAAGCAGCTTCTTTCTGAGTACCAAAGTCCCCCTGAAAGCACAACCAGAGACAAGAACAGTCACCCCACCCCAGGCTTTGTGTCAGGCCGCATTCCCACCAAGGCTGTATTTGTTACAGTCCCCTCTGCATGGTGTCACTGTACCAGTTCCTGGGAAAGTAACAAATCCCGTGGCTGTCTGAGTCCCTCTGCCTTCAGCCCTCCCCTACAACCCCCTCTTGCAATCCATTTTCCAGGGGAGGGGAGCTTTGTTTACACAAGGCAAACAAGAAGTGCAGCCCTGCACTCCCCCAGTCCTTATCAGCAGCCGTCCCGTGCTGCAGGGAGGGCTGGGCTCTCGGTGGGAGCTGTGATAAGGCACTGCACACTCTGCACCTGGGCTGCCCCAGCTCCTCAGCTCAGGGCCCTCATCACACAGAGAGGCCTCCACTCTTCCCTCACAGATCAATAAACTGGCAGTGAACAGAGCTATTTGTGACCAGCCCTGTGTTATTTGTCTTCTTCCCTAAATACTTCCCACGTGCTTTTAGCTGCTCCTTCTTTCTGACACCGAGATCCCTGAGGGCACAACGTGGTTTGGGAGGTCGTGTTTTAAAAGACACCAACACCCAACAGCTGGAAAGGAACACAGGATTTGAAGTCCCAACACCAATCCTTGGGATCTGACCTTATCTAGAAGATGTATTATCATTGGAACAAGGTTTGCATCTATTACTGCCTGAACTTGCTGCTGGTTTCCTGCAGTGATGTTAGATAGGAACCACACTGCTTCCTGCAAAATAAAAGGATCAGGAATTAGCTCACAGAAGGATTCCGTATAATTTTATGTCCACTGCAACTGGCCAACCCTAAATACAAGCAAGTATTCAATCAGCTCCACTGTGCAGAGCTGAATTCTTGCTGAGACAAACCAAAGGGACAATCTCACCTTAGGAGACTCCACAAGACTCCTCAGTCTTTCGCTGTTACCAGCTTCAACCAAATACTTCAAATTAAAAGGAAAAATGATTTGGAGACAGAAAATCCCAAATGAGCACTTCTAACTGCTTCCAGCACTGCCAATAAGCAGGTTTCAGCTGATGGCCAAAAAGCCTGACAGCACTGTGTGTTCCAGACATGACAGTGTAGGAGACAGTTCTTTACCTCCTTCCTGATGTCTCTTCTTAGCTTCAAGAAAATGCAGCACTATTAATTAAACACTTGATTTTTAACAAGACTCTTTAAGTTTATGACTCTTGATGCTCACTCTGCCCACAAGCCCAGGACTCTCCTCCCAGCAATACCCAACAGCAGGTGCCTGGGAAAGCAAGAACAGATCTCTTCCCCAGCAGCCCCTCCCTGAATTAAATTCAGGGCCCTCACCTCCCTTTTGGAATGTGAATCTACACTTTAATCAAGAAGTAACAGTTCCACAGAAAGTTTTAAGCATATGCAGAGTATCAACCTTTTAAAATCCTACAGCTGATAGATTTCTCCCTTCCCAGAAACCTTCCACCACTCACTTCCCTTCTCAGCCTCTCTGAATGACATTTTAGCTGGGTGTTTCTCTCCACATGAGGTTCAGCGATGTTGGTGCTTCGCTCACCGACTCTCTGAGATCAGACCACAGGATCAGCGCTGACCCTGGTAGAGATTTGGGCTGCCTGGGCTCTCCTGGTGGGCTCGTGTGGGGCTTTAATCACTGGCAGTGTTGCAGAGGGGCCCCCGAGGTGCCCAACACGCCTCAGATGCACTCCGGCCTCAGCACTGCCATCAGTGCCCCCATGAGAGCCCCCCTCACACCCACACACACACCCCCACCCCAGCTCTGGGATAATTCCCTTTCTCACACACACTCCATCCACTCACACCCAGTGATCTCTGTTTCATCACTTCCAAGAGAGTCAGTCTAATTAAGGTGACATTTCACGTGTGGAGAACTCCAACCTTTAAGCCAACAGCCAGATTTGTAAGAGAAAGCTTTGATTTCCTACCAGCACTGACGTTCTTGTCAAGCACAAGTCTGCAGCTCCTAGGAGACTTCCCCAGGGATATTAATTTCCAGAAAAAAACCCAGTATTTGCTGAAATTTGCCACAAACTGGTGGAAGGAGTCAATTATTCACATCTTTATGTCACTACACTACGTGGAACCCAAGCCAAGCCAAATACAAACGTTATCAATCAAGTGAAATCCCTGCTGTTGCTCACCTTATTAATTTTTTCTTTGGGATGTGTCAGAAGTGCTGGGAAATGTGAGAGAGCTTCACAGTTGAGAACTACCTGTGTCTGCTCATCGGTGCCAGTGACGATGTTCCCCACAGCTCTCAGTGCAGCCGTCTGAAAACAAAACATTTCCTTTAAAAACAACATTTTTTTCAGCAAGTATTTTCCTAGCTGAGCACATAAAAGGTTTTATGCAAATGCTGCAGCACGCAGGAAAAAGGATTTTTTACATTTCAACGTGAGTTATAAAAAGAAAGCAGCATTTTCTGTGGGAGCACGTTTTGGGGGTCACTTCCTCCACGTGATCCAAAGTTACCTGGACTTTAACTTCCTGGTGGCTGAGGAGAGGAACCAAATGAGGGACAATTCCAGAGTCTATCACCATCTGGATCTGCTCATTGCCAGCATCCGTTAGATAGGAGAGGGCCCAGACTGTATCTACCAATATCTGGCAGGAAAACACAACAGCTCTGTCAACAGCACAGAAATAGCACCAGAATAATGTACATTTATAGATCAATTCAGAATTAATTTCAATTAATATGTGTGTGTGCATCCACACACAGAAACGCCAGTTTGAACAGCAGTAAATTTCAACTGGCAGCTTGCAAAAATATTGAGTGAGAGTTGTTTCAGCTGACAGCTCTTGACTGGCTCACCAGTACAGCCATTTCAAAAATTCAAATAAACTTAATTTCACCTACTTAGAGACAAGAAATTAAATCACATAATTACTATATGAATGGTAAAGTTAATGTAGACATTTTTTGCAGAGCACTGGTGCCATTAACTTAACTCAGCTACAACTTCTTTAGGAAGCAAATTAATCTTCAATTCTGATTTATGTGCAGGCAAAAAGTTGACTTATTCCATAATTGCAATAAAGTTTTGCTCATTTGCTTCACTATTAAATAACAATTTCATATTTAACACACCTCAGGAATTACATCTAATCCTGACATTTGACATGTGCAGCAGACACTGATTTTCATGACAAATTTAAGTGCCAGGCAAAAAAACATCCTGTTTTTATTTGTGAATGAACGCTCGCAGAAATAAAAACAAAATGCAGTTTCAGTTACAAGTGCAGGGAAAGTCCATGCAAATAAACACTTGCAAAGACAGAAATACCAGGGAAAAACATCACTATTTAAAAGTAACATCAGTATTTAAAACAAGCAGTTAACAGATACCAAAAGAAGCTTGTCCTAACCAAAGGGAACATCACAGATTTTTATTTTATTTTCTGTTTCAGCTAAAAAACTACAGCAGAGCACGGGAGGGGCTTTGAGAGGGGTCACTCACATTTACATCCGTGTGGTGAATTAAAACGCAGAGCGCCGGCAGGATCTGAGGGGGAGAGAAACACCTGAGGGTTATTTCTAAGGCAGACAAACCCTGAGCTGGAGTTCCATCCCACTCCAGAGCAGTTCCATCACCTCCTGGATGGTCTCCATCGGTGGAGGGGGGTCTTTGTGGCGGCACAGGTTGACCATGACCCAGGTGACATTCCTTAGGAAGGTGATGGGGATGGAGGGGCTGATGAAGGACAGCAGTGGCTTCACTACTCCAAGACTAATAACATAATCTCTACACTGGGGTCCATCACCTGTGGGAGACACAATCAGTGGCATTTGAACAGAAAACATCCCATCATTTATGGATTTATGGTGGTGGGCAAGGGAAAGGGCTGGCAGACAACACCAAACCACCAAGCACAGTGCAGAGCCCAACAGATTCCTGGAGATTCCTCGATAAAAGTTTCCCAACAACGATAAAACATCCCCGGAAGTTTGTGGTGGCAGGAATAACACCCACCTATGATATTTCCTAAAGCCCACACAGCTTGCTCACAAACGTTTTGATGAGGTGAATGCAGCAGTCTCAGGAAAAGCGGCACAGCATCTGAAAGGTACAAAAATAACCCAGGAAATGGTTAAAAAATGCACCTCACGAGTGCAAATAATTCACAAAATTAACTCTCACATGTGACATTTTTCTCCTGTTAATACCTGGTCAAAGCTTCACTGATTTCCCAGGTGATACTGAAATAAAACACTGCAACTATTCTTCCTTTGCTGCATATTCTTACAGAGCCTGCACTTGAGAATATTAAACCCCTGACATTTAATTTATTTGCAAGTCTCGAGTTTACTGAAGCTTGTCAGGAGCCAAATTTAGTTCCATTTATTGAACTCAGAAATTCTCTGCTAAGTTATGCACCAGACCCAAGTGCAAAGCAGCAACAAAGACCAGACTCACCCATTCAAATGGAGCAACTTGAGAACGGGCAGGAACAGAGCCCCATTAAGGAGTGGGAATGTAGGAAGAGGGCAGGAAAGGGCTCCACATTTAGAGAACTGATCCTGTTTTATTCTCCCCCAGCACTAAGGTGCTTGCTTACATAACAGCTTAGCCTGTAAGGAACCCATTTACTTCACATATTTCCAGAGAAACTGGTATTTTTAGTTAGATTATTTCTTGATGGAAACCCCGTTTTAGTAGAGAAACAACAAAGCAGCAGGATTCTTATTTCCTGCTAAATAAGGGTATTTACAATGTCTATGTGCAAGGAGAAAAAACATCTCCAGCAAGCAGATCAATAAACTCTTACTGAAAAATTAACAGAGCATCTTTTTAATTGAAATAAATCCTAATTTCATATGTCACTTAACAGAGTGCAACACAGACCTACAGAAATCACTGAAAGAAGTGCTCAATCCATTGATAAGTTAGGTTTAAACCTAAAGTGTTCTAGATCAGGGGTGAGATAGATAATCTATTAATTAGATTTCCCAAAGAAAACTCAGGATGCAACTGGGAAAGGAAGGATGAGTAAAAAGGAAAGTTACAAGTATTACCAAAGGTACATCCTACAAGGGTGAAAACCAAATTACATCAAAGTTCACAGGCTCTTAACACTGAGTTTGCAAAAGTAGAAGCAACTGATCTTGCAGCCAATGTAATTCTTGTGTGTTTTTTTCCTTTAATTTCAGGGAAAACTCATTTCACAGCATCTGTGATTCTTCAAGAAGCTCTGGTTTGTTCACTCAGTTAAAAATCCTGCCCACTTAGCTCTGATTGAGCAGCAGAAGCTCTGCTTCAATTCAGGACACGCCTGGAGTACAGAACAAAGTTTGCTTTGCCTGGCAACTCAAGATTCCAAGTCCAACAACAATTCCTTCCCACGTTTCAGATGCCTCAAAATAGGAAGGACAGGTTTTTTAAATTCGACTTGATTTTGGAGGAGTTCAATGTCAGGCACCCTCTGGTCCATGAGTTTTCTTCCCTCTTCACAAAATGGAGCTTTTCAGAGGGGCTGTTTGCTTGTATTTCAAGGTTTTTGGTGAGTTTTGGTGGGGTTTTAAGTTTGAAAACTGGAAACCAGCAGGTATCAACCCTGCTAAGATATTTTGAGTTTCCAGAAGATGTTTCTCACCATTAGGAAACCCAAGTGAGTTTCAGCCCTGAGAAAATGAAGCCAAAAGCAGGTGTGTGATGCCAGAGGTAAACACCTGGCAGCAGCTCCTTCAGTGCCTCGACTGACAACCTGATTCCAACCTGATTCCAACCAAATCCCACACGGGGATGGAACCAAATCAACCCTGCAGCACTCACTGGATTGAACTACAGCCTGGGTTTGTTCCGAGGTTCCAGAGGCAATGTTTGTCAAAGCCCACGCAGCTTCAAACTGTAAGGAAGGACTGCAGAGAAGGGAAAAATACAGTAATTATTATTCTGATCAGTGGCACATCAGCAAGAATTGGTGCAGTATTTTGAGTTTTGGCAATACTCACTTGTCATCTCTTTCAAGACAGTGCACTAAAATAGGTAATATTCCTGATTTTATTAGGTCATCAATGGGTGGGTTGCGGTCACTGGACAGCAGCTTCCTGTGCAGGAGAGGAGAAAAAAGCAGATTACAGACAGATCCTGCCTGCAAAGGAGCAGGGAGCTGTTTAATCCAACCTTCCCCTCCGAAAGGGATCAGTCCTGACACTGGAGCAGGTCAGTAAAGGCTTCCTGTGGTTGAGTTTGGGCTCCAGTGGAGCCCCAACAACCAAACTGCTCCTCCTGGGCTGGGAATTCCTTCCCAGGTGCTTCTCTCCTCCTCCCAAAGACCCAGCAGGATTTTCTTCCTCCTCTTTAAGTGAAAGTAATCCCCCAAAGTGAAATTCCTGAGCTACTGGAAAAGCAAAGCCATTACATCCACTGGCCGTTTCATTCCATGTCTTCTCCACTTTGGAAGTTTATCACCAGTCAGGAAAATAAAGATCAGTCATTCACTTCCACCCTCATGCAGCTTCTTCCTTCTCCACCCAGCAAAGGAGATACTCAGCTCTTTCTGCACTTAAAGCCAAAGATTCTACAGTCCTTTAAAGGGTATATTTTACTCTGTGAGAAGCATCAGGTTTGCACCAAATAAATCCAGGTACTTATATCTAAAGAAAATTCACACTACTTGAAAGATCTGTGTATTTTAATTTCTTTGAAGTTCTATTTTCTTTTTAAAAGTAATTTAATTATGTACAATTTCAGTTCAGCTAGAACACATTTTCTGACCTTAAGAGCATGATAAATTAAGAATAAAATCAAGATATTTAAACAAAACGTGTTCTTACCTTGCTGCCTGCACAGCACTTAACTGAATACCCTGGTTGTCACTTGAAGCATTCTGAAATAAGAAAAATTACATTTTTCATACATCTGTCATCATGGCATGAAGAATATTCAAACAATTTAATTGTTTTTACCTGTACTATTGCCTCCAAAGAAGTGTTTTGCTAGAAAACAGAGACAAAAACCAGTTAGAAATTCTGAATGTCTTTAAAGCATGTAAAAAGAAGAAACTATTGAGAGTTAATTCTTACCACTCTAAAGTCCCCATCTATATCAGAATCTTCACAGATATCTTCATGGGGAACATTCCTTCTCTTTAGGAGATGCTCATCTCTTTTGTTCTGAAAGAGAAAAATGAAGGAATACTTTTAAAACTTGGATTTAGGGGGTGTGGGGGTGCTAAGAAGGCAAGAGAAACTTCTGTTTTAAAAAATCCTAAATATGCCATAATTGGTACTGTTAAAATTTCCAACCAAAAAAAGCTGGGAAGGGCTGCACAGACAAGCACATTCTGGGAATTACTTCTTCCTAAAAAATCCTGCATCCAGCTTGTGCTGGAAGTTTCCTGTGCACACACCCATCAGCATTACAATTTATTTGTCATCGTTTCTAACAGGACACAGCAATTCCCAGAGGTTTTCTCTTCAGCCCACAAGGAAACTAATTCCAGTTGTGATTCCTTTTTTCCAACTACTCCAGTGTTACCTCGACACTCCTCCACTCTCACTTGTAAGGACTTAACTTTCTGCCTAGAGATGAGCAGGAACAGCTGATTTTCAAAGGTAAAACCAGGCTTTTTACAAATCTTTAAAAACCTAACTGCAAGTGCAAGAATGATTCCCTTTATTAGATTCCAAATAAACCCCTGGTTTTCAGGACAAAAGTTATGGAACCCCAATAACTTCAGAACTTTGGAGTCTTTAAAACAAAAGCTCTTACATTGTACTGGAGTAAGAGTACAGTCAAATCCCATTTGGTAAGAATAATAATATAAACTAGAAGAATAATAATGCTGTGTCATCTCACCTTTCTCAACTCCACAACAACTTCATTTCTTTGTCTTCTCATAGTCTGGAAAGAATCAAGATCAAAAACATCATCATCTGAACTTAGAGCAATTTAAAAAGTCCTTGTACAACCCTTTCAGTTCATGCACTTTAAACAAAACTTTTACGCATAGGGTTTAATTGTCATTATAAAAGTAGAAATCTACAGGAAATGGTAATAACTACAATATTTCTGTTATTTCATAGTAAAACACTCTCCTAAGTCTTCATGTTGAGGAATAAAGGAATTAGGAATAAAAACATGTATTTTAAAGGGCAAAATTGAAAGGAGTTGTGCATAAAACAGCACCAAAAGCATTAAAAAGACCACAGCAATCTAACAGTAAAATAACTTTACCCCCCAGCTCAAATTAAGAGACCCTGTAAGCCAAGCTGAGTTACAGAACTATTATTTATAAATGAAAACCACATAAAACCTTTGGCATCACTAAGAGCAACTTTTTTTGGTCATTTTCTCTACAGCTCCCATTGACAGTATTCAGAAAAAAATCAATTGTAAATATACATAAATTGGTTTACTACTGCTTGTGCTACTGCAGTGAAAACAGAGAAATAAATCAGTCTGGAGCGATTTTATTCTACACTTTGAACTTCGCAGTGAATGAGAACTGCAAAATTCCAAACAATTCCATTTTTATTGTGACTAAACTTTCACAAGCCCAGGGAAAAGCTGCAAGTCCACGAGCACAGGACAGAAGGAAAAGGAACAGCAGCCAGACCTCCTGAACAGCAAGGAGATCTGAAGATAAGCATTAAAAGCCTAATTATTTTTATCAAAAAGAACATGCAGTTCATCAGATCAAATTTCAGCTGAGCACGACACTTTAGCTCCTCAAGGGAAGGAGCTACAAGAAAAACCTAAGGATGGAAAACAAGTGGAAAAGAAAGGATGATTCCCTGCTGCTCTGGAGGCAGAACTTTTCATGGTCAGAAAAACAAACGGGTGAGGGAAAAACCCAACCTCCCCTCAGTGACAGCTTCCTGCTCTGGAAAAGGCAAAGTGCCCAGGAGCAGCTGCAGCAACCTGGGAAGAGCCAGAAGGGAGGAGCTCAAAGCATCCCGGCACTAAAATTCCTCACAGGACACTACAAGTGCAGGGCAGCATCGCACAGCCTGGGATTCCCCAGGAATGCCCAGACCCCCCCAGGACAATGGATGCAGCTCTGAAGAGCAGAGCTGAGGGCAGGAACCACTCCATGGACGTTTCTCCGAGCTCTGAGAGAAGCTGATCCGCCTCTGGATACCACCCAGCACGTACAGGCTTTGGAAAGATGCTGCAGCTTTACACCTGACTTACCTACTACAGGCTCCTGCTCTCAACTGCTCAGTGGAGTTTCTCCAAACTCTACTAATCTGGCATATCCAAGATGGAAATAATGGGAGGAACCCCTCTGATAATCAGCCTGCACAACTGTACCACGCCCCTGATGATCTCACAGGACTTTTGACACCTTCCCAAACCACAAGCCAACAAAATCAGCATTGCTACCCAAAAGCTGCCCTGGGACAGGGATGGCTCTTCCCAGACCCCAAGGATGACATTGCTGGTCACAGCAAAGCTGGTGCTGACTTAGGGAGAATTGAGTGGGACCAAAACAAACATTACAAAGAAAAAAAGCCTCAGATGTGTCATTGAGAAGATTCTTTACTTGGAAAATCGTATCTGTAGTTGATCAGACCTTAAAAGAGCCTCTGCTGGAACACAAAGAATGTTCTCCCTCCTGCTACGAGCTGACAGGCTCTTGGATGAATTCCTGCCTGCCATGAAGAGGTAATTCCTGCCTGCACACCCTGGAATCACAAAAGCCTTCACATGAAAGACAAACCCCAGTGAAGTCACTCTTAAGCACAATTTACCAAAACTGGGCTCCAAATCATTCCCTGTGTAAACAGAGTCTGTTGACAGAATAGTTACAGGTCAACCTGGCACTGCTCATCCTCTGAGGAAGAGGAAAAGCCCAACAAATGAGAACTGAAGTCAGCTCTGCCACGGAGCTTCCCAGCATCACCAGCCCAGCTAGGGATAGAATAGTTTGGAGAAACTAAAATGCCAACCAGAGTCAAGACCAACTTATGCTGCCTTTTGGAAAACAGCTCAAAGGGCAGAAATGAGGGATGGTGGTGTCTTGGCACGTGGGGAATCATTCCTTCTGTTCCGGGGGAGATCTGAGTTATCTGAATCAGCTCCCAGCTTGCACCAACACAACTGTGAGCAGGAAACCACTCTCACCAGAAAGGGTTTTAAAGCAGAGTTCAGAATGGTCCTGGGAAGGGCTCCAGTTGAAAACATGCACCACTTCGTCAGGAATTCATGTGGCACTTTCAGTCACTGGATCCTGTTTGTCATTTGCTACATCAAAAATCAAATGATCCGATCTATTTCTGTCAGCCTATGATGGCCACCCCTCCATCCTCCTTTTTTCAATTATATTTAGCTTCAGATTTATCATAAGGGCTATTTCTGACCATTAGTCATGACTGAGCCCTTCAGCTTATCATTAAAATCTCGTGTGAGTGATGCCTGCAGGACCCTGAGACATTCTGGGGGTTTTCACAACGCAAGGAACATTCCCAGCTCCGCAGCAGGAACAGCTGGGATCCACCAGCCCTTCCTAAATACACCTGGAAAGGGATCCTGACCCCTCTTCCTTCCCTGAACGGCTCAGGAACTCAGCTCTCACCACACACAGCCTGCGCTCGCTGCTGTGCGGGGTGGGGGTTTATTTGCTGGTATAAAATGTTCCACTCTGTTCCTACACCTACAACAGGAAGGTCTGACAGCACACGAGTAACTGTAGAACTTTGGCTACTCCTCCCATCCTAGGGAACGGTTTCCAAAGGCACATTGTTTCTGTTGGGGAACTGCAAAGTCAACAGTTACTGTAAATTGAGAGCTGGTTGTGACATCCTTCCTTCCTTCCTTCCCAGGAAGTTGCTACCAGCACCAGTGTCGTGTGGATTCAAAATAAAAACAAAAAACACCCCCCCCAAGGGCAGGGACATGTGAAACCAGACTATTTTTCCCCAGTTATATCCAGTGATTCAGGCCCTCCTCCATCCACTATTCCCCTCCTATACAAATCCTATCTCAATTACAAACTGGAGCAATGAAATCTACTCTCAAGATCACTGATAAAAATGCTTTGGGATCATAAAGCCAACCCAAGATACCCCCTGAAATCACATCTTCCCCCTTCAGAATGAAAATGGGAGTCTGAGTTAGAGGCAAAAAAATAAAAATCAATAGGACATTACACGTGCTACCAGCCCCATCTTTCCTGGAGAAGCTGTGCATGGCAAAGAAAATGCCTTATACAAATATCTCGGTACCATTTGAAAGTGACAAGATGGATGAGCTTCACCACAGAACTCCAAGTCAGCTTAAAGGAACCTATTTTTATCTCGGTGAGTGAAATTCCTGCTCTCCTTCAGTTCTTCCATATTTAATCCCATGCAGACTATTTTGTGTGGGATACGGAAGAGGTTGAAAAGCTTCAAAGTACCTGCAATATTCAATATATATCACACCACCACCTTTCCTTCACTCCCCTGAAGCTTCCTTGGTGTTCTCAAATATATTGGTATTTTTAAAGTCCAGTGAATGATGCTGGCAACTCTTAAAATCCTGACACTGCTGATCTTAAAGCATCTTGATGCAATGGCTGCTCCAAAATTAGTTTTGAAGTGCTCTGCATCACGGAATTATCATCATTTCCCTTCATGCATCTCTCAATTACAGAGCAGAAATCTCTATTTAACACCTCTCCTGTGCTGGCACTGTTAAAGCAATCCTTAATCTCCTGCCCAGCAACACAGGTGAGTCAGGGGAGAAAAGGCCAGCAGGAACTCAGCAGATTCTTCCAGGATTTCCACAGAAATAAAATGCAAGACATATTTTTTTATTTCATTTTAAAAAACCCCCTAAATGCCAGTCAGATTGGAATGCTGCAGCAGGCAGCAATCACCAAGAGAAAATGAAGTGTTGAATCACCAGGTGAAATAAAATGAAGCAAATAAAACACCCCAAAATTCTGCAAACCTTCCCAAATCAAGACCCCTAAATGCAGAGCCAAAAAGGCATTATTTAAACCCAAATTGTTCATCAAACTCTATCACAGACACAACAATTTGCACTTATCTGGCCTTTTGATAGTAAAGATCTGGTATTTAATTCCAAGCTCTGTGGTATTATCATTAAAAATAAAGGTTGGAAAGAAAATTGGGTGTCAGCACAGCCATACCCACAATAACAGTAAAAAACAGCTCATCCTTTCTTATCCAAGGGGAAAGAAAAGCCCAAGTAAAACCTGTTCCTCACTGAAGGCACAAGATGAAAAAAGTCACCTTACCCAGCTCCCTAATGGATAAGTATTTGCATAATTTAATATTAGAGTCCAGATAAGCCCTTCTTCAAGTCAGATTTTGGGGTTGGAGGTTAAAGAGAAAAACTGCGGCCACTCCTGCAGTTTTTAAGGCTCCTCTTTGTGCTGAACCAATTCTATTTTTCCCCCACAGCTCTAAAATCTTGAAGACCCTAAAAGAATGTTGCAAGTACTGACCAGAAATCTTAAAAACCCCCCCAGAGATGCTGCCTCAGTATCAGCTCCAAATTACTGCTCTCCCAGCAGCAACTCTCCCCATATTAAAAACTTTATTACACCATGTATTCCTTTGAGCAGGAGCATAAATAAGGGAAAGGACAAGGAGGTATTGGAGATTTCTGGTCCCCGTGAATCCCTCTATTCCCAGTGTCATCACCAATCTGTCATCTCCAAACACATGGCAGCAATTATTTACAACGTGCCCGTGCAGGCAATGTTTACCCAAGACTTCAGCATATGAAGGAATTTTGCTAAACATCTTATGTAAAACAGGTGCTTGTGCTAGGGTTTGCTTTCTTTTGTTCCCCTCCTTTTTTTTTTTTCCAGGCCAGAATTTGTATTTTTAGAAGTATATTGGGGGGGAAAAAAAAAAAAAAAAGGAAGTCCAACTTTTAACTTGTTAAGTATCCAAAAAGCTGAATAAATGCTTGGTGCTTTAAGGGATAAAATGTAGGAAATTCCCTGAATTTTGTCAGAAATACAAGGACTTCCTGTGAATATGTAAAACCTGGAAGGCAAGGACAATGTGACAGGAACTGCTGGCACTCTAACTGTCAATGGACTGATCTGAGCACATGGAATTAAGAGATAACATTTTTAGGAAGCTTGCAATTCAAGACATGGCAACCTTTCATAACCTCTAGAAATGGCTTCACTTGGGATTCACCAAAATTAGGGTGATTTCTTATTTCTCTAGAGGCGAACCGCCATGGAAAATTTTTAAAAATGATGGTTTTGTAAAAAACAACCCAGGGCCAAACAGAATTTCAGCGGAGATAAAAAGGGGGAGGAGTGGAGGAGGGAAGGAGATAAAGATCAAATGTTGGCTTCCTCTGCGAAGTAAATACACAACTTTCTGCCCAAACAGCCCTGGAACTCGGGATTTTGGAGCTGTCCTACCCCAGGACCTTGGCTGTGAGTGGGCACCACCGATTCCCTCACGCTAATGCCCAATGTGATGTGTAAGCAGTTAATGAGCAGGAAGGACAGCCAGAAGCCTGAGCTATTGTATGAAAAATAGCCCTGCACCGTGGTTATTTTAGGGAGCAGGCGTGTGCTCCAGGATTTGCTGGATAAATGTCACTCTCTAAAATTTAACACGGCCCAGCAGTGGGTTTGGGCTGTGGAAAAAGGCGTTTAAGCGTGGCAGCAAACGAAAAAAAAAAGACTGAAGAGCTCCCCTGCCTCCTGACACACTCACACGTGGTGTTACCTGCATGTGTCCATCTTGAACCTTCCCCACTTCAGCCCTTTTCCCTTAAAACTCTGCACCAGAGCAGCTGAATTCCAGCCCGTATCTTTCCATTAACCCCATTTTTCACTATAATTGCACATTCTCTGTGCCGTCCTAAAGATGCCTCCCTACAGCTGTCTATTCAGTGATAACAGAATTTATACAAAAACAAATTAACAGCTAAGACAAGTGGTTACCAACCAGCCTCACTACCCTGTTAGCAAAAAGGGCAATTAATTATTCCCATTCCCAATATTATTGCCAAAACTTCGGACATAACTGAATAATAAAACTCTTTTATCCATCTAACTGGACAGGTTAAAAATTGAGGCGTTACAGACTTCTGGGAAGCTTGGCTGATGTTTTAATTAATGCCAGGGACATGCATGAATTTTTACTTGTGAAACATTGTACTGTCTTCATATAAAAGACTGGAATATTATGGAAAACAGAAGGAATGCTTTGAGGCTAGTAAACAACAGCCACACAAAATTCTTGTCCAGAACCCTGCACAGACAATTTTAAGCTCCAACCAGCACTCCTGGATGAGCATTTAAAGGTGAGGATTGATACCTAATTTTAAAATTTGACTATTTCCTAAGGAAAACTCTAGTTAATTATGTATCCTGCTGTGTTTAGGAAGCACCTTCACAGCTCAAATAATTGAGCCACCAAAAAGTTCAGGGGCTCTGTGCTACGAGCCAGAACTGCTTCTCAACCACCTGAGCAGAAAACAGCAATATTAAGAAAAAAAAAAAAAAAAAAA
>VXAZ01007016.1:69046-101675 GCA_013399875.1 Gymnorhina tibicen
GGAGCGGGGCGGTTCGGAGCGGGCCGGGGCCGGTCCCGGCGGCCCGAACGCGCCGGTGCCGCCGAGCGGGGGAAGGGACGGGCCGAGCGAGGGAGGGAGGGGGAAACAGGGGCAGCCTCGCTCTGGGCGCCGCCGCCCATTGGCTGCGCCGCGCGCGCCCGGCGGCCAATGGCGGCGGGGAACGGGAGGGAGGGAGCCGTGACGCAGGGCGGGAAGGGCGAGGGAAGGAGGGGCCCCCTCAGCGCCGCCGCCATCTTGGGTGGCGGGGGCTGAGGGGAGGGGCGGCGGGACGGGCGCTCCCCGCGCCTGCGCCGCCGCCGGCCCGGCCGAGAGGGCCCCGTACGCGGCTTTGGGGGGCGAAAGTCAGCATTTTAATCCTTGCCCCCACTACACTTCGCGCCTTCGCTCCCTTTGTGGAGCCGACAGTTAACAGTTGAGTCCTTCCGCTTGCTACACTTGGCATTCACTCCCATCATGGAGCCGAAAGTTAACGCTTTAATCGCTCTCCCCACTGCAGTTTGCATTGAGTCCCCTCATAGAGCCCAAAGTTAACCGCTTAATCCTTTTCCTCGTTGCACTTTGTATTCACTCCCCTCATGGAGCTGAGAGTTAACAGTTTAATCCTTTCTCTCACTGAAGTTTGCAATTGCCCCATCATAGAGTCAAAAATTAAGTTTAATCCTTCCCCTCACTACGCCTTGCATTAATTCCCACCACAGAGCCAAAAATGAACACTTTAATCTTTCCCCTCACTCCAGTTTGCATTTACTCAGAATAATCCCTGTTCCTCCCAGTCTTCCAGAGTTTTAAAAAACCCCAAAATCCGCTATAGAAACTTTTTAATTTTTATTGAAATAAGATAAAGAGTATTGAAAGCAATAGAGAGGTACACTTGCAGAGCAGAGGGGATGGCAAATTTGTTCCTACTGCTGAAATTTTACCCAGAAAAGAATACCTCTGTGCATAACTAGAAGCACTCTCTGGAATGTATATATGTGTATATGTATGTATATATATATTTATATACATATACACTGCCCTGATCCTGCATGTAATCTCTACTCACTTTTAATGATTGGAAATTAACTCTGTTAAGTCTCGCATGTTGATAGAGCTCTTGTATAATTTCCCATGATACTTGTTGAGAAAAGTCCCTTGGAGGCTGAGGAGTATCAGGAAAGAGAACTTGGTTTAGCTCCTTGGGAAAACACAAGGACAGTGCTTTTTCCAACTAGGAGGAACTGGGTGTTTTATCTCTGGACACTTCGCGGAGGATGAGGCTCGGCTCTAGATAGTTCTCAAAAAAAAAAAAAACCCCAAAAGTGACAGGAGCTGAGTCACCACAGCCCCATCTGTTGCATAAATGTAGCAGCGATGTCACAGCAATATGAGGTGGGTTAATTAGTCAGGGCTAATTAGTGCTGGTGATATTCCATAAGGGCACGGCTGCTTGTCTAACAGTATGTAAAGCATTTTGTCCAAACCCGGTGTAGGGACAGCAGCCCTTTCACATCCCAGTCGGGATGGACAAAAAGGACATTTTCTTGATACAGCTGTTTACATTTTCAAAAGTAAAAAGACTACATAGAGACAAAATAAAAAAAATAGTCTCTTTAGTTAGTGCTCTGTTTCATTTACAGGCCGAGAGAGTTAGGATTGTTCGGCCTAGAGAAGAGAAGGCTCCACAGAGACCTCAGAGCCCCTTCCAGTGCCTAAAGGGGCTCCAGGAGAGCTGGAGAGGGACTTTGGACAAGGGGCTGGAATGTCAGGGCAAGGGGGAATGGCTTTAAACTGAAAGGGTGTAGGCGCAGATTAGATATTAGGCAGAAATTCTATGATGAATAATGAAATTGGACTCTGGTACAGCATGTTCCATTCCTGCCCAGCCTTCAGAACTAGTCAGAATATGATGGTGAAAAATACACAGTGTGTAAGACCCAGCCTGGAGTTTTATGAAAGGAAAAAAAAAAAACCCTTTTCTTCCATCACCGCCCTTTTCATCACCACCTTTTCCACATCTTTGCTACCCCAGACATGCTCATCCCACCTCTACCACTTCCCACCCTCACCTCCCTTAGCACTGACCGAGCACTTGGCGTGCTCTGGGAAGGATGGAATTGGACAGCCAGCGCATCCTGGGCTGACTCAGTGCCCTAACCAGCAACAGTGACCTTGCAGGGAAACCATCCCTCTGCTGACCTTCCCTCTGCGCTCTTGGAAGAACACTGACCGAGTCAAGGGGCTGAGCAACAACCGTGTTCCTTTATGAGCAACCATTTGAAAATAACTGAGAATCACCCTGGAGAATCTTCCTTCAAATCCAGACCTGTCTGAAAATCTCATCGCTGCACCAGCAGGCCTAACACCCCGTTTCCTTTCTGTGTAACTCCGTATGACGTACAAAACACGCTTTGCTCTTGCTAAATGACGTGTGTTCTGAGGGAGGCAATCCTTCGGTGGTCTTTGAGCTGTATTTTTGATCTGGTATCATCCACAGAATAATCCGTATCATGACTTGGTTGAAGACATAACCAGAGATGAATGGAGTGCATTTTGTGTAACTGTAATCTAATTAAGCTGCTTGGCTCTCAGAGAAACAATTACCACGTTATTTTTGTTTGGTTTTACCTCAGGTCCACAGTGCAAAACCACTCAGAAGACCAGTTTTGAAGGATAGACCAGCTCCCCTCTGAATCCTTGATCCAGTGTCACTGAGCTGTCTTTAAAAAAACCCCAACCAATTGGATATTTTGATTCTAAGTGAGGGTTTTTTTTAAATCTAGGTGCCTACAACATAATAAATGATGCATATAACACAAATTCTCTTGGTATGATGCTGTTCAAACTTTGTGGGATGCTACAGAACAAAGCTCCGCTTCTTTGATATTTTTTGCATATTTTTTAGCTTGGAAAAGAATGCAAATGTAAAGGTGGGAATTAGGCTCTGCTCGCCTTCCTACCCTTCAAGCAACAGATAGATTTGTTTTACAAAGAGTTTACATTTTGTTTACAATTCATAATTTGTGATTTTTGCACCTCATTATGCAATTAGAAAAGTCTAATTCTCAGCTTATCTTAAACACCACTTTTGAGTAACAGTGTGAATTGATCTGAATGCTTTTTCTAATATATTAGTAAAAAGAGATATAAAATATATGCTATATATTTACTAAATGTACACTTAGGTGAAAGGAGCTCCTGCGATGGCTTTTCATAGCCCTGTCTCCCTCCTATAAGAAACAAAATGTTATGCAAAGCTGCAAAGATTTGTGTTGCACACAGAAAAATGCCCATTAATCCCGGGGTTTATACAAATGGAATATCTGGCATTAACAAAAAAGCAGCCCACTGCTGGGAGGATATTTTATGATAATCTTTCAGCTGGTGTGCAAACACAGTCTTCTGCAGAAGACAGGTTTGAAGGGGATTTTTGATGGGAGTTGGCTGAAGTGCTTTGGCTGAGAGTAGGAATCAAAGATTTGGCCCACGGACACCCGAACAGCTCTTGTGGCTGTGCTCACACTCACCCAGGGGCTGCTCCCTTGTGTAGGGAACATTTTTATTCAAAAGCTGTAGAGTTCCTGTGCATGTTTCCCCTTGGCTTTGTTCATTTAGAACCACTGGTTACAATGCATTTTGCTTTTTTTTTTCTACTTAGAAAAAAAAGAAGTAGTTATACTTGGAGAAAAATACTCTTCAGTTGGGGTGGTACTTAAAACCTCACTTTTTAAAATCAGTTTCTGAAAGAGATGAACTGCACAGGCTTGAGAAAGAAGAAAGCTTCCAGTGTTGCCAATATGCCAGGATTCAAAGCCTTTCCATTTATAACCCTTTAATCACGCTGTGTGGGACACTGAAACTCCTGGAGCCGCTCTGGCTCCTGCTGCCGGCCCCTATCAGATGTTAACGCGGCCAAGGGCCTGCTGATGTCACTGATTTAGTTTGGGATCTCTCCCTCATTCCTGCTGTCCCTGCGCTCTGCTGTGTCCCTCACAGCCTGGACATTCCAGCTGCCTCGGGGATCTCCTCCCTCAAGGCCTCCCTGAATGTGAAACACCCCCTAATGAGAACTTTTTTTCTGGTTAAATCTCTAGGTACTTTTACTCTCATCTTTTTGGAAGCTGCCGTGTGATTGGTTCTGAGATAACGCCCGATATTCTGTGTCTTCCAAAGGAGAGGCTGCAGCACAGCTCCCACAGGGGGCAAACTGGAGGGAGTTCCTCTGGCTCCGGTGGCCCTTTGCTGGTTCACATCAGCCCAACATCTGCTCCTGTGATCAGAAAATCAGCCCGGGGCTCCCACATGACACCGAGCAGGAGGCAGGCAGCTTCAAATGTGTGATCAGGGCTCCAGAGCTGCCTCTGGAAGAGCACAGCCTGCTCTGATCTCAGCCACTCTGCTTTAAATCACTTTTTATTTCATACAACATTCGATTTGGGGATTGCTTTTAACTTACGTTGGTACATTTGCTACAATTCAGCCTGGGTATGTTCAGTTTTTAACGCACTAAATCAGAGCTTTTGCAGACAAATTTATAGGTCGTGACATGACCATTGGCAAAAATGTTGCTTGGTGCCAGAGCTGGAGTAGATCCCAAAAATCCATCAGCTGCAAATAGCCCAAGAAGAAGAGGAGTCAACCCTCACTCAGCAGATTGTGGAGCTGCACTTCCCTGCTGGTGTCCCAGCTGCTTTGCCTTTTCAACACAACAATTTCCTGTAATAAAGGAAAGGGGAAAAAATTCATTGGAGATAAAAAGTGAAGAAATGGTTAGTGAAACGAGCCATTTCAGCGTGCCCTGGAAGATGCAGGGATGCAGTTTTCCATGTTAAAACAGATCCTTGTAGCACCACTGATGGTGGGACAGTGACAAAAAATGCTTCTGTCTCAGCTGCTGGTTTGGGGTGAGTTCAGTAATATTCCTAAAAAGGAAAGGAAAACTTCTTATCTGCTGGCAGGTCTGGGATCTCAATATTCTGGATCCTGTTCCACTTGACTGCAGGAAGGGAAGCTGCTTTCACATCCTTAATTCCTCAGGTTTCCAAAGGGAAGGCCGATCACTGGAGCTGTATTTGAAAAATTAAACTACACTATATGCTCAGATAATTAAATGGTGTGAGGTGCTAGGTGACGTGTTTCACGTTGTACACGGAAACACTGATAGGGTCGTGAACCCAGAGACATTTTTGGGAGCATCTCAAATTGAAACTCTTGTTTCTGGCTGTTAACACTGGCAGGGAGCAGAGTTGAGCTCAAAAACCAGCATCAAACCCAAGATGCAACAAAAATGTAAATGTCCAGATGCAGATTGCTATTGTCAGTGCTGTGTCTCAGGCTCATTCTGAAAGGAAACCCGAATACATGACTGAATAAGGAATTTTGAAAGGCTCAGGGCTTGGTATTGAGCAGAGAAATGAAAATACTCAAAGTTTGCATCTCTCTTTGTTCCGCTGTAATGGAGAAAATGAGTGCTCTGAGCAGCAGCACTAACGAGGCCCATTCTCACAAGGCTCAGGACTGAGCTTTCCTTGGCTTTCCGATGTCTGATAAATGGTAATATTTCTGTTCAGCTTTTCTTTCCAGGGGGAATGATGGCCACATAATTTTCCTGCAAGAGGCAGCATTTCAGCAGCCTCAGGAATCCGCGCCTCTGTCAGATCACCGAGATCAACCCTTTCTTTTAATGCTCCTTACTCCTCTTCACATTCAAACCTCATTTTACTTGTGAACTGGTATCCAGGGCTCCTCTAAATCACAACCAACTTAAGGTGGATAAAAACATAGCAGCAATGGGAATTCCAGTTTGGGAATCTGCTTGTTTGGGCAGTTTGGACATCACTTGTTATGAGTTTTCAGTGCCACGAAGTGAAACTTCATCTTAATTGCACGATGAAAACAAATGTGGACTTTGCCTAAAATTTACATTTATATTTAACAAATTGAAAATAACCAATGTCTGAAAATAAGTGCTGTAACGAGGCAGTTCCTGTTCGAAAAAATGAGGTACAGGATTTTTTGGTGTGGTTTAAGACTCCCAGATAGTTCTCAAGCTCCTCTTGTCTCTCTGTCTGAATTTGCAACATGATAGTTTCGTTTTGACGAGCTGCAGGAAGCCTCACACACCACAAGATGTCTCAGCCACGAAACACCATGTTTTATACACGTATTTTTAAATAATATAACTCAATTTTCTGGTGTTTGCCTTGGGTTTTCCCCAGTGCCTGACAGGGGCTTTTCAGCAGCACGGGAGGAAGCAAAGCCGGTACAAATTTACCTGTTAGCATGGGCAATACATGGGTATTTTAAATAATCAGAGATCCAAATGACTCAGTGGAAAACCTTAAGCTTCAAAAAGGGAAGGCTCAATGTGGGTGATGGCAAAGAGATACGAAAGTTTTCCTGTGTAGGTTAAAGGGAAGAGTCATTTGAAACTACAATTAATTCCCACAACGTTTGACTTTAATAAGATGTTAAATACTTCTAACTGTTCCTGCTCAGGATTAATATCGTTTAGAGTTGCTGTGAGGAGACAGTTCTTTGCAGAAGATTTTCTCCAAGGTTACATTTTCTTTGAGGCCTGACCTTATTTCATCTACGAAACCACTGCCTTCAGCATGTAAGGTTAAGAGAGAGCACAGGGAAGTTCCCCCTGTGAGCACCAGGAGGGTTTGCACACAGGAAATGTTGACTTTAAAAGATGAGCAGCTTCAGCTTTTGAACCAGAGCGCAAAGTTTTGTGCTTTCTGTTGCTTTATGTGTCTACAACACTCAGTACTTTTGGCCTGAGAAATTTCTCACTTCTTTTTCTTTTCTAGTCCCTTTCCCGTTGTATTGCTGTGGTTTATCTTCCCCCACTGCCCCTCCAGATTAACTCCTCATATTCTTTTCTGTAATTTTTTCTTATTTCACCTTTTCAGAGTAATTCAAGCTGTGGGAATAACTGATGGGCACACAGGAATTGTGTGAGCACCTATGGACATTTCAGGCAGATTAAACCTTTATTGTTAATCCTCAACAAAGCAAAATCCCTGTGAATTCAGTCCAGAGTTATTCCCTTGTGCTGGGAAGAGCTGATGGCACCAGCTCTGAGCATGAGACCCACCCCATGAGGACACACATTAATTTATCATATATAATTAAGCTGCTTGCAGAATGCCTTCATGTTTTGTTTTACATCCAAATGATACGAGGGATTTCCACAGGGATCTGGGATGGCCCTATAAGAAACAGAACTTCTCTGACTTCTTAAGGGAAGCCTGAGAGACTCACGTTGTCCAGTGATTAATGTGTGTGCTTTAGATAACGTAACTGGAAACCATTGATTAAGGCACAGTTACCCTTTAACAGCCAAGCAGAATTTCAAAGGAGACTGGCCTTTGTCTGGATCGATAAAATCATTCCTGCAGTTCCCAGCTATAATTGCCAAAACCAAACAATATGCATGGCTCAGGTTTCAGAGCCGGGTGGTTTATTAAACTCACAACTTCACTTATCTTAGCAGATAGTTCTCCAAAATCAGGGTACTTATAGCAGTAATATAAGGCCTAGAAACTTCTCATTGGCCAGGCAAATCAAAAGGGTAAAAATGAAGTTAAAAAGTCAACAAAACATGAAAAGAAAGTAAAATCCCAGAACAAAAAGATGATCTTTGCACCAGAGAAAGCACCTTGTGAGACTAAAAAAGGGCAGACGAATAAATATGGGCAGAACAAGGAAATAATAAAAAATACTCATCAAAAGCTACGGCTCATAAAGCATTGTCAGGAGGTTTGCATACATCGTGGGAAGGGAGTGTTTGAGGAAGGGCCCGACAGAAAACAATGAAATGGGGCTGTAAATGTCTGTAGGTCGTTCCAAGCACCGAGGAGTGGCCTGAAAGCAAACCCAAAAAGCCAAGGGAAATCTGATAACAAGGCCCTGGGAGCTGGCACTGCCCCTGGGACTCCCGGGGAAGGACAAGGATGGGGGAAAGCCCTGCTGTGGAACTGTGGGGAGGGGACACGCAGGTGACAGGAGCTGAGGGGAGGTGTCTCCTGGTACAGGCACCACAAACACGTCGTGGATGAGCAGCAGTGGCACAGGAGCACTGAGCACGGCCATGGAACAGAATATTGGAGAAAATGAAACACAAGGAATTCTCCGTTTGCTAAAATCCCCCGTCTTCAGAATGTGTCTGGACTTGTTACTGTCCATGAATTTACATTTGCAAATGGTCCCTGCAGTGTGGTGTGTGCTCAGCAGAGCCTCCACCCTCAGAGTTTACATCCCAAATTACAGAGAGCTGGCTAATCCAGGCTGTGGGATCTGAGGAGATGGATGTCCAGAATCCAAACAGGATATCTGAGCTCATTAAAGCGGAAGAAGCCTAATTGTAGCAGCACAGAACTCAGCACGGCCCATTTACTTTGGGAAAAAAGCTGTTTAACGTGCACACAGCACTTCAAAGTGGTGTCGTCTCCTTTGCAGCAGACTTAGAACTTGTTTGGCACACGGAAGTCTTTCCTTTGGTTCAGTCACCTGTCAGAAATGAGATGGCACAGAGACATTTTGGGTAACACCCAAAATGCTGTCTGATATTGGAAAAGCCTTGTCCTGCATTCCTTAGACACTGCACTTCCCCTGCAACCTCAATTATTGGGACAGTTGTGTCCCAGGCAAAGCAGGAGGCAGTGCTGCTATCCAAATTTGCAATGGTTTCTTCTGCTGCTCCACTCCTTCCCTTAAAATGGCATTGCACCCCACCAGAACCACGTTCAGTGAGCTCCATGAGTTATTTCTGAACTCAGAAAGCCCTTTGTGACTTTAAACCACAGGGATCTTATCGAGGAGTGGCCAACAGGACAGCTCCCCATCCTCTGGGTCTGTCAGCTTTAAACGGTCCCATCCAAACACACCTCCCTGAGAGGGCACGGGGTCCCGCAGGCCTTGGGGTTCAGATCCTTCTTCCCCTGGTGATTCCCCATCTCAGCTGTGTCCCACTCGTTTTGCCACGTGTGACTCTTCTGTCAGCACTAAGGAACAGCACAGCAAACTGGGTAAGGAACATGAGCAGACACTGAAGGATTTGAGCCCTTTAACTACAAAACACCTGCAGTGCTTCTGGCACGGGACTGCCAGAATGCAGCAATTAAAAAATGCAAAACAGCAGGGTGAGCTGATGAATAAAATTCCCAAACCTGCAGCAAAATAAACAGCTGACCCCAACAAACAGCTGACCCCAACTCTTCAAGGCCTTTCATCCCATGGAAAGCTTTCGGCTCCCAGACTTCAGCTCCACTGCCTCAGGGCTCTTCAGATTCCGATTTCCCACCATCTCAAAGCATCCCAAATCCTTCAAAAATCCTAGAAGTTTTTTTAGTGAGTAATCTGTAAAAATTCTAAATGCTAAACCAACGCTTGCCCGGGAACAAGTTATCGCGGTGCCGTGTGTTGGACTTTAGCACCGGCGGAATTCCTGAAGCACCGAGACGGCTCTGCTCACCGTGTTCAGCCCAGCAGCCGCGAGGGCTCGGACTCCCCACACCTCTGGAACTCCCTGGCTGTTGATTCCACCACGGAGCACGTGATGGGATCAGATACCCAACAGTTCCCAGGCTTCCACCGGGACCCCGCAGCGCCCTGGGGTGAGCTCGTGCTCTGCACCCATTCCGCTTCCTCTGCGCCTTCCTGCCCAGGCAGCTCCCCAAGCACCCTTCCCAAAAGCTGCTCGGTGTCAGGGAGGCTCTTGGCTCCAGCTCGTTTGGAGCAGTGCATTCCGTCTCTGTCTGCTCATCCTGAGGAAGCCCCCGAGTGCTCTGCTGATCCAAGCAGGATGGAAAAGCCCCAGCAGCTCCCGGAGCAGAGGAACTCATTAAGCCCTGGCTCTGGATGGATGTCCTTTTTCGGCTCCGATGGAACATTTATCTCTGTGGGGATCAGTCCTTTGCACCTCATCAGCCTTGCCTTCAAGGGGGCACCGGTGTGGCCACTTTTCTCTGTCTCACTGATTTTTTTAATTAAACTTTCAGGCATCTAATTCCTCTGAGAAGCAGTGCCTCCAGCCAGCGTGACTGATATTTATTTTAAAGTTTTAAAATTATTCCAAAAGGTTGGGATCTCCTTGGGCAGACATAACAGGCCTGCCTTCACTTCTCCGGGAAACCAAGCTCTTAGGAAATTCAATTTCTAAATTTTTATATTCTATAAAGTGAATGAAATTGAGTTTATTCCTTTCCTTTGAAGCATAATGTAAAATATTTCTTCAAGTTGATGTGTCATTTAGTCTAATTTGATAACCTGCAGCAGGGCCTGTGTGCCTGAGATTTATTCTCATTTTTAGCCGTACGAGCTGGTCTATTTTACGACTTTATTTCTCCCTTCAGAACTTGCTGCTTGGCTAATTAGAGACCCTGGTGCACCCTCATTAAACCACTCAGGAGTGTTTCTCCCTGAGGAAGTCCTGAGGCCACAGAACTAAATTCTGCTTTATAACAGACACATGATTAGATTAAGAGAATTCACTCTATACCAGACACATGCAAACGTTTGTAAATGTATTGATAGGAAATATCACATTTTTAAACATTGACTTGTTTGACTTAGAAAACCAATGTTAATGACTTTTAAAGATCTTTTTAGGGACAGAAGATGATATTTTCTATTGAGCCCGATTCATCAGACCAGTGAGAAATCCAGACACTTGCTCTGCTTTTAGCAAGAGTCTCAGCATGACTCAGGATTTAGCCCCTGGTAATTAATTAGTCTCAGTATTAATAACAGCTGCTATTGAGAAACTCCCCTTTGTTTACTGTTTCAGCAAATTCACCTGATGATTTTTTTGGTCTTTGAATAATCTGTGTGTGAGACAACAGGGTACGTCTGGGTGATTTTATTGCTGCTTCACCCTTTTATAACTTGACATTCCTGTCTGTTTATTAGTAAGAACGAAATGTAAACTTCCTACTTCCCACCGACTTCCTTGGTGTAATCCCGCCACAAAAAACCAGGAGCACAAGAGGACTCCTGCCACAGCTTCTCCGGAGCCCACCACTGGGAAGTCACCACAAAACTGACAGGATTCAGCTCTTCCCTGACCGATCCCGTGCTGGCCTCCCTCTCCTCTAAGCAGGGCGACCCAGCAGTGCAGGAACAAGGGAAGCAGCACGTGGGTATCTGGGACAACGGGAAGTCAGAGCTGCAGCTTGGAGACAGCGCTGGAGCCCGGCTCTGTCTGGGGCTGGGTGAGGAGCACGTCCTGCTCGTCACAACCTCTCTGCAGTAATTGTTTCTAGAGTGCAGGAACAGCCAGCAAGGTCTCTGAGAGCTGAAGCTCTAACCCCACTCTATTTTCAAATGAGAAAAGCATCCACAGAGCATTTATTACAAAACAGCATTTGATCATCACTGACCAAATGACCTGGCTGGTTTACATCTTGAAAAAAATTGATTTAAATCTTCATTTGATTTAAGCAACTTAAACACTGCTCACCTATTTTGTTTCCATGTGCTCAACTGCCCCTTTCTCATCATTCCACTTGAACTGAATAACCCCAAGTAAATAAAAAAATAATAATAAAATGCTACAGAGTCCTGTCTCAGATATGAGATATCCTACCAGGTACATCAAGTATCTGCAGGTATAACAGTAGAATTTAATATTGTCAAAGTTCTTCATAAATATTTACAAAGTCCTTTATAAATATTTATGTATAAAATTTCTTCAGAATCCAGTATTTCTGGACTTATTCTGTCCAACAGAATACGTTAACAGTCACCACAACTGGATGATAGGAGCTCTTAGAGGGTATTGAATTCCTTCAGGGTGGTGAAAGTCTCCTTTGACTTGCGGTACTGCTTGGCAGACGTGGCCACTCTCTGGAGAGCTTCCGCCAGCCCTTCTCCCGTGATGGCACAGCAGGGCTGCACGTACCAGTTCCTGTCACTGCAGTACTTCTTCATCTTGAACCTCCTGGTGATCTCCTCAGCGTTCAGAGCTCCAGGCAAATCCTGCTTGTTCGCCAGCACGACCACCGGGACGTTTTTTAGGGATTCGTTCTTTAAAATGAGTGCAAATTCTCTCCTGGATTCCTCCAGCCGGCGCTTGTCAGAGCTGTCCACCACGTACAGCAGCCCGTCGGTGTCTTCCAGGAAATTGCTCCAGAGCTCTCTCATCTTCTTCTGTCCTCCAACATCCCAGAATGTCAGTGTAAAATCTTTCCCTGCTTCGATCATATCCACGTTAAAGCCAATTGTAGGCACTGTTAGAAAAGCATCTTTATACCTGAACTTGTAGAGCAGCGTGGATTTCCCCGCAGAATCCAGCCCTAGCATCAGGATGCTGGCCCGCTTCACTCCGTGGGCTTTGGCGTTCTGGAGGCCCATTTATCCCGGGGGATTCTCTATTCCAGCCTCAAGCTGGGATATTCCCCCTCTTCCACGGGGCCGGTTTGTGCCGCTGCCTTTCCCCCTCCTGAGGAGCAGCACGGCGCGAGAGGGAGAAGAGGCAGCTCTGAGCTCTGAAGCAGTCAAACCTCTGTCCTAACACGTGCTGCTTTTATCGACTTGATAAGGAGCCAGGAGGAGGCTTCGGAAGGTGCAGAGCTCCGTGCCAAGCGTGTGGGTGGGACTGGGATGAGTAACACTGGATCCAGTGGCACGGGCACAAAGGTTACGGGCTGCCAGCATGTTTGAACAGCCACGTTCCCAGCGCCCGCAGCCTGATCCATGCACTCCCTGATCCGGCCAGGGAAACGGCTGCTCTGTCTCCGAGGAATCCCCCTGTGCATCCACAGCCATCTGGGAAAGAAATGAGATAGGAATGTGGGCGGAGAGGAGGGGAGATTTAAGGTTTGTCCATACTTAGCGAGCCACTAAATGACCAGGCAGCCGATTTATCGGGGCAGCTCGTCTCCCAGCAAACGGGTCTCAAGGCGTCTCGAGGTGAGTTCCAGCCCATGGACTCGCTCAAACCCTAAGAGAACTCCACTAAAACTGGGCTCTGCTCTAAGCAGCTGCCTCAGTGACTCCTCCTGCCAGGGCTGTAAACTCAGGAGTTTGTTTGAGTTGTGAACGAGTTTAACAGCACCTTGTAAGGTGGAGACTCAATACAGACCTTACGGGCTGGCCATCACTGAGGTTCCGCTGCCTCAAATTAAAAATTCCTGTTACCTTCCTTTCACTCCGCTCTGTGGTTGCCCAGTGAAGATTTCTTTCAGGAAAGGGTCAAGAAGCGAGGAAATAACCGAGTCTTGATCATTTTTTTGGCCACCATTCCAAGTAGCAGAATAAAACGAGAGGAGATAGAAAATGTAGTCAAGCTATTAATGAGTTCCTATTGACTCTGTATTTCTCTGATGGTGGGTGCACACTGGGCTGCTCTGACACATCCTGACTACTGCAGGAGTTGCCCGTACACCCAGGAAACCATTCCTCTTTGCTTCAGAAAGTCCAGAATCAGCAAAAAGTTGTAAAGGTATTGTGGTCAAACGAGCTGCTGACTGATAGGACAATCATTTCGATAATTACGACACTGGTTGCGTAAAATCCACCTCAGCCCTGATAGACGAGTTGTAACCTGGTTTCTCTTGAAGCTAAAAGGGTTAGACCGGGACTAATTGGGGGCAACAAGAGATAACAGTGACGTACTCACTGATGTACGTTTTTCATAGTTAATAGCACCTATGGATTATGTGTAGGGTTTTTCCAGGAGCAGGTCACGATGCATTAAACCGGGGAAGAAAGCGTTTGTATTTCTTTATAAATAAATGGACATGGATGAATTGATAGGTGGGGAGGCAGCAAACTGCAAAACACGGGGTTAACACGTCAAATGGATCAGAATTCCCTGGTGCAATTCCAGTAAAATACGGGTATCTCGAGCGAGGCAGGGATGGTTGGTCTGTCCCCAGCTGTGATTCGAAGATCACTCACAGTTCCCTGCTCTGTGTTCGCTCCACCTGCGCTGGGTGTTTATGGTCACAGCTTCATTTCCTCCATCAGCCCTCACTTCACAGCAGGGACCAAGCAGAGCCTGGCTTTTTGCGAGGTAATTCATGTGCTGGCCAGGCCAGGCCAGCTGGGCCTCTGCAGGTGCCGGGGTTTGGCAGCGTCTGACTGTGCCAGAGTCCGGAGCGAGATCCTGGGATCCAGAGCCGCGTCCCGTACGGATTCCCTGCGCTGCTCCGGAGATCAAACCGCGGGACAGAGCACGGCGCAGCCCCTTCTGCCGTCTGGTTCCGACCGCACCTGAGCTCAGGAAAGGTCGGAACCTCCACCTTTGCCTCGTCCAAAGGTGTGTTTGCCGTGCCAGGCTGCGACTGTCTCGTCTGTGCTGAGTTCGCCTTTACGTTCACCTGCAAGCCCCAGAGTAACACACCGGGACAGCTGATTTAGCACCGACTAATCCGAGCTCCAGCTCTGCCCAGTAACCCTTCTGTAAACTGGGCAGCTTTATGTAAACCGCGCACATTCCCAAGTTGTCCAGGCAGGATATTCCAGCGCTTGCTTGACTAACTTAAGGTGTGATGGATGTACTAATTAGGCGGTGAATCCTCACCGGGGGCATCTCCAGCGGCCGAGGCAGGAAGGGGAGGAAGCTCCGCTCTCTCTTCTCGGTCTTTGCCCTCGACCGCTGCCGGGGGGAAACCGCGGAGCCGGGGGCGGCTGCCGGGGAGGGCGGAGGAGCGGGGGCCGCTCGCTGCGGGCGCTCGGGGAGGCGGAAGAGGAGGCGGCTCCTTCCCGCTGCTGCCGCCGCGCCCGGCCCGGAGCGCCCGAGAGGTAATGGGGATGGGGATGGGGACNAATGGGGATGGAAAAAGGGAGCGGGGAGGCGGCACTCGGGCACCCCAGCGTGGGGCGAGATGGGCGCGGGAGGAGCCGCGGAGCGTGAGCGAGCCCCGAGCGCTGCTCCGGTGCTTGATTTGAACAGAAAGCAGAGAAATGGCTCGAAGTGGGTCCCTGGATTGGGCAGAGGGCGGCACGTCCCCTCGCAGCCATCCCTTCCTGCTCGCCTGGGACCTCCCCGTTCATCCCCGCGCCGGGAAAAGGTGCCTGGGACAGAGAACAGGGATGGCTTGGGCAGGCGGCAGTGAGAGCAGGTCGCTGTTGAAGGTCCTTTAAATAAAATTCTTAAAGTTTTGTTACAGTAGAGCATCGTAGCCCTGGATCTTGCAAAATTGCCTCTAGTTAAGATTGGTTTTAAGTTTAAAAACATAGAATCACTGGCTGGTTTGGGCTGGAAGGACCTTAAATCTTATCTCGGTCACCTCCTTGCCATGTGCAGGGACACGTTCAGTACACCAGGCTGCTCCAGGCCGCGTCCACCCCGGCCTTAAAGCCAAGTTTAAATAACACGTTTCCAAATTATTTCTGCTGGTAGCTTTAAAAAGGATTTATTTTTCTATACCTCTATCATTGTGGTATTTAAAATTTTTTATATTGGAGATTAGAGATAGTAATCTTTAATGAATATGAGAATTTCCCACCTTTTTCCTGCCGAGCACATCCCCACTCCATAATTCCCTACCTGTGTGGGAATGGATCTAAAATCCCTGTGGAGCGTTCTGAGCCTGCGTTGCCTCACACTTGTTTCAAAATTCACCGGTTTTATCAGTTGGCACGATCCCAGCTTGGAGGAAAATGAAAGCAATGCCCTGGAAGGAGCAGCTCCTGCTGCAGCTGCTGCCCACAGCTGGAAGGGAAAACCTGCCAGCAAAAAGTCTGGAAGCGGTGGAGGAGCTGGAAGGGCTGCACCTGCCCCGTGACCGAGCAGAAGCGCTCAGACCTCGCTGCTGCAGCTTCCTCGCTTTGCTCTGAGCACTGGGAACAGGAGAAGCTGGGGATGTTTCCCTGCGTGCCTGGGCTTTCCCCGGGATGCGCCGTTTCCCCGCTGCGTTCGAAGCGGTCCGTCCTGGAGGAGGAGTGCCCGTGGTGTGGGGGCTCAGCACGGCTGAAATCGCCGTGCCACGCTGCCGGCAAGGCTGCCCAAAAATCCTCCCCTGCAGGAGCGCGACCCCTGGGAAGGGAGCAGCGGGATTTGGGGGACTGGGCATCCCGCGGCTCCGCCCTGCCTGCCCCTGCTGCAGCACTTCCATAAGGATCCGTCGCCTCTAAGGTTGTGTTTTGCATAGCGTGGGTAAAGGCCCTGAACTGATGTTTATTTTCCCAGGTTTTTCAGTACGTAGCAGATCAGGAATTGTCTCCAATTTTACTGCTCCGAATGTCCTGAAATTGGGCTTTTCTGCCTGTAAAGAACCTAAACATTTATAAGGTTTTTTTTCCATTAGGCAGCCAAGAACTGATCAAACGGATCAGTTTTCAGTGATGTGCTTTTAAGTTGATCATCAAAATAAATGTTATTGATATAAAATCAAATAATAAGCCCTAATACAGAGGTTATTTTCCTCCTGTATGTATTTTCCTACTGTCCACTGAAAGTCAGGTTGATGCATAAAAAGAGAAAACTCCTATCAGTTAATCACTGATTTTGAGAGGAATCAGTCCAAAATTCTTCAATTTAAATACTTATTTATGTAAAATTGCTTTAATCCATTTTAAAGCCATCGTTGGTGAAATGTCCTCCAAATTCTTTCTTTAAAGGATGATTAATTTAAAATCAGATCCTACACAGAAACACGAGGCAGGTGGGCTCTGGCAAATCAAATTCCCTTGGATTCCAGAGTGCTGTGCTGGGGGTTGGATTTCTTTGTCAAATATAAAACGTTTATGAGCCCTGTGGTGGTATTTTTGAAGATAAAGAGTAATTAATTGCGCTGTGAAATCGAACCTTTCACCATCCCCACTGTGTCCTTGTGTGTACTCGTGCAGGATAAATATTACTCCTGCAAACATCAGAAACCATTTGGAGTTCCCACAGTTAGGCACTGGAATTCTTTTGGCTTAAAGATGTCTCAAATAAATGATAGGGCACGTGTGGTTTTAGGGAAATGCAGCGAAGGCAAACACTGGAGGGTACAGGACTGGGGGTCTGGTTTGAAGCTGAGTTTTGTGAAGATTCAGCCACTGGAATCTCTAATCCTGGCCCTGCAGCAGCAGCTTCAGCACGGATTCCACAGGGGCTTGGAAGGACCTGCTGCAGAGTTTGGGCTCCAAGCCAAGCTGTGTGCCTCAAATCCAAAAATGACCTGGCTAAAGGTACAAATGGTCGTGACTTTGGTCAAAAATGGCTTTATTACAGCACTTGATTTAAGGAAGTTGATTTTTACCTTTCCCCCCCTCAGAACAAGCAGCTGCTCAAGCCTCGAATGAGGATGAAATATTTGCTTGTACTTCTGCTTTCTTGTCCCATTTGCTGCAGCTCATGCAGATCAGTGGGATTTCCTGTCTCCAGCAGAAACAACAAAATTTTGAGGCCTCTGAGCATCCATTTCCTGAGCATTTGTTGGATTTGGGGCACGGTGTTCTGCCCTCGAGGTGGAGTCGAGTCGGAGACGTTGTGCTGAGATCCCTGGGGTCGCAGCCCTTGGAGTGGGATGCTGGGGGGAGATCAGGTCCGTGCAGGGGGGATTTCCAGGGTGATTTCCGAGGTTTCAGTGCAAACCCTGCTCGGCAGTGGCTCCGTGTCCTGCTGTGATCCATGGGAAGAGGGGCGCGACGGGATCAGGAGTGCTTGGACTGGCTGACAACACAGCACAATTCCAGCTGGCACTCAGCCAACACGAGGACAAGGTAATGTTGGAATAACAGCACTCTGAACGCCACTCGTGCCCTTCTTTTCCAGCAAGGAAGATGCTCCAGGACTCGTGGAACGGATTCTGAGCGGCACCAACAGATCCCCACCATGACACTGGTTCCGGTCAGCGCCTTGTACGTGAGGCCCTTGAAGTGGGTCTTCCTGTTGGTGCTGGTGTTTTCCCTGATAACCATGTGGTACGTCATCTTCTCCTCCAACGCCGGCGCCGAGAGCATGAACCTGCTGTACTTCTACGAGTACGAGCCCGTGTTCCGGCAGCAGCGCCCCTTCACGCTGCGCGAGCGCCCCGCGTGCGCCGGCACCGACCCCTTCCTGGTCATCCTGGTGGCCTCCAGACCCAGGGACCTGGAGGCCAGGCAGGCCGTCAGGATCACGTGGGGCTCCCGGGATTCCTGGTGGGGCCAGCGCGTCCTGACCCTGTTCCTGCTGGGGCAGGACGCGCACAGGGAGGACAAGGCGGCGGCGCTGTCGGTGGAGGACGAGAGCGTCCTCTACGGGGACATCATCCGCCAGGACTTCGTGGACACCTACGACAACCTCACCCTGAAGACCATCATGGCATTCCAGTGGTTCTCCGAGTTCTGCTCCAACGCCAGGTTCTTCATGAAGACCGACACCGATGTCTTCATCAACACTCCCAACCTGGTGAAACTCCTGCTGCGGCTGAACTCCTC
The DNA here is from genome assembly GCA_013399875.1 of Gymnorhina tibicen. Classification (NCBI taxonomy): domain Eukaryota; kingdom Metazoa; phylum Chordata; class Aves; order Passeriformes; family Artamidae; genus Gymnorhina; species Gymnorhina tibicen. Next base: position 87,410 of record VXAZ01007016.1, read on the forward strand.
GGAGAACGTCTTCACTGGGTATCCCTTCTTCGATAACGTCGCCCACAGAGGCTTTGACATAAAGAGATACATCTCCTATGAGGAATATCCCTTCAAGCTGTATCCTCCCTACTGCAGCGGGCTGGGGTACATTCTGGATGGAAAACTGGCTCTGAGGACTTACAAGCTGATGAGCCACGTCAGACCTCTGAAATTTGAGGATGTTTACGTGGGGATTTGCTTAAATCTACTCAAAGTCAGCGTCACTGTTCCAGAAGACGCAGAACAATTCTTCCTCTATAAGATCAACTTTGATCTCTGTAAGTACAGACATTTGATTGCAGCTCATGACCTTACGCCGAGTGAACTGATCCAGTTTTGGCAGGATCTGTCTGCCAACACTTCAAAAACTTGCCTTTGATTCTGGGTTCATATAGAAACTTAAATTTGGTGCAAGAGTGGGTTCTAGAGATGACTTTGACTGCTGGGGCAGCGTTTCTCTGGGGCATTCCAATGCTGTTCAATAAAAACAGCAGGGATTCACAAAGCACTTTTCCATGTGTGTATCCCACACCCAGAGGTACTTTGGAGTGCTCCGTCCCGTCTGCTTCTGCTGCCTTTCCCTGTGCTAGGAGCTGCCCTGGGATTTCTCCCTGAACCTTCTGGAATGTACAAAATGCCACTGAGGAAAGATGTTTATGCCAAGAAACCGGCTGAGGATGCTTCCCGAATTCCTGCCTGGATTGTTTGTATTGTTTTACTGCCACTCTCCATGACTCGTTCTCTGCCCGGCACGAAATGAACCCAACCTTTTTTTCCTGTGTAACCCTCCTGAGAGTGTCACACCTTGGAATGTGTCACCTCCAGGACGCTTCCAGGAGTGTTCCCAGCCCGGGGATCCTGTGGGGTCTGCAGGAGCTGATGAGAAATGCTGGGAATGTGGTGCACTGTGTGTGTGTCTCCGTCCATATTAAATGGAATGGCTTTGGTGCCTCTGCTGTGTTCCCACACCAGGGGGATGCAGTGGAGCTCACGAGCAGTTTGGACATCCCAAAACCACTGGGATAATCCATCCCCCCACTCCTGTGTGTGTGATGCGTCCCAGGAGTTTTGGAACCCTGCAGGGAAGATGAGAAATCATTTCTGTCGTGATTTATGTCCATCCCTCAATGAGTTTTTTTGGTCCAATTTTAAAATGCGAAAAGGAGGAAATCCCCCCATTAACACTTCCAAGAAGACCAACTCTGCCCCGTGTGGAAAGACCGGTTTTTAATCACTTTATTCATATCAGCAAGGCCCAGTTTTCAGTAGTTTACACTTCTAATGGACAACGATACAGAATTTGCAATTGCATGAACATCATTAACCTGGACACATCCACTACACGGGGGAGAGACTACGGAGACGTCCCGGCCACGCTCCCGGCGTTCCCGCTCGGCTGGCACGGCCCCACAGCCCCAGGGTCTCTCAGAGACGAAGCACGGGGGCTGCCCAGACCTCCAGGAGCACGGCTGAGGTGTCCCAGTGCCTCCAGCACGCTGGGCTCCATGGGCGCTGCTGGGTTTGGCTCTGCTCAACAACTGCGCGTGGGCGCGGGGTGGGGTTGTGGTTTTTTAGGGATAAAAGGTCTCGGGGACAACGCTCTCCAGACAAGGATTGCAGATGTCAGTGTTCTAAGGATGGATGCTAAAGAGGTCAAAGCTTTTAAAAAATAAAGGCTTTTTTTTTTTTTTTTTTTTTTTTTGCTTTTTTTTTTTTGGAAAATACAGTATTGCATAACTGAGGGAGCGATGCTCTGGTGTTCCCAGATCCAGGTAAAATTCCAGCTGTGCCGTGGGCTCGGGAGCTGGGATTTGATTGTTCTCTGAGCAGGTCCTGGGAGAACTGCCTTGTTCTGTGATTGTTTACACATCTGAAACCCCAAACCCCTCAGTTTTTTCTCTGAGCCTGCCGTGTGAAATGCTTAGAAATAAATGTTTTGCCACAAGAACACTGATCCTACAGCACAGTTTGTATTGCTTTTTCCAAAAAAAAAATGGAATTACGACTCTGCTGCCTTCAGAAAATGGATAAAGCAGAGAGTGCTCGGGGTGAGGGAGGAATGAGAGTCATGGGGAGGTGAGGATGGCCAGAAATTCTCCTGTCACCTGCAGGAATTTGGGGTTTTGTGCCCCAAATGCTGACACTCTCACAGGTTCCAAGGCTCGGGTTTAGACACAGTGATCTCTTGGTGCCACCTGAAATTAACTGTCACCTACAGCGACAGCAACATTGGAAAAACATCCATCCTGCTCCTGGTTTTCCTAAAAACCCCTCATTTCCAGATCTGGTTTGTGTTTGATTCTGACCTTATTATTGCTTAAAAGGCTGTAAAGTTCCCAACTGAGCTCCTGATTCTGCTCAAAGCCACTCTTAGGGAAGTTTTTCGTGTGAGCGGCCGGGCAAAAGGTGAAAAACCTTAAAAGCAGGAAATAATCTGGGCATCGAAGTGGGGGGGGGGCCCAAATTTTATTGCATCTGCCAGAATATTGTACTAAAAACAAAGCCTAAAACCCAGGGTAAAATTTTTCCAAATCTGACAGCTTTTTCCTCATGCAGCTCTATTAAATCAGAATTCCAAATATTTGTGATTTTGATAGGAAAACTGGGGGTTTCTGACCTGAAAAGCCTGATAACAACAATAACAGTAATGATAATAATAACTCATTGGGCAAAGAAGTTTGGAAATTGCTGCTGGGTGGGGAGCAAAAGTGGGTTCCAGCATGAAATTCCCAGTCTGGGTGTTATTTCAGAGCTGTCAAAATGCTGCAGTGCTTTGTGTGCACTCTGGAACAAACAAATCCCAATAAACTGTGCAGGAGGTGCAGGGGCAGCATTCCCTGTGGTAGAACCAGGATGTTTGGGATATTTCCCTACATTTTGCCTCACATTTATGGACGACTGGTGCCAGAGCAGGCTGGAAAAGGGAGAGGCTGCCTGTGTCCATGGAAGTACTGATCCAACTCCACAGGCTTCAAAAAATGCAGGATTGGCCATCAAATATTCAGGGCAAAAAAGTGCTTGATAATTCCAAGAATCCCAGACTGGCTTGGGTTGGAAGGGACCTTAAAAACCACCTCATTCCAGCTTCCTTAGGACTGAGCAGAGCAGACACAGGAGCTGCCCTAATCCATGAAATCCGTAAGTTCTCCCCTCGGGAACTGCCCTCAAACCTCTGTTTGTGGTTCTGGAAAGGCTTCAGCTGCACCCACGTTTTGCTAAACCAGAGCACCCGGATTATCCTCCAGCACTGGACACAGCTGATCCCTGGAACTTCAAGTTACCTAAGGAAAAACCAAATTTAAAGCACCTGCTCCCCTAAGCCTTGTCCAGTCAGCACTAAAAATAAAAGCAATGAATTCAGCTCATCATTAACTGCACAGATCTTGTTTTGCTGCGAGTCCTCAGCTTTAGAAAGGCCATTTATGAGTGTCTTGGGCACACCAAGGGCCAGCAGCAGCTCTGGGCTCTGCAGGGGCCAAATTCCAGCAGAACATTCTCAGCTGTAAACCTGGAATTTTGTACAGGGGCCTAAAGTCCTACCTGGGGAGATGAAAGGCTGGTGAGGTGTTTTTTCTGGAGTATAATCACTTATTAAACGCTTCTCTGTGTAAAACGAGTATCAGCTACGTTAGCAATAATCCCTATTATTTAAAGCAGGGCTGTCCTGTATCCTGAGACACAAAATTCCTTTTTTTTTCCAGGCTGTGGCATCGGTGTTTCTGCAGCCAACACTGCTCAGGCTGATGCAGCGCTTTCATTCTGACTTCTGGGAGTCTGAAACCCTAACGACATTTTCATTTCACCTCTGAGGATGCTTTAACCCTGCAGCAACAGCAGCAGCGGGCTGGGTCCCGGGAGTTTCAATCGCTCACGCCAGGAGCTGCTGCGGGATTTGAGGGAATGCGGCTGGGTTCGGGCTCGGGCCACCAGAAGGAGCCGCGGGGCCACCAGCCCGGCTGGCCCCAGCTCCAAGGGCCGGGCTGGGACAGGCGCAGCCCTCCCGGGAGCTCTGGGAAGGATGCGAGGGCAGCCAGAGGGGTGAACTCCGCGGCAACCCACGCTGCGGGCTCAGGGAACCATGGGGATACCCCAGGTGGGTGAGCCGGGAGCTCGGGTACCCCCGGGCACTGCCCGAATTCCCGGAGCGCTGGCTCGGCCAGCTCAAGGTCCGTTTTGCCACGCCGGGCCAAAGTAAGGAAGATGCTCTTTGGCAGCGACTCCAGCTCCCTGAGGCTCCCGCCGGGGGAAAAGATGTCCCCGAGGGGCTCAGGCCACAGAACTTCCCTGGATTTGCGGGCACGAGGAGCTGCCGGCTGTGCCAGCCGCTCCCGCCCCAGGGCACCTCCCCGCTCCTGGGCGGCAGCCCGGGCAGGAGAGCGGCTGGAAGGCCGCAGTGCCGGAGCTCTTCTGCCGCAGCCAGCGGGAGATTCCCGGCTGCAGCACCTGGCAACCCTTCCCGGATGGAGGATGGAGCGTTAAGGCAGCGGGAGAACCCTGGATCGGTCAGGTTGCATAAGCAATATGTACATGGATTCGTCTGGGCAGCCCCCGGCTGTGTCACGGCAGAGTTTGGCACGGATCAGCACGACCGGAAAGCTGGAAATGCCTGGATTGGGATGAAAAACTTCCAAACCTTCCAGCAGGGAGCACAGGTAGGCACTGCGCACGGATGTGGGAGCCCGCACAGAGCCTCTCACCTCCTCAGTCCTTCCTCTTTAAACCTGAAGCAGCCGAAACTCCTTTTTTAGAGTAACCAAAGCAAAAGCCCCCAGGCTGAGCGGGGATCGTCGGCATGGATGGCTCTGGCCAGGACAGCGCTGCCAGGGAGGGGGCAGAGGCAGCCGAAGGTGCTGAACCAGCTCCTGCTGCAGCTGCAGCCACGCGGAGGCTGAACGGGGCTGACTGGGAGCTGCCTGGAGGGGCTGGGAGTGACAGGGAATGGTCCTGGAATGATCCTGGAATGATCCAGGCAAGCCTGCAAATCACTTCTGCCCTGCCCTGCTGTGTTTGCCTAAATCCTGTGAGCGTGGCTCCCTTCCAGCCCGAGCTGCTCTCCCTCTGCTCCCTCCTGGCTGGGAATCCCTGCCCGCTCGTTCTCCTGGCTGCCCCAGCGCTGGGGGACACAGCGAGCCGCGCTCCAGAGCTCACGGATCCCTCAGGGCTGCTCGCTGAGTGCAGCCCGGAGCTCTCATCCCAGTGCTGCCGGTCTATACCGGGAATTCCCATTTTTCCGGGAATGACCACCATTCCAGCTTCTCCAGAGCCCGTGACGGATTAGCGGGGATGCCTCTGCTACACAAACACGGCTCTCCTTCAGAGCTGCGGGTGGGACTCCCCTTTTCCCAGGGCAGCTGTATGCGGGCTGTGCCCTGCAAAGGAAAGGCACAGCGGGGACCCCTCCAGAGCAGGAGGTGGAAGGAGGGGAAGGCAAACCCCGCACAGCGAGCGGGAGCGCAGCCCCAGCACCGCTGCTGGGCCGTTCCCAGCACCCCCATGGAATTCTCGCCGCAGGGCTGCGCTTCCCAGCGCTCTGCCCTCGGACACCTTTTCACACACACGGGAACAAGCGAAGCGCTCTGCGATTATTTCCATTTCCTCTTGGCTGCTCGATTGCACCTCGCATTCACCGAGCGGGGCATTGAACGCGTCGGGAACCTGCCGTGCTCTGCCACAGGAGCGGCGCAGGCTGCCTGCCTGCTGCTCCAGAGGGTGCTGGACACTTCCCAGGGGCTCTCTCCGGAGTTCGGGATGAGCAGAGGCTGCCACGGGACCCAGGCACATTTTGCACAGCACTGGAAATCCCAATTAAGGGCTGTGATTAATCCCCAAACAAATAGGAGGAGGGGAGGTTTGCTGGGGGAGAGGTGACCTAGGGACAAAACGGAACAGATTCTCGAGCAGGGATTTGTGCTCTTTGATTTTTGCCTTGAGAGACCCCCGACCCCCTCAGCACCTCCCCAGCACAGCCCAGCCTCACCCAAACCCCCGCAGGAGAGCGGTGGGTGCCAGGCAGCTGGTAAATGAGGAATATTGTACTTTCCCAAGGAACAGGCAATGCCAGGGAATCCATCACACCCCTGACCCGCCTCCAGACCCAGACACAGCCTCCATCACCCTGAACGCTGGAGCAGATTGCCCAGGACCACGTTCTCAGGCAGATCCCAAGGATTTTTGTAAGGCAGGAAGAGGATAAAGGAGCCATCCCAAATCCTGCCTGCCTGCCCCTCTGCCGTGGCACAGCTGCTAGCAGAGGTGCAGTGCACTCAGCCTGTCCTCATTCCAACTCACAGCAGTCACAGGTTCCAAAATACAATTAAATACTGAAAGTTAGACCCAAACATACTTTTAAAATCTAGATTTAACACAACCTTTCATCTCTACAGTGCATTGAAGCTGCCTGGCATTTGCAGGTCATCCCCAAACCCGGCTCCAGAGGGGTCTGCCCCGGGGATTAACACCACAAACCCATCTGCAGTGGAACAAGGAAGTCTTTCACAGGCTTGACTTCCAGCTCTGAGGAACGCCCTGCTTGGATGAGTTTCCCAGCAGTCACTCATGGAATTCCTTTCCTCTTGCATCACTTTCCAAGTCCATGCCATAGAAATAAGGTCAGGGTGATTCTCGGCGAATGACGGACATTCTGCCACCACAGCTGAGCTCTGCTCCCATCCAGGAGGTTCAGAACTCCCCGGATTTTGCTGAAGTTCACCATTAGTTGGTTTGGATACAATATGGCCTAGAAGAACTGTTCTAGAGTAATGCACAGCCTGAATAAACGTGGTGATTCAGGAGCTCTACCTACTCACATGCTTGGCAGGGTTTATTTCGGGGGGAGGCTAAACGAAGTGAGAGCCAGCAGTGGCAGCAGGCTGAGAGTTGGCTCCTCTTCCTCCTGCAGACCACAAACCCTTCTCCTAATCCACCCTTATCACTGCAGGTCACAGAGATGAGGAACATGAGAGCAGCTTCTGAGCAGTGACACCCACGAGGGGAAAGCAGCAGCACCGCCCTGACCCTGCCGTGCCCCCGCGCCCGCCTCGGGCTGGCACGCGGGAGGGGAGGAATCAAACCAAAATCCGCACGGGATTCGTAAAGAAAAGTGAGAAATGGGAGGTTCCAGTCGGTTCCTAAGGAGCAGCGAGGGCACAGGAGGCAGGGACACGGGGACAGACTGGATTCTTGTCGTCGCTCAGCATGGATTTGTTGTATTGCTCCTTTGTCAAGCCGAGAACGGAGCCCGCAGGGCCCCGCTCCTCCCGCGGAGAACCCGAACGGCGTTTGAGAGCTTCCTACTGTGGTTAAAATGTGCGAGTCTGTTCCGAGTCCGGAGCGAGCCCGGGGCTCCCTCACTGCTGTTCCTCTGCTTTGCTGCTATTCCTGAACTTCACCACCATGACTGTGATGTTGTCGGGGCAGCCCCTGTAGAAGGACTGCAGCACGATGCTCTTGGCCCCGAAGTGCGGCTCGTCCAGGCGCTCCTTGATGAACCGCACGGCCTCCTCGTTGCTGAAGGCGTCCCACAGCCCGTCCGAGGCCAGGATCATGAACTCTGGCTGCAGTTTGTCCAGGTCAAAGCTCAGGATGTCGGGGTCGGGGATCACAACGTTCAGGTTCTTCAGGGGGTAATCGCCCAGCGAGCGCGACATGGCCAGGATGCCCTGCACGCGCCACGAGCCGTTGAAGCTGATGAATCCACCTGGGGAGAAACAGCAACGCTTAAAGCAGCTCTTTGGAACGTCAAGGCAGCTCTCTGCTCCCTGCCAGACCCCCCAAAAATTCATCCTGAGGGGTTACAGAGCTCAAAATGTAGGACGCGCCTTTGGCGGATTTCGGAGCGCTGTGGGCAAGAGCTGCATTGCAACAACTGAACCAGGAATGGCTCTGCAGTCCCCAGGAGTGGCTCTGCTGTCCCCAGGAATGGCTCTGCCTTCCCCCAGGAATGGCTCTGCCTTGCCCCAGGAATGGCTCTGCTGTCCCCAGGAATGGCTCTGCTGTCCCCAGGAGTGGCTCTGTTGTCCCCAGGAGTGGCTCTGCTGTCCCCAGGAATGGCTCTGCCTTCCCCCAAAAGTGGCTCTGCCTTCCCCCAGGAGTGGCTCTGCCTTCCCTCAGAGAAACCCCCAGCTTCTGGAACAGCACAGGAATTCCTGCTCCACGCAATTCCTCGGGAAACCTCTGGCAATGTGCAGAAGCAAACAGTGAGGGCAGACTTTGCCATCCCTGTGTTTGTGAGGACAGGTATTTCTGAGAGGAAAGGACAGGTGTTTATGCTGGTGGGAGCACACTGATAACCTGAGGGCTCTAAAAATGTCTTATATTCATGGAAAAAGTTGTTATTCCCATTTTGGAGGGGAGAGAGGCCCTGCATTGCTGGGGCAATGCTCAGTGCAGGGTTAACATGAACCACAGGAACTGCTTTCCTCCATCAAAGAATTTGCTGCTGCTGTGGGAGCCAAACCAGGAATGGATTCCAAAAAGACTTGGACAAATCCAAGGAGAATTGGCTGTTAAAGCTGATGCTCCCAAAGTAACTTCCAGCCCAGGAGGTGGCTAAAGGGACCGGTGATGAAAACAAGGAAGATTTATTGCAGGAAGGTTTCTTTCCCTCCACTCCTGCCACAATTTCCACGTTTGTGCTCGTTCTATGGGAATAAAAACCAGCTTGGATGAAGTAGATTCATGCTGTGCTGATTTCAGCACTGAACCTCCCTCAGGCTCAGACCAGGTCTCTCTCAAAACCAGGCTTTGGGCAGGGCTGGGGCTGAAGCTCCTGGGATGCTCCCGGTTGTCCATTTGCTCCCTGGGGAGAGCCCAAGGAGTGGTCACTGGGCTGTTGAAGGCTGCTCTCCCTACCCCAACCAGCTCATTTAGGGCTGGATCATCTGCTGCCACCTCTGCCCTGTGACATCCCACTGGAATTTTGGGTGGAAAACCGGGAGATTTGTTCCGCTGCCGCCTCAGTCGGGCGCTCCCCGCCCTCTCCCCGGGGGGAAACGGCACTTTGAGCGCCAGATAAAAGATGAACCTTCCAACAACTCACCGGCTCTCTTAATCCTCTTCCTCTCCTTCAGCTGGTAGGGCTTGTGGTCGTGGGACAGGGGGATGGCGTTGCCGTCCTTGTCGCACAGCACGCCCCGGGAGTCGCCCACGTTGGCCACGGTGAGCTCCTTGTCGGACAGCAGCGCGATCAGACACGTGGTGCCTGCGGGGAGGGAGGCACACAAACACGGGCTGTCAACAGACACCAGGGAGCAGCAGGAAAAGCTTCTCCCTCTCACAGGATCCCAGGATTGCCAAGCTGGGAAAGGCTTCCGGGACGGTGGGGTCTGTCCAAGCTGGGACCCATCCCCTCCAAGCCCACGTTAAGGGCGGCAGAGAGGCTGGAAGGGGAGGAATGTTTCCCAGCTCCATTCCAGTTCCCATCTTCCCTCCCAGTTCCATCAGAACTGGCTTTTTTCCCAGTGGCCACGGGAAGAAATGAAAGCCCAAATGAGCCCCAGAGCTCCCAGGTGCTGAACCTGCAGCACTGGATGGCGCTGGGGTACCCCAGAGCTCTCTCCCCTCAGCCCCGCCAGAACTGAGGCCGCTTCTTGATGTTTTTATTGAGATAAAAGCACCTCCAGAACCTCCCAGCAGGCTGGAATTCCCTGGCACACCAGAGTTAAATGCCAAGATGCCTTTAAATAACCTAAACTCGCCACAGATCAGGCACTGACCACCTCGGATGTTTAGGGATGCTGTAAATCAAAGGAATGGGATTAAGAGCCAACAAAGCTTTGTTGGGAGAAAATATTCTTGCACGAAATTACCTCAGCCTTAGCTAGTCAAGAATGCCACTTTTTAAACTAAAGGATTTAGGGATTAGGAGAGGATTTGGACCCATCTGTCACTTTTGGCCTCCTTTCAGTTTTTAGAGCTTCCTTACTCAAACCTCACGGAAAATCTTGCCAGCATTTGACTATTTCCAGACAAACTCACTTGATTTGCAGCTCTGATGGATTGATTTCCTGAAGGGAAAGATTCACAAAAAGAGGGAAAGATTCACATTGGGATGTTGAGTCCATCAAGGCTGCACTTTGTTAATACTGGATGTGGCCAGAAAGGCCAAATTAACACCCAAAATTGTGCCAAACCCAGAGCATTTTGGCTTTATTCCTGCAAATGGATGCAGCTGAACTTGACCCGCTTTGGGAAGCATCCCTGGGGATAAAGGAGTTCCTGGGGGTGCAAAATGGTCCTTCCAAGAGGGATGGCAAAGGTTTCCTGGCTGGAAAAGGTGTGGAAGTGCTTCCCTGTACACCTCACCCTGCTACAATCAGCGACTGAGCCCTTGGATCCCCTCCCACATTTCCCTTTCCAGCCTCCCTGGCTGGCACCTGCTGGAATGCCACCTGCTCATCCATCATTGCTGCAGGAGCTAAACCCCGGGCGATGCTCCAGGATGGGTCTGGGTGAGCCCTCACTCAACCCCTGCCACACTAAATTCTGTTTTCTCCCCTTCCATCACCATCGCTTTTATCCTGCCGGTTTTCCAAGATCGTTTCCCTCATTTTTTATGCACCCACCAGCAGCTCGAGTTCCTCGCTGAGTTGATTTTGGTGTGGAAAAAAGCCCAAAAACAAACAAAAAAAAAAGGAGAATGCCACCACCAAGGGCTGGAGTGGTTGGAGCACCCAGGCTCACCAGCAGCTGCTGTAATTATATTTAACTGCCCATTTTCTGTGCTGTGCTCACAATCAGCTCTCACTTCAAGGGCAGGTAGAGCCCTCTCTGCCTTTATCATAAATAAGGGGCACAATCAGGAGGATGAGGGGGCTCCACTGCTGTGTTTTCATCTCTGGAGGTGCCCCCACCTGCTTGGGAAGCTGGAATTTTGGGGTTTCATTTACGGCTGTGCTGTCTCTCCGCTCTGAATGTGTGCTGGGAATTTTCTAAACCAGTTATTATGGAGCTGCTCATTTCCACATGATTGTTGCTGGATGAGATAAATCCCCAAATATGTGTTTCACGCAGTTTTAATCTTTATTTTCGCTGTACAAACACAGAGATTTCCATAAAGGAAGAAGCTTTTCTTTTCCTTCTGACAGGAAGCAGTAATTTCCCTGCATTTTCTCCTCCCTAACAAACTCCTATAAATCAAAATAAGTGGAGAGGAGCTGGAGTGACCAAACTGAGGGAAAAAAATCCACAGGATTCATCGGAGTGGGAAATTCTGTGTGACGGAAGATCAGCAGAGGTGACAGAAAGCAGCAACTTTTGAAGCTTGTTTTTGCTGCATCATTAAAAGCAGGCCAGATGTGCTGAAAGGAATATTCTGCACTCTCATTTTACCTCTCTTGGCCTTTGAGAACCCACAATCCAAGCTCCTTGTGTGAGGTGTATTCTGCAAGACGCAGCTCAGGGGGCTCCAGAGTGCTCCAGATCCCAGCAGCTCAGACAGCCAGGTAATTTCTTGGGTTAATGAGTGGCTTTAATTGATAAAGTAACAGAGCTCTGTCATTATTTGCCATTCCCAGAGCGCTGGGAGCACCCAGAGCGTGCAGCCTGTAAATGGCACCGACACCTGAGAATCTCTGCTCAGCAGTGGGAGTGCGAGGAGGAGTCTGAGCAAAGACGTAAGAAGTTGGAACATTTAAAGTTGGAATATTTAAAGCTGGAGCATTCCAATTACTTCAGGACAGTGAGGAAATGCCAGAGGAAAACCCCAGCCCTCTGGCAGAGCTGGAAGTGCCGAGGAGCTCCGATGGGGGGTGATTTTATCAGGGTGACAATTACTAAAGCAAGGAGTGATCCATGGGGCTGCTGCCTGGCAAATCCACCTAAACAGGAGGAAAAACCCGATTACAGGAGGGAAAACCCGATTGCAGGAGGAAAAACCCGGTTGCAAGTTCCAGGCTTCTGCCTAAAGCAGCTGGAGGAAGACTCGGAGCTGAGCTCAGCACCCAAGGGCACCGCGGTGCCAAGGACCAGGGAGCCCCCGAGGAAAAACCACCAGGGATTAAGGAAAAACAGAAAAATGAGGATATGGTGAATATAAACCCTCCTTTTGTACTCTGAGGAAGGGCTGGGTGGCAGGGCTGTGGATAAAAGCTGCTGGAAAGGATGGCGGGCTCCAGCTCAGCCACGAGCGCTCAAAGAGGAGAACAAAGAGCAGCACCCAGAGCTCTGCTCACACCTGCATCCACTCCCTGCTGGGAGTAACTCAGCCCCAAATAATGAACTGTTCTCTCTGCTTGAGCCTTTCTTTACCAGATTGCCGGGTCATTTTAATAGAAGCACCAAGGAACTGGGTAAGACTCAGGGCATCCAGCACATACTGGGGGTTATTTTGGACAATCAGTGAAGAACATCAGGAGTGTGTCTGTTTTGCTGTGTAACTGGGAATTGCCTGCATCAGGAGACCCCTGCGAAGGAACTAAAACCTGGAGGACGTTTTGAACTGCTTGAAAACAAAATGCTGGAAAATGTAAATATCAAAGCTGAAAACTGGAACTTCGCTGTTAAAATGCCTCCAAAATTGCCTGGGTTTGGCTGCTTCATGCCATCATGTCACGTTTAACATCAGGTTCTGTGCCTGCCCAGCCCACTCTCAGCTGGGAAAGCCCCAACATCAGTTATTTGTGAAGGAGAAAAGGTCAAAAAACAGGTGGTACCAAGGAGAGTGCAGAGACACAGGGAGATCAATCAACATCAGTGCACAGAGCACCAAGTGCTGGGAGAAAAAGAAGTGTCCTCTCAGCTCCCTGGCACCCCATCACTCATGAGGAACACCTCCCACCCCAGCCTGGCTTCAGAAGGCAAAAATACTTCACTGAAATGAGGACCAAAGCTGAACCTGCACAAGGTGCTTGGGGAAACGCGGGAAGGGAGCAGTGTTTTTTGGCAGTAAAATGTAAATGCTAAGGAAGCACAGCCCTACCTGCTTCGTCGTAGGACACGGTCAGCTTCTCCAGCATCTCCCTGTCGATGGACAGGATCTGCTGCTCCAGGATGGTCTGGTAGGACAGGACACTGTTCTCCTTGTCCTTCTCATAGTCCTGGAGATGCTGCTTCAGCACTTCGGGCAGCCGGGACTTCACGTACTCTGCTGCCGACTGTGGAGCAAAGAGGAGTTTAATTAATCAGTTGGTGTTAATTGGGGTTGGGGGTACGGTGGAGCGAACCCCCCTGAGCTGAGGCACCACCCACCCTCCACCAGGGAGTTCCTACCCACGCCCAGCACAACAGCACAGCTGCACCAGGGCTGGTGGCTTTTGGAAACACAGCACTCCAATCTCCTGTCTTTATTCCAAATTTTAAGACACAGACTGGAATCAAATTTAATGTGGTTTTTTCTACATTTTAAAGCACAAAGTGGCAGAGTAGAACCCCATTTAATTATGTTTTAAAGCACAGAGTGGAATCACTTCACCTGCTCTTGATACATGACCAGGCCATAAATATTTATACACACACAGACACACACGCACACACACACACACAGAGAAAATGCCTTTAATTCCTTCCTCCCACCGCTCAGGGCCCTGAGGAGAGGGAATTAACACAAGGGGGCATGGTTGGACTGATGTTGGGAGCTGTGTGTACAAATGTAGTAACGGGGGAGTAACCACTGAGAGCACCCGGCCGCGACCCCAGGCACCCTCCCACACCTGCAGAGACCCAAACCCAGCCTGGATTCCCGATTTCCAGCCCCACCACCCCTCCCCTGGGACTATCACGCTCCTACTCTGGCAGGGAATAGAAATTCCCTCTTTCTGGCACAGCCTTGGGTTGGGTTTTCTCAGCTTCCCATCTCTGACGGAGCAGCAAGGGCTGCTCCAGTTTCCCTGCCAATTTCAAGGCAAAAAAAAGGAAAATAAATGACAACAAAGTTGTTTTATTCCAGGCCTGGGAGTGACCAGGAGTCACCTCTGCTCTGCTCCGGGCTCTTGCTGGGGTTATATTTAGTTTTCCAAAGTCAATCAGTGATTAAACTGCAATCTTAAAATACCCCTGAAGTTGTGCTCCGTGTTCCCGCACGCTGCGCCGTGTGACGCCACGGGAATTACTCTTGGAAAACCAGAGGAACTGCCCACACAAGCACAGAATAATTCATATTTTAACAGTTGCTTTTTCCACAGGAAGGCCAAAAGGCACGTTGTACACGGATTATTTTAGCCCGAGTTCAGGAATTTGTGTTCAGTGTTTCCTTTGAGAACAGATTTGTTCTCTTTGATCCCTGGGGTGGGGGGGGGGGGGGGGATTTTTG
>VXAZ01007016.1:101709-124797 GCA_013399875.1 Gymnorhina tibicen
GGGGGGATTTTTGTGCTCCTGGAAAACACCTGAGCTCAGGAATTCAATTTGCTGGTCAGTCTTCCTCATCATCATCATCATCCCTACAGGAAAGCAATTCCATGGCCACTTCTCTAAAACCGAAACTCCAGCACTCCCTGGGAATCTGCTTCCAGTCGGAAGCAAATTAAATAAAGGATTGACTTTAATACCTTAATTGACTTTAGGGTATTTCGTCCTACTATGGAAAATTAATATTTCATACGGAGAGAATATATTTTAAAAGATCTACAATGAAATCTACTCGCAGAGCTCATTCACCACAAAAATCCCATTTTTCTCTCTTCACTAAAGAAACCCCCCCTGACTTAAAAATCCCATCAGGAATTGCTGAAATCCCTCATTCTTCAGGAACCTGAACCCAAATGCAGCCAGCGGCCTCCTGCCACTACCAAATCTGCCCACATTTTTTAATTGATGGGACAGACACACCCAAAGCAAATCCTCCTTTTATAAATGATGCTGAAATTTGCTCCCTGAAGTGGCTCCTCCTGGGAGCTGCTTTGTACGTGGGGAAGGAAAGGCCTACAATGTTCATTATGGGTTCCTTTATGAAGGTACTTCCAAATTCAAGTGCAGCCTGGACAAAGCATCTCCTCACTCACAGATTTGGGGAGTTTTGGGGAAGTTTGGAACACACAGGGGAGTTCTGGTGGGTGGAAGCCCAGCAGGGACAGCTGCATCCTTCCTCACCCCCAGGCTCACCACATCCCATCTCCGACTTCCCCAACCCACCCAACCTTTACAATTCGTATTTCCCCCCCCAAATGTCACGGTTCTGGCACTGAAACGCTCAAACAAGTTTTAATTACCTGCGTTGTACGCACTGCTCGGCGGGAATCCCTCTCCGAGAGGCAGAGCCCTGGGAATGCTGCTCATCCCGCGCTGGGCACGAGGAGCAGCGAGGCAGAGCATCCCAAACCGAGCATCCCAAACCGAGCATCCCGAATTCCCTGCTTTTCCACATAATCAGAGGAGCTCCCCCTGCGTGGGCACGCGCGGGGACAAGGAGCGACCCGAGCGCTCCGTGACCGAACTCAATTAATTTAATTAAGACACCGAGTGTTAAACGGCTCCGCGGCCCCGTGGAAAGCCAGCGTGGAAAACAAGAGCCACGGGAAGGTCAGGACGTGGCCTGGGAAGCTCTGAGGGATCCAATTAGCTGGAACAGCCATTATTTATCACCACTTCCAATTAGCACAGGGACCGTGGAGACTTCATTGCCTCAGCCCCACCCGCGGCACCGAGCCCCTGATTTACAGGGACAGGAGGGACACCACAAATTTCTGGTACTCATGGCCTTGAGAGAATTCATTCTGCCTGCCCAGCTACTGCAGACATTCGGGGAGCGGGGAAAACACACACAGGATCCAGGGAAAACACAGGGTCCAGGGCAGAGTGTGGCATTCCTGGTGTAGGCCCTGAACCAGTGAGGGATTTCAACAAACACCAAGGTCCCGCTGCCCCTCCTTTCCACAGGTTTCCTGTGGATCACCACGAGTTTCCTCCTTCAGAGACGATGCCCCAGCCCTGGAAGTGTTCAAATCCAGGCTGGATGGGGCTCAGAGCAAGCTGGGATAGCGGAAGGTGTCCCTGCCCATGGCAGGGCATGGAACCTGATGATCTTTCAAGGCAAAGGAAGGACACAGAGATTTCTGAGGCCTGACAGTGCAAAAGGTCCAAAGCTGCAAGGCAAAGAAGGGTTTGGGAGCAGACCTTAGGGAAATGTGAGTGAAAACTGCCCAGGTGCAGAAAAAGCCCAGGATTAACCTGGTTAAGCCCCGAGCTGCTCCGTGATCTCACGCTCAAGGACACATCTACACAGTCACAACGCACCCAGGAATGAAGGAACAGAAACGCAGGAACAAACGGAGACTGAAGGAAAAAATTACTTGGAGCAAAGGCAGTGAGAAAAGGTTCCGCAAATCCATTTGGAACAAGGAAAACCCAGGGAAAAAGTTGCTGCACTGCCGAGCAGAGGAGCTACTGACAGGTGATGGCCTAAAAGCTCCAGGATTTACAGTCTCTCTGTACTAAAGTGCTCATTACCTTTCCCTTGAGTCACCACCTGTCCCCTGCTGCCTCCACTGGCAGCTAAATCCCAGGCAAAGAACCAGAATCTCCAGGCAGAACAGGGCAGGAACAGGTTGGGAAGCGCTTGTAAGGATGAGGTGTTTTCCAGCTGGCTGGGGCGGCTGAAATCCACCCAGGAACATGCAGGTAAATGGGCTGAAAAAATCTCTTTAAGGAGCTCTGTGTTCGGAAATTCCCAGGGGATGGCGAGAGGCTGCTTGGGAAGGGCATTTTTAGAAGGATCTAAAGGGAGAGAGGTGGAGTTACAGAGCAGTGGGTTTAACCGGGATGCCTGAAAACCGGGATATGGGATCGGGTGATTCCTACGCCCAGGAAAAATCTGAGATTTGGAAGGCACAGGGAGCAAAGTGGTTCCTCAGGGTGTCGGGGGAGCTGCTGATCCCATTCCTGCCCTGTGCAGCCTCGGGAGCAAATTCTGTGCTCATCCCAATAAAAACCCCGTGCCGGAACCCCTCGGTTCCACGGATCACTCCGGACAAATCCTTCCCGCCGTTCTCCTGAGCCTCAGGATCCCTGGGAAAGCCTTCATGGAAATCAGGGTGCTGAATCCCAGCAGATTTCAGAGAATCTCTAGGGATTGAGATCCATCTCCGGAGCCCCCCGGACCCAAAGGTGTTCCCAGGGTGGGGGTGACTGTCACCGTGCCACCCACACCACCCAATCCTTCATGGAAAAGATGGAAAATCATGGAAAAGATTCCAGCCTGAGGCGCTGTTTGAAATCCATGATGATCCCATTTGGAATTTCCCAGCCCACATCTCAGACCAGCGCTCCTTAGCAGGAATACTTTTAAATACAGGTTTTTGGACTTGCGTCTTTTTATTTTAAAAAAAAGCCCAAATCCACCCACATGATTCATTATTCTAAGAAAAGTGCACTTAACTTATTAAACATCTCTCCATGGGAAAGTAAAAACCGTGGAATAATGAGCCCGTGGACAAGAAATGCATTCCAGGAAGTCCATCAGTGAATTTTTGTAGCAATTCCCTAAGGCTTTCCTGTTCACTTCCAAAAAGGACAGAGCAGGAATATCTGCATATTGACATATATACCCAAATTAAAATTCCTAGGTTAAACAAACCCCATCCCAGATTAAATAAAAGACCTGGAAGTGCACCTTTCCCTGATCCAGTCATTCTGGCAGAGATGTCCCGGCTGAACCAGGACAACCTGATGAGCACGTTCCCCTGCTCGAACACGGCGAGGATTTATTCCCATTTTACTGCCATTCCAAGAGTTGGTTCTCGGCACCCTGACACTCTGGAAGTGGCTAAAGAATATTCCTTGGATTCCCGCCTCCCTGGGAGCCGAACTTACGGCAGACAAATCACCTCCTCCAGCTCTTCACACAGGAAGGGCTGGTGGGGATGGAACCCGATCCCAAAATTCTGCTGATTCCAGGGAAATTCACGCTCCTCTCCCATCCCACCCCTGGCATTTAGGATCAGCTGCCTGTCCCTCGCTGGCAGGAACAGCTCCCCTGAAGCCAGTGGGATTTTGCTGAGGCAAACCTCTTGGAGTAAGGACATGGAGCTATGAATAGTCATTCCAAGGGAAAACATATGAGAGCAAAACATAATCTGCTCTCCAGGGGATAATGCGAGATCCACAAATGGCACCAGGACAAACAGTTTGCCCTCTAAAGCAAGGAACTATTTAAAGACAAACATGCCAATGGAATTTTTCCTTTAATCCCAAATTTTGGTGCGTTTAGCCTACTATTTCTATTTAAAAACATGATTTTTCCCTGCAATTAACATTAATTGATCAATATGTATGCCAGGAAAGCCCAGCTCACAATTTAAAATAATAAAGTTACGTGCTGAAAATGTTTGGGGAGCTCAGAAATTCTCTGCTGGGACTTTCAACACCGGACACCAAAACCACCAGCTATTATTTTGCAGCCCATGCACCGTTACTTCCACACAGGCCGAGTACCAGCTCACAAACATCCTCCCTTCATCAGGCGCTCTCTGATAACGAGGAAATTAACCTGATTCCAAGGAGGTGGCTAAAGTTCAAATTAGTATTCACCCCGGATTGTCAGAGATCTGTTAAATCCATAATTACAGAAAATAATGAGTTGCCCAGTGAGGACTGGGCTCCGTGAAGTGGGAAGGAAAAGCCATCTGGAATTCGGGCTTTGCTGGGAGCACGCGGAGCCTGATCTCCGTTGGCACAGCCTGCGTGTGGATTTCTGGCTCCCAGCGAGGCAGAGAACCACGTCCCCACGTGGGTAAAAATAAAAATAGGATGATTTATGGCTCCAAGTGACGCGGTTTAGTTCAGCCCTTAAAACAGCCCCTGTCACTTGCTGCTTGGAGAGAATTATTGAAGCGTCCTGGAACGAGGAGCACGGAAGCCAACAAGATGTGGGATGGAACATGCCATGTCCTGCCCTGCCTGTCCCCAGCAGTCACAGGGTGACTCTGCGGGGACACACACGTGACACACTCCCGCAGCTGGGCATGGGGCAGCACAGGTGACAAGCGGTGAAAACCCAATTCTTTTCCATTTCCCAGTGAGGGACTGGTTCGTGGAACACGTGTCCAAGCCCTGTTTTTAACGGCTGCTTTTGATTAATGAATGAATGACAACGAACAAACCCGTGCTGGGTGTGATGGAGCCGAGCTGCACGCGAGGCAGGACAAGGCACGGACACGGATCTGTCCCCACTGCTCTGGCAGAGCCACAAGGAACGTTCCGGAACCTGGAGGCCCAATTAAAAGGTTCATTTCATCAAGGCAAGGGGCATCATTATCATTCTCTCGTCTGGCACCCCCGCTCAGGACCACAGCACTTCCCTGGCTCGCTCTCTGAATGAAGAAGTCGTTCTGAAAAATGGGAGAATATTCCCAGACAGAACCTTCCCTGGCCCTTGGAAGCGAATTATCCGTGCTGCCAGAGGATGAATTCCCGCTCCACAGGAAACGCTCCCGTTGTTCCCACCCTGAGTTCTCTGGGACTTCCAGTGAATCCCTCTCACCTGCATTCCCGTTTCTCACGTAAATCCATGCACACGGATCCAACCGCCCCATGATCCCGGCCCTGAGGAGCAGAGCAGCTGCAATTCCTTCCGTCAGTCCCTCACACGTTTCCCTGCTCCCTCTGGAACCCTGCCAGCCGCTCACGGGCTTCTCCTCGGAATGCTCCCGTTCGCCAGGATCCTTAGGGGGAGTCGTCGCAGCAAGGAGGTGGAGGAAGAATTATTAACACCAAAACTATTTATTAACACCCAAACTATTAACACCCAAACCAGTAATTAACACCCAAACCAGTAATCAACACCAAAACCACCTCCTTACTTCTATCAGTCCTGTCCATTTTGGGCTCACCACTGCCCTGGGATCTCATGGACAGCTCACGGAGCCCCTAAATTTTCCTTCAGGACGCCGCTGTGCAATCTCAGATACCCAGATTTGTGCTTGGTTTCATTAACTGCAAGTGATTTGCATGTGCTCCCCCAGCAAATGAGTGCAACTCCTGCGGATTTATCGATTATTTATCGATAATCCCATCACAGACTGGAGAAGTCACAGGACAATTTTGCACGTGAACGCGCCAAGTGAACAATTTCTGTTTCTCGCTATCCTGAAGGGGCACAGACTGAAATGCAGGAAATTCCACTGAAATTTAAATTAAAGCTTTTTTTTTCCCTGGTCAAACACAGGGTGCCCGGAGAGGCTGTGGAGTCACCATCCCTGGAAACATCAAATCCTAACTGGGCTGGGCTACTCCACCCTGAATATTTGTTCTGATAACCACATATATACCCCCCAAAATTAAGAGTATTAGGAGCAATGAGAGTAAAGGAGTTATTCCTGGAGCTAAAAGAAAAGCATCAGCACTTAAATTGCACATACAGAGTCACAAAGTCTGAATCTTAATTAGAAAGTCAATTATTATCCGTGCCTCTTTTAGGAGAAAAATTAAGATTAGTGGGGAAATTAAAGCAAAAATGAGGCACGCAGCAGCTGTTTGATAAAATTCCTGTTAGCTCTGACAAACAGGGAGCTGGAGCTGGTTTAAAGGTGATGGATTCCATAAATCCTGGAAGATGCACGAGCACAGACACACAAGAGCGGCAATAATTCTGACAAACACCCACGTGGCCATGGGGAAAGGACGTTAATGTTTGACTAATATTTGAATTTACCAAAGGGCACGATTTAGTTAATGGCACAAAGCAAAACACATGTGATTGAAGTGCTGAAAAAAAAAATAGGGATGTCAAGATTTCACCTGATTTTGATGCTAATTGGGTGGAACTATTAACAGAGACGAGCTGCATATGAAATGAAGGTCTGTAAAAAAGAGGTTTCAAAATGCCTGAAAAGACTTGGCCATTACCAGGTAAGAACGCAAAAAATCCAGGTCCCACATGACAATTTATTTACTAAATATGAAGGTGTATGGAGCAGGGATTGCATTTGAAGGCCTGCCAGGAACATTTCACCCAACCAGGAGGAGCTGGAACGTTTTCTTACGTCCCTGTAATCAAATCTAAGCAAAGGGGATCATTTTTTGTACTGGCATAAACAAGCAGGAGTGAGAGAAAGAGCAATAACCCTAAAAATAATGGGCAGAGTGTCATAAACCCACTGAATTTACACAGGTGCTGAACTGCTCATTTTGGGAGCCTTTTTTGATACAGCAAAATGCTGCATTTTGGATTCTACTGAGCTCATCAAGTTCAACATTGGAGGTAAAAAAATAAATGTGAGATTTGCAAAATGACTCAACTTTAAATGACATTTCCAACTCTGTGCCTGTAACCCTGCATCAGTGTTTTCCCTGAACTGAAAGCTTTTATTAGGAATTAAAATGCCTTAAAACTACTCCAGGGGATTTCCTCAGGTCTCTCTGTGCAGAAGCTTTTCCAAAGAGCAGGGTTTTTTTGTTTTTTTTTTTTTTTTTTAGTGAAAAACCAGTTTTACCAGAAGCCTTTCATTCTGCTCCTGTAGTTGAGGGAAAAAATGTATTTATAGCCTATTAGACTCAATTAAATAGCAAGAAGCATTCATCTTTCTTTGCCATTGTTCTCTCCCTCCGAGCACTGAGGGAGAGGAGCGGAATATTTTAGTCTAAATGGTCTCTCCTGATTTAGAGACATCACTTTGTGCCAAGCAGAAATCAAGAACTGGAACGATTCAGTCTGGGTGAGTTACACGGGAGACCAAAACAAATCTCTATTTTCACCTGCTTAGAATTTCACCAATGTTCAACCATCTGGGCACAAACCTGTCTCCCGCTCTTCCTAGCGCTCCTAACTGGAATATTTCTGTGATTCCATCCAGTGCAACTCCAAAGCTCAGCAAGTAGGAAACACGCAGGAATTTCCAAGTGGCAGCAGAGTGCCAGTGTATAAAATATTATCATTTTGCCTTCCTCAGCCATAAACCCCCTGAGGGAACCAGGAAAGCTCCCGGAGCTGGAGCTGTGGCCAGCTGTTGTCCCCTGGAGCCAAGTCCTGTCCTGATAAGGCTTTTCCTAAACGGGATAAATCTCAATGCTGGAAACTACCCTTCGGCTTCCATTTCAGTCTGACCTTAAAAAATTCTCTACTAAGAAATCCCGTTAATAATTAGCCCGGTGTTACACATCCAAAGCCGTGAGGAGGGGGAGATGAGATGGAGATAAAACCTTCCAGGGTGAGAAAGAGGAGCTGAGGAGCCTCGGGGTTCATCCCAGCAGCTCTGGAGAGGGATCCAGGAACGGAGACACAGCTGAGACTTGTCCCAGCTGGATCCTCCTCTGTCCGTCCCGGAGCTGGGACAAACCCTGCACACAAAGGGTTAACAGGGAAAAGGGGCCCGGTGACATTTTTCCTTCAGGAATTAAAATTTCTGAAGGGAACAACGTGGAGGTTCAATGAGCTCTGGTTCAATGCAATTATGGTTGTTTCCTTAGATCCTCTCCTCCCTTCGGGTTTGAAAAACCCCCTGTATTGACCCAAATAACGAGCTGGAGCCAGCCAGGAAAGCGCCGCATTCCCGCTCCCTGAAAAACTAATCCGGAATAAAGCAAACTTTTGTCTCCTCTCTGTGTGCTCCTGGAACACCAGGCTGCCAGGAAAAGAGATTTTTGTGATCATGTGGGTGATAAGCAGCTGAAATGTAAGATTGTGGCACAAGTTAGGGCTTCCAAAGGCTCCTGGAATTGCAGGAGGTATAAATAGTGGGCTAATAATGATTGATTGTGGTGAGGTTATTGGGGAATTTTTAAAGGAAAACCCCATCTGCTCGTTATACCTGGAATCTGAGAATCGAGAGAATGTCTGAGGGTTTAAGAAAACAGTAACGAAAAGGGAGAATTAGTTTTAAAAGGGGTTTTTCCAGAGAAGGAAACTGTCCCTCTGAGGAGTTACCAGGTCAGAGAGGTGAGGATGCGAAGGCTCTGAGGGAGGAGATGCTGTGGTTGTAGTGACACAGCCTGGATCACAGCTCCTTTTCCTAAAAGCAGGAGGAATCAGAGAAATTTTAGGGACATCAGTGACCGAGAAGAAGAATGGCCACAGCAGGATCTCGCCCACTGAGCTCAGCCCACCCTGCTACAGAGTGACTGCCTTGGAATTCATCTGTGGGTTCTTCTCCTGAGCTGAAGGAGAGAAAATCCCATTAAATAAAACAGCTCCTTCAGGAAGAAGAGACAAACCTTCCAGAGTGGACAGAATTGATGTCAGACAGTAATTATATAAACCACTTAATTAAATGGCACAGGCTCAAAGACAGGGACTTCATTAAATAGAAAAGCAGCCAATTCGAATCCATAAATAGTTTCCAAAGCCTGTTCATTTTCTAGAGCCATTTCACGACACAAACACCGAGAGCTGTACCCTTGAGAGAAGGAGAGGCATAAATCAGGCCCCAGTTAAGACAAACACCAATGCCTGGATGCTTTTCCTTCTTCCCTCTAAAAATGTCCATGTGAAAGAATACAAAAAAGGATTCCTCCGGCCTGTGTGATCAGCACATCTCTGGTTATTGAGCCCAAAGGCATGTGGGGAGCAGGTTTGGAGGTGGTTTTGTTCACATTCCTCAAGTTCATGAGCAGTCAAACCACACCAAACTGAAAAAGATGGGAAAACAAGGAGGAAGGAGGCAGATGTAGGAAAAAAGAAGGGAGATACTCATGAAAGGGAGAAGAATGAGTGAAGTGGAATAGCCAGAAAAAGGAAAGATGAAACCAACTGTGTTCCAAGAACACCTGGAGGTAGCACTCAGTGCTCTGGGCTGGGGACAAGGTGGGCATCGGGCACAGCTTGGACTCGATGGTCTTGGGAGTCTTTTCCAGCCTCAGGGATTCAATGCCAGGGAAATGTAAGTGACCATTTAAAGGCCACTTTCCTGAAACACAGTTTAATTAAATAAGATGGTACATGGTCATTTTGTTTCTCTAGCTCATTAGGACACGGGTTGCTAATGGCACTAATTAACAAGGCAGAAGGTCAAGGAGGTTTCCAGCCATTTGTATCATGGCATGGATGAAGAATGGGGGGCTGAGCAGGGAATTACCCAGCTGAGGGGGGAAAGTAACTTCAGGACAGGCTGATTCACAGAGAGGAACAAGCAGAGCCTGCCACAAGCTGAGACCTCACCCACAGACCCTCTGGGTGACATCACGGAGTGTTGTAGTCATCATTCAGCAGATTTTGTATCTTTATATCTTTCTTTTATGTCTTTAAACACCACCAGGCTGCACTGCACCCAAACAGGGCCACTCCAGCAGCACCACACTCCAAGTGACAGCCGTGACCAGGTTTCCTCTCCCTGGACAGCACCAGCCCCTGTATCAAGTGAGGCTGATTAAATGTTCAAGCAGTTTCTTTCCCTTTACTGCTTCACTCTGCAATTTCCTCCTATTTTTAAGAGCAGCCCCAGCACGGATTAAAGGTCCATGATAGCACACTATAAAAACTTCAAAGCAGTGACTGGAAGTGATTCTGCTTCTGCATTAGAAGCTCCTTGAAAAAGCTCCTGCTCTGAAGAGATAACAGCGCAGCTTTGATTTTAAGGCTTTTGTGTTGCTTGGAGTGTTTGTATATTAAAGTGACACAGCTTGGAGTTTTCGGATTTCATGGCAAGCCCTGAGACAACAAAAAGCAAATACCTTTTATCGGGAGCGTGGAGCGAAGCAACTTGTGCAGCAGAGCTTAATATTTTGGCAACATTCCCAAAAATATTCAACCTTTCACTTCCAGGAGCTTAAACCGAAATTTAAGCAAACCTGAGCCAACGTTTCTGAAGAAAAACAGATTTGAAATTCAGAGAAACGCGAGCTATCCCAGGGGCTGGTTGGGATTTCATTCCACGGTGCTGAACAAGTGCTGGCAGTGCCCCGGGAGCTGGAATGCTGCTCGAAACCCCTGATCCCAGGCACTTGGACCCTTTTCCCTGTGAACTACATTAACAGGGCTAACAAACTGCTCACCTCGAGCCTTCGCTTCCCAAATCCCACTGAAACACCTTCCCTCGTGGGAATGAATTCCCGAGGTTTCCCTGAGCCAGTTCTCTGACAGCCTCTGAGGTGCAGAGCTGGAAGCTGGACAGAACAAGTTTATTTCTCAGCAAAACAGGCCTGGAAGCAAATCAATATTTTGCTGTCCCTCAGGTTGTGATTTATTATTTCCCAAAATTGTTAGTATTTTTCCCCAAAGTCTCTGGCACCTGGGCTCGCTGGTGCCGTGCTCTGTCCCTCAGCCTGGTGCTGCTCCCTCACTACAGCGTTACCCCTCAGGATGGGTGAACTCTGGGGGGATTTTTCCCCCTGCTGCTCATTATTCCCACCTGGATCTTTTCCCCAGACCTATTCCCACTCCACCTGGTGTCCCCAGACCTATTCCCACTCCCACTCCGGTTATTTTCCAGAGAGTTTCCTAACAGCTGTCCAGAGCAAGGATCATGGCTGAGTCCCACTCCCAGGAATCAGCTGATGACTCCCCAGTCCTGACTCTCCAGAGCTTTCTGGACTCCAATCCAAGCCAGGCAGCTCTGGGGACATCCCCACAGTGGTGCACATGAAGCAGTGGGAGCATCACTCTTAATCCCCTCTCCAAGCCCTCCTCTCATCCTCTTATCCCAGAGAACTACGGGATTACTCTCAGAATGATGTATCCATGGTGTTATCTCTGCCTGAGCCCTGTTTACTGCCCCTGATCACCAAACCATGTCTAAACCTCCCAGCACATCATCTCCAGGTGCAGCTGCCTTTAAATCCACCCACACAACCCACTCCCTCCGGGCACAGCACGATCCCAGCTGCTGGCTCACCCTTCCCGCTCTCATCCACGTTTATTCCCAGCTTTTCCAGCAACACTTTGAGCAGTAAACTCCAAAGGGATGAACTGTGGTGAAACCAAAGAAGAGCAGAGTGGAAAAATCTCAACAGCTTGAAGCGTCTCGAAAGAGCGGGACAAAAAAATGTGAGAAAATAATTTTGGGCAGGAAACCGCGGAACTGCAGCTTTCCACCCCGAAAAAGTGGGTTTGTTTCCTGACGACCGACGGCGGGACACAAACAGGGAATGAGAAAACAACATCTGAGAGAATCGTGAGGTTCAAAGAAATGCTGCCAACATTGAACAAAAAAAAAAAAGGGTAAAAACAGGATTTGGGAATCTTGTGGGTGTGACAGAAACTCAGCTAAATAGAGACAAATAAAATACCAGCAGGAAATGTTGAGGGGGGAAAAACCTGGTGTGTAGAAGAGTGAGAAACTTGTTTTGGAGCCAAGACAGTGATACAGGCAAAGAATGGCATTTCTCAGGGAGAAAGTCTGTGGAGGGGGGAAAAGAGACAAAAGGGAAGGCTGACCACCACGGAGCTTGTTAAAGGAGAGGGAATTTTGGGAGAGACCTTTAAGAGCTTTGCTAAGAGGCCAAAAGAAGGGAGAGGTGCTCGAGGTGCTAAACGTGGAGAACCTTCAGAGCCTCATCCAGGGCGGTGCCTTTTGGAGTGTCCAAATCCATGCACCGACCTCCAATTCCATAAAAACCCACTCCCATTTTCCCAAAGAGAAGGAAAATCACAGCTGAGAAGTTCCTGCTGCTGCTGCTGCTCCAGCATCTGCAGCAGCTCCTGGGAGGATTCTGCTGGCAAATCCCAGTCCCTGGCACCACTCGGTGCCCTGACAGGAATTAAATCCCTGCATGGAGTCCATCATTCCCTGTTTCTGGAGAAAAGCCTCTTGGGTTGGGATGAGTGCTGATGAGAGCACTAAGCGGGACTCAGGAAGGAACCTGGAGTTCCAGGTGGCTTTTCCAGCTGCAAAGCCCCAGGAAGAGCCCGGAGCCCATCCCTGGTGGGAGTTGGTGCCAGCTCAGCAGCTCAAAACCAGATTACTTTGCCTTGCTTGGCCTTGGGACTGAACCCTGGCTATTTTTATTCCATCCCATTCCAGGAAGGAGAAAATCCCCTGCAAAATAAACACCGCCAGTGAGCCTCACCTTAAGGAGCTACTGATACTCCTGTATCAGCCCAAAAATACCCCGGGAGCGAAATCTGGGAGCAAACGAATGGCATGAGCTGAACCAAATGCACGTGCTGCTCTGGGAGGCGAAAATTCTGCTTTAAGGAAACATTTCATTTCACTTCCCACCTAAGAGGCTCTGCCAGAACAAAACACACGAGCAAAAAGCCCAGGAAAATTGAATCAGGGCTATTTCCGAACTCCTTACCTCAATTTGGGGGCCCATAAACTCCCTTTCCCCCTCACGTGGCTGCAGTATTTTCATAAAGCGGATTTTAGTGAAGTGGGAAATCAAATCTGCGAGAGCAATGACTGCAGGAAATCACGATAAAATGCTTGATGTTTCCTGACACTTAAAATAATATTCTAATCTGGTTTTCTGCAGCTTTGCAATAAACTCTGCTGCCTGGAAATCAGGTGGAAATCAGGGGGTGAATGAATCCAAACACCAAATTATGCAATGAATGTTTTCATTGGGTACAATTAGGGGATATTATATTTTTAAAGAACTGCAGATGAAACCACCTGAAAAATGAAATACTTAACGCCAGCAATCAAATCGAGAAATAAAACTGAGTTTATCTCGGTTTTATGGGTAAGAAGAAGCTGTTTCACAAGGAGGTGCTTCCTCACTCCCATCCATGGAACATTTCTGCCGGGGAAACATGCTGGATTTCTTTTCCACGGAGGTTATTTTGGTCACTAGAGGAGTTTCACATGCACGCGAGGAGGTACAGGCTATTTTTTGGTACCAGAATGATCTTTATCCTGCTATTTTTACTTCTTGTTGCCGTGCTTTTGCCCTTGGCCTCTCTGCACAGCTTTCCCACTGCCGTTCCTCCCCCAATCCCAGTGATTTGGCATCCTCTCCTAGAGCATCCCTTTTATTCTCCTGAAAAACTTCCAATTCAAGGCCTCAACTGCCCAGCAGGGCCCAAACACTCTTACCCAACCTCGTGTTCTCACCGTTGTTTTTTCTGCACAACGAGACATTTTGAATATTAATTGTATTTTTTTAAATTTTATAAAATTTCCTATTTGTGATAAATATTTCTATAGAAATAGTTATATTTATAAATATATAAGGATTATACAAATACATGTAAAAGCATAAAAATAAAATAATGCTTTATTAAAAATAAAATATAAATACAGAAAAGTAAATCTTTATATTATATTATAAAGATAATATAAAAATAAGATAGAAATATAATATAAAGATATATTCTTTATAAAATATATAAATAGATAGGTATCTATATTTATCTAGAAATATTTATATATTTCTAGATAAGTATTTTATAGATTTTGGGGCTTTATGATCTGCTAAATCTGGTTGGTCTTGATGATCTTTGAGGTCTTTTCCAACCTAAATGATTCTGTGGTTCTTGAATATATTAAATAAACAGAGAATAAATAAAAGAGTGAAGCTCAGCTGTGCCTAAAACCTGAGCTCTGAGCACCCCACAAGTGCCACGTTTAGGGAATATGACTGAGGTGGAATAAAACTCCTCAAAATCTTTTTAAATTGTACTTCATATGCATCAGTAGGATGTGCTTGAGAGAAAATGCTTTTTCCTGCTGATCCCTGTGGTTTTCTCTTCGGCCTTTCTCAGTGCTCACAGGAATTATGTAAAGTAAAATATCTAACTACAGGGTCAAGCGAAAAAGCTGTTAAAATGTTTTCATAGGTAGGTGGCCAAAAAATAATCTGATTTTCTCTTAGAAACCGAGCTAGAAACCCACTCAAACACCATCTCTTGGTGATTTAGCGTCCTGGTTTTCTAGAGCGAAATCAATTACGAGCAAAACCTGTTTTTCTCTTACCAAGCATTGCCAAAATAACCTGCAGCTGGCTCCTCTCTTCAAGGCCTGGCACGTCCTTAGCTTTGAAAGGCGTCTAATAAAATCACTTCCGTGCAATTTGTCTGAGTATTCATCTAGAAAACGCCACGAGCTGGGAACCGCCCAGGGAATTCGGGACAAACCCCACCTCCCGTGTGGGACCGGGCCCCTTCCAGCTGCGGGTGCTCTGCAGAAAACCAGGTGCCAGATGTGGAGCTCTGAATCCAACACCAGGCGCTGTAACCAGAGAGAAGGGAGGCAAAAGCTTTCCCTCCCTAGTCCCACCTCTTCTTTTTTGGAACCTTCTTGTGGTTTTGGGTCATGAACAACTGCAGCGGTCCCAGGGAAACCAGGAGATGCAAACCCTGAAGTTTCTGCTCCGTGGGGCACTGGGAGAGGGAAGGAGAGAGGTTTTTTCCCCCCGGTTTCCACCACTGGAATATATTTTAAAAAATATAAATATCT
Organism: Gymnorhina tibicen; assembly: GCA_013399875.1. Lineage (NCBI taxonomy): Eukaryota > Metazoa > Chordata > Aves > Passeriformes > Artamidae > Gymnorhina > Gymnorhina tibicen. Next base: position 116,619 of record VXAZ01007016.1, read on the forward strand.
ATCTCTCTATCCAAAATATTTAAAAAATAGATATTTACATGTAATATATATTACATAACTATGTAAATTATATAAATCTCTAATATAAATTTCTATTATAAAATAAAGTCATAAATTCATATATGTTTATTATATAAATATATATCATTTATATATAAATACTATATAATATAAATTATGTTATTATGTGTTTAAATATGGTATATAAATACATATTATTTTTATATAAGTATATATTATATCTAATATATATTACATAATGTAATACATATTATAGAATATATAATATACAATAAATATAATAATATATAATAACGTGTAATATATAGAACATATTATATATATATTTATATATATCATATATATTTTAAGAGATAGATATATAATAAATAAACCTAAATCTACCAGATGTGCTGACAGCTGGAAATCCAACCACTTGAAATCTGCATTAACACCCCAAATAATTCCCCCCAGCGGGGGCTTTGTGGCACCAATTATTCCTTTGCAACAAACCAACAAAGAAACCAAAACATCCTTTAGCCAAGGAATGGCTAAGCAGGAAAAAAAAAATCAAAGTACTCCCACTTCCACGCCTAAAACTCTGCAAGGCACGGTCTCTGAGCTGAAGGTTCCACTCTGTACCTCTGGCATAAATAAAGTATCGTTTGTGCTGATCCCAGTGCCCTTCCTGGCTGCAAGAAACACTTCAAAGCGTTATTTTGGGTTTAAAACGAGGGTGTTTTGGCCTGCCTGAAGGCTGCGTGGCACCGCTGGATGTGCCAGGGTAAAACCCGGAGCTTTGCTGCTGCTTTGCCTCGCTCTGCAGAAGGAACAGAGCTCAGTCAGGTCACAGAAAGACAAAAGCAAGGACGCGAAGCATTTAAATCACAGGCACCGCTTGCACGGAGGTTTCCCGGGAAAAAATATGGAGTGGTCATGATTAAAAATTCCTTGGGAGTGAAGGAAAATGGAAGGAAAATTGAAGGAAGGTACAGAGCAATGGTCTCAGCAGAACAGGGTATCTCACATCTTCCTAAACCTCAATAAACAGAGGGAAAAAAATCTCATTTTTCTGTACAGAACATGATCAATTATGGGCATCATTTATATATAATTTCTAAATAAAGTGCTTGGAGCATCCCATTCCTGGTGGGATCCCATTCCAGGGAACAGTGTCATCATTACGGGCAGCATAATTGAATTAATTGTTCACCACTGCACATATGTAGATGTAGAAGGGAAGGAAAAGCCAGCCTACCTTAACTATAACTCATAAATCAAATTAAAACCCCACCGTACCAAAAGTACCGAGAGGGAAAACGCTTTATAAACAGATAACAAACCTTGAAGCTCACAGATCCTTCCTCGAGGAAGCGACACAAAATATTATGAATTCCAACATCCTATCCAGGGCTTTGTTTCCAGGTTTATTTTAGGGGAAATTTTGACAAGGTCCCTCTTTGATGCGTCCCTTTCGGGATTATTTCAGGAGGCGTTTTTGGAAGCGGCGTCGCCGCACAAGCGGACAGGATGTTTGGGAATTCTGCACTTGGGAACGGGATTGTTGTGTCCTGATGTGAAAAACACACGCTTTGCCTGGAAGCTGCCAGGATAAAAGGTGGAATAACATTCAAGCCATGAAAATTCCTGGTCCGGAATCCAGCCTGGGGTAGGTTTTCACATCCCACTCCCATCAACATCCTACAAACACCCGCAGACAGGGATGGGACCTGGGGAACCAGACCCTGAACACATCAAATAAAGGAATGTTGACGTAAGATTGAAAGAATGAGTGACAAATGATTAAAAAACCAAGAATTCTTAAAATCCAGGTGGTTTGGGAGAAGAAGGGACATGGGAAGACAGGAGTGGGACCTGGTAAATCTGATAAAACACCAAGGAAAGCCCTGTGGCCACGCTTTTGTTCCAAAAACGCTCCTTGGCCACGCTGTTTTCCCACACAGATGCGGGACAAACTTGATTTAACGCCAATGATCCTCAGCAGGGACAGCCCTGCTCCTTCCCACCACATTCCCATGGCGCTGACATTACACCCCAAAAACGTGGCCAAGGATTGCCCTTGGATGGGCCAAATTCTGTGTCCAAAATCCCACAGTGCTGCTCCTCACACAGCATCTCCCTGAGCGGTCCAGGAAGGATTTTTTCCAGCTTTGTTTCTTTTGCCACCAAATCCAAATATCCCCTCGTTTTCTAGGAAGAGACTCGCCAGCTTTCAGGAAGAGCCCTCCTAATTCTGTATTTAGCAAATTTGTACCATTAAAGCTTTCCATCATCGCTGCTGGTGAGGTTCTGCCCAAGAACATTTCCAAAGGATGCTGCTGGCTGGGATGAAACACGGGATTGCTCCTTGGGCCCGGTTCAAGATGCTCATTTGAGTCAATCCCAAAATCCAGAGCTTTTTTGTGGGTTTTAATGAACTGTATTCTTTCGTAATTGCATTGCACGTTCCCCATTCCCAGTGGCCAATATACAGCACGAGATGAATGGGATATAAAAAAAAACCCAAATTCAGTGAATGGTATTTACAAAATTCCTTCATTTTCCTTTCAGTGCAACCCCAAGGATTTGGAAGGGAATGGGAAGAAACACAGGAAAGTGAGTTTGCCCAAAGCACCTGACTGAGGAGCGCAGCTCAGTCCTGTGAGAGCGAGGAAATATTTTTTATAGAGAGAAAAGAAGAAATCACGTAATTCTTCCATGAATTTCTGTGGGAAAATAGGAGTGTTGGGGGGAGAGAGTTCCCCAGCTCTGATCTGCTCCGAGTGCAGATTCCTGCATGGAACATCCCTCTGGACAAATGCATTTCTATCCTATTTCACCACCCTGGTCTCTCTTTCACGAAGAACAAGAACTGCAAAATCCAAATAGAACCCAAAACGTCTGTAGGCCACAGTAACACAAGAATTGCTGAGTTTCTCCTAAATACAGAACCTGAAATGAGAGATCTTAAAAAGTGGACATAAATCTGTGTAGAGAGATACTTCTGTGGAGAGATCAGCAGGTGATAAGCAAGTTCTCTCCCCACCTGGCAGCATTTCAGGGGGAGGGACACTGGTACACTTCAGATAAGTGCTGACAGCTGCAAAATAAAGCCCTGCACTCGGCAAAAAGGAGAAGAGGGAAAAAAAAAAAAACCCTGGTGAAAGAATAGGAAGTGATTTATGAGCAAGGGAAGAAAAGGCGTCTGGTGCAGCTGCGAAGGTCAGTACCTGGGAGAGCAGATAAAGGCACTGCCAGGAGCTCCCAGCAAAAGGAGCAGGAGATGTGAGAACAGCCTGGCTCAGCAGCAGGGCAGGGAGAGCTCAGAACAGCAGGATAAGGACAGCAAGAAGGTAAGACCGGGCTGGGCTCAGATCTCCTGACAGAACTTCCCAAGCAGGGGAAGAAGGAGGATGAAACCAAATGGTTTGCACAAAAACTTGGGATTCCGCAGCTGCTGCAGGTGTGGGGATCTGGTGGAGGACAAGGGGTAGCAGAATCATGGAATCACAAAGTGCTTTGGGGTGCAAGGACCTGAAATCCCAGCCCATTCCAGGGGCAGGGACCCCTTCCACTATCCCAGGCTGCTCCAAGCCCCAATGTCCAGCCTGGCCTTGGGCACTGCCAGGGATCCAGGAGCAGCCACAGCTGCTCTGGGCACCCTGTGCCAGGGCCTCCCCACCCTCTCAGGGAGGGATTTTTTCCTTATCCAAACCTTCCCTGTTTCAGTTTAAAACCATCTCCCCTTGTCCTGCCAGACCAGCCCTGGTGCTGGAGGCAGATGTGGAGCCTCCTTCACACCAGGGGACATGGGATCCCTCCCAGAGTTTAAAAGGCTGTGCAGGAACGGCAAGAGGAGCAGGAAATTATCCAATAACACACCAGGAAATGACCAGGATGGGTCAAATTAATCACAGAATCATTAAGTTTGGGAAAGACCTTAAAGACCATTGAGTCCAACCCATCCCCACCACGGTCACCACTAAACCACGTCCTCGAGTGCCACATCCACACCTTTTTTAAACACTTCCAGGGACGGGGACTCCACCACTAAAGCACTTGATTAGCAGGCTCTCCATTCTCTGACAGCTCCCCGAGAAGTTTTGTTCCCTCATTTCAGTTCCACTGCTCAGTTGAGCAGCTCCAGTTCCTGCCTGGTTATCTGACACCATTTCAGCTAATTCAGGTTAATTGAAAGAAATTGCCCTCCCAGTAACAGCTGCCTGCACAACTCACACCCCACCGCAGTGTTTGGGGACAAGCCACAACGTTATTCATAATAAAGGCTGGAAATGAGGAGGATAAAGAAACTCCTATTTAAAAAGAAATGAATGAGTGTAACTACCTCCACGCTTCTAAATTGTCATTCCCCTCATGAGCAGCTTTTCACAGCTTATTCAAAATTCACAGATTGTCCCTGCAGTAGATGCAGCATTAGAAAAATAATTACAGAAGATGACAAATGAAGTAAATTGTGCCCAAACTGTGGCTATAAAACAAAAAAAGCTGTCTGCTCTGTGTCGGGTGTTTTGAGCTATTCTCAAGCAAGTTCAGAGGTTAATTCAATAAATATAATGGTGTTTGCCAGCTTTGGAACCTGTGCAGCATCACCCCTCAATACAGCACAGCCCCAGCATCTCCAGAGAGGGGTCATTTATCCCAGCAAAGGCAAAATCCTGCTCCAAGCCCTCTTGGAAAAGACTGCAGAAGTTAAAATTTAATGAGCAGGCTGCAGAAAAGGGATAAATTTATGCTTAAACCAAACAGCTGCTTAATTCTGAGCTCTTGGGCTCTGATTAGGAGATGAAAACCTTGAGGAGGAGGTGGAGTTTGGGACTAAGGAGGCTCCTCACGTGTGGTGTTGGTGATGGTGGTGATGATTCTGGTCAGGTCACCAAGTTCCCAGCTCCTGGCCAGTCCCAGGAATGCTGCACTACGAAGCCATTCCACCCTCTCGCGCCTGCAGCAGGCAGCTCCACGAGCAGCAGTTGGTATTTATGGCTTCTTCTCCACTTCATTAAGGACGGGTTATTACAGCAGGGACGCTGTTGTTTACGTGGAGCCCGGTGTGGTTTCACGGAGCAGAGGGAACAGGAGTTAAATCACTGGAATCAGGGAAAGCCAAACACCAACTGCTCGGCAGAAGGTATTCCTGACTACAGGCAAAGCTTGGCGCTGCTCTTTGCTTTCCTGGCACACCTGAAGGCTGAATCCCAAGGAAAATAGGGAAATAAGTTGTGATTTGGGAATGTCTAATCAGAGATTCCCTCTCAGGGGCACAGCTCTGTCCCACCCCTGTCCTCAGCCACCCTCCCAGCTCAGGAACTTCATCCCGAGCACGGAGTGAAGATGAAATCACAACCATGCATTTTCATTTGATCAGCTGAAATGATTTTTTTTTTCTTCTGTTAATGCAAAATTAGCATCAGATTGTACTTTAAAAAGAAAAAGAAACCCTACAAATTAAATCTAATAGTGTGAATAGCACAGAATGAGTGTGGGGGAAGTGTGGGACACACTGCAAGGAGCAGAAACTTAACTCCATTTTTAAATTTAGGGGATTGCAGCCTTAAGGATGTTAACTCTGCTTTTCCAAACATCCTTCAAACATTTAAAGCAAAATAGTAAATTACAGGGCACTTTCCCACTCTCACTCTAATTGTGAGTGCCTTCACCTCTGCAGCTGCAGAGTTTATTGAGCACATAACAATGCTTAAAAATCATTCATCGGGGAGGGTTTATTCTAGACAAAAGTGGCCAAATTGCTGCTGACATGGGACTCACACGTCAGGTTCTTCTCCCTAAATTTACAGTGGCACAAACATTTCAGAAATAGATTCCAGAACCCAAATGAAAACCTGAGCACAGAACTAAGGATGCTGGGATAGAGTTAAGATTTGAATTCCAGATGTAATTTTTGCTTCAGATGTGAATGCAAAGCCATGTATCGATCCAGAGCTGGGCATTTTGGAAGGTACGAGCAACATTCCTAAACGGGAATAAACTACAAAGCCCCGGATTTCCTGGATTAAGGAAGGCCTCACATTTGTGCATTTCAGGAAGACAAGAACAACTTGCACCTTTTGCTACAGGAACCTGCTGCTTCTCCAGTGCTGCCTTTGCAGTGCAACATTTAAAGTTCAGAGATGAAATGTTTCCCTCTATAAAATCACTCCGGAGATGGAGCAAGAGAAGAGCAGGCGGAAAAGTCCCGGTGTGGTTCCAGGCATGGATTCCTGGAGTAACCCCTCTTGTAGCCCACTCCTGTTCACTGCCCTTCCCTCTGCACCCTGAAATCATTGCTGCTCCAGGAATGACAAGGTCAGCACAGGTGAAGTTGTTGGTTTGGGATTTTCCTGCCAAAAATGAGGGATTTCTCCATCTCTCCGTGCACAAGCGCCCACAGCAGCATTTGGGGACCCAGAGGGCTCAGGAGCGACCAGTTCAAGGTGCTTCTGACAGGAAGGTGATGATGCTCCCGGGATCCCTGACCACACTAATTCAATAAAAATGTCATTAAAGCTGCTTGTACCACTCACACTTCACTGAGGGCAGCAATACTTGGAATATTGCAGGAATTACCTCAGGATGAACAGCATAAGCTCTAACATACACATACACTACCTATGGTTATAACACATACATAAATAATACATCCAGCCTCTCTAGTGCCAGGCAAGTACTACACAAACATCCTCTTGCTTTACACACACTGCAACAAAATTCCTCTCCCCAAAAGCTGTCGTCTCTTTGAGCTCCAAAGTCAACCCAGAGCAAAGCAAAACTGTTTAAAGATAAATGATGTGCAGCCCTTGCCAGAAAAGCTGGGAGGGAAATACAGGAAAATGTTCTCTTTTCTTTTGGCTTCTGACAGCCCCAACCTGCTTTGTTGTTTCTGACACAGCAGTGTAGTAAAACAGGAGATGATTTGGTTGGGTGAGCTGGGAGTGGGAGCTGTGGAGTATTTTGGGGACTTGATGTTCTGTAGCCCTCGATGCCAATCTGAAGCCTGGAAGTGGCACAGAGAAGCCAGGGTTTGTTATCCCAGGAACAGCATTTCTTCCTCACGCTGCCAGAAGCGCTTGGAGAAGAGCAATTTGCAGCATTTTGCCCAGTTTTTGGTGGTGATGTAAGAACTGGCACGATTTATGTCTGTGATGGGACCCAGAGAAACTGTGAGCATGGATGGGCTTTAATCTACACAAGGATTACATTCTTCTATATTATATTCTTATTTCTATTTCCAAAAATAAAATCATGGACTTAAACGCCGTTGCTGGAGTTGGGACACGATATAAAAATGACAAACCTTGTGTACACAAAATCAGCTCCCGGTAAATCTGCAATAACACGATCTGTTTTCATAAATTCTTTATCAGGGCAAGCCTGGCACCGGGGTTGATGATACTGCTGTTCAAAATGTGCATACAAATTAAATCAGCTTCATGATCTTGGTGCTGGGCTTTGCACTGAGTGCTGATGTGGGTCCACCACAGAAAACGCGTCCAGATACTTAGGGAAAATGCAACAATAAAGCGCAATAAAAGGCAAATTGTTCACGGACAGGCTCTCCATCATCCCTGAGCAGCTTTTACCGCCCAAATCCTCTCCAAACTGAAAGCTGCTGCAAAACTCGGCCCCCAAGGTGAGCTGCTTTCACCGCCGCCCTCTCACACGAGACAAAGGAACACTCTGGAGCCCACTCAGCCACCCAGAGCAAACAATTCCTGCACGAACGAGGTCCCACCCGGAGAAAGCACGCACAGGGAAGCGATGTGAAGGACCTAAAACAACCCAGCCGCACTCCGGGCAGGGCAGGAACTCAAGGCAGGAAGAGGCAGGAAAAACGCGTGCACTCAACCTGGGGGCCGCTCCCCGGACAGCCCAAACACCGAGAGCCGGGGGGCCGAGGGGAATTGCAGAAAATGCAGCTGGAACGGGCCCTTTCCTGAGGCAGAGGCCAAGGGGAACTGCAGAAAATGCAGCTGGAACGGGCCTGTTCCTGAGGCAGAGGCCATGGGGAACTGCAGAAAATGCAGCTGGAACGGGCCTGTTCCTAAGGCAGAGGCCGAGGGGAATTGCAGAAAATGCACGTGGAACGGGCCTTTTCCTGAGGCAGAGGCCGAGGGGAACTGCAGAAAATGCAGCTGGAATGGGCCTGTTCCTGAGGCAGAGGCCA
>VXAZ01007016.1:124828-141797 GCA_013399875.1 Gymnorhina tibicen
TGCAGAAAATGCAGGTGGAACGGGCCCTTTCCTGAGGCAGAGGGGAATTGCAGAAAATGCAGGTGGAACGGGCCTTTTCCTGAGGCAGAGGCCGAGGGGAACTGCAGAAAATGCAGGTGGAACGGGCCCTTTCCTGAGGCAGAGGCCGAGCCCCGCAGGCTCCCGGCCCGCTGGGCGCTCCGAGAAGCAGCACGGAGCCCGGTCCCAGGCCGGTCCCAGGCCGGTCCCAGGCCGGTCCCAGGCCTGAGGGGAAAGCAGGATGCGCTCCCAGGGACGGCTCCCGCCGGGGCTGCTGCCGGCACGGAGCTGCTGGTTTGCCGAGAGCCAGGGGAGGAAAGAGCCACTTGAAAACCACTTCTGATAAACTCTCCGTACTTTACTCCCACTCTCGGGTCCGAGGCACGTCGAGCAGCAGCTCCCGTTCCTGGGGGAAGCTGTCCTTCCAGGAGGAAGCTGTCAGGCTGATTAATAGGAATATAAAATTACACTATTAACACTAGCCAAGGGCAGGTTCCTGCCGAACATAAACGGTCGGAGCTGCTCCGCCGAATTCCAGGCTGCAAACTGCCAGAAACTCCGTCAATAAAGAGATGTTCCCTTCCCACTGTCAGGGAGAAACGCTGGGGCAGGCCGGGGATCGGGGAAGTGTCTGCACCAGGGGGAAGAGGAAAGGACAGAGCACCAGGAGAAATAAAAGCTCCCGTTCTGAGAAAACAGGTAATGAGAGCTGCCCTCCCTCTCAGGGACACCTCAGGAAGGGCTGTAAGAAGGAAAGATGCCTGGGATGGGATGGTTCAAGGGCAAGGTGGCTTTTGCCAACATAAAATTCATGTATTCCATCCAAACTCCACATATCCAGGCAGCCCACGATCCAAACCTTGGTATTTCTGCCACAGAAGGTCAAACACCCAACATCTATCTATATATTTATACACACACATGTGTACTACAGCAGTCTCTGCAGCCACTCAAAGAACGAACAAGGAAATGAAAATAATTAAAAGGCCAAAATGACACGCCGCGATAATTTTAGTGAAGTCTGGAGAGGTTAAAACGCTCCTGTGATTTTTAATTCTTGGTCGTTCTGTGCTGCCTGTGGTTTTGCAGCTGCTCTCCAGGAACACAAGTGCAAGGATTCTAATATATCAATATATTCAGTTTAGTGCAATAATCTCATCCATCACAGCCCAGCTGACAAGACAGATTTTCCTGCAAAACATGAAAGATAAGGGACAGCTATTCCTAACTCTGTTTATGGCTGCCCCTCCTCAAAGCCCCTTGGATAAATGACTGTATTTTGGGCTTCACCAAGGAGTTACAACTCAGCTGTGAATGCAAGGTGTGTTCTGTATTTATGACCTGTGACAGAATTCCAGTGGAAATAGGAACTGGAAATAGTGATCCTAAAAAAAAACATAGAGCAGGGCACCCTCTTTACTTCAAGGTCATCACTGGGCACTATTTGATGTTGTTGTCATCACTGGAAACTAAGGATTTTTTCAGGATGTTGGAGCCAAGGAAGAGGAATTTTTGCTTTATTTTGGGAGTCAGTTCTGGTCAGTGCAGAGAAGGGTTTGCTCTTTATAGATCCACACAAATGCTCTTCAAAGAAACGGCTCCAGCTGCAAATTGACCGTGAAGAACAGTCCAGAAACCAACTCTGAGCTATCTCAAGAGCCAAATTCTTCTACCAGCTCAACACAGGGTTGAATTTGTGACCCTGCAGCAGGGCTGGGTCTCAGACACAGCTCTGGTTGTGCACTTGGGGCTGGGAAGAAGCTCCTTTTTTCCAGCCTTGCCCTCCCAAGGCCTGGCTGGGAAGGGTCATTAGGCTGAGCAGGTCACAGCTTTAATCCAGAGAAAGCCATTAACACAAACGCTTCCCTCAAGAGCCCCAAAAATAGAAATATGTTGCTGTTATTGAAAGAGATACATCTTGCAGGGTCAGTGAACACCTTCATGTGCTCCTCTGTCTCCCCTCCAGCCTAATGGACCGACACCAAAGCATTTCCCTTTCTGCCTTCTCAGCTCCTCCAAGATAAATATTAATGGCAAAGCACGGAGGGAACACTCCAGCGACTCCTCTGCAGCTATTTCAGACTAAATAAGCGCTTTAAAGTGGTTTTTTTCCCCCCCCCCCACCAGATCTTCTCGTCTGAATATTTTCTAGGCTTTGCTTGGGTTTCTCCTCGGTGCCATTTAAAGGCTTGTACAGAACTGGGTTTGAGGTTGGTGCAAAGCTGCCGCGTGTGGGGAGAGCAGCTCCGTGGCAGCAAAACGCAATTTCCCCAAAACCTCTTTGTTGGGAAGAAAAGCCCCCTCGCAGGGGTGATTTTGCAGGGTGCATTTAATCTCTGCGTGTTCGCCCTCCCACACAACACCACCAGCGACCCCATGCTTTGAGAAGCGGATACTCATAGCCCAAAAAGCATTTTTGGGCCACGTGTACTGTGTGATAATGCAGGGGAAATACAAATAATACACCCAAGGCCCAATTCTGTTACAAATCTATTTACAAGTACTACATTTCTGCTTTTACCATGAGACAAAGGCAGTGTGGATGTGCTTATACCTGACTTGAACATCCCTGGCAATCCCTCCTGTGGAGCTGGCATTGTTTCATTTAAGGTTTTCTTTCCCATAATGAGCAGGAAATTAATTAAGGAGACCAAGGCACCATCTCTGCCCTTCCATAATGCACAAAACACCCCTCAAGGCCCAGGGCTTCCTCCCTCGGAGAGCACAGGGTATTTTAACAGAGAGCTCACTCCATGCTCCCCAGGATGAAACAGAGTCTGAATTCCCAAGTAAATATAAAATGAATAATCTCGAGTCTGCACGTTCTAAAAATAGCTCTCATGTACGTTCTGCTATGAATAATTCCTCAGTTTAGGAAAACTGAAGTGCCTTTTAAAGCTGTGACCACAGAGTCTGTCTGCACTTTGGGCAGAGAGGAAGCTGGGGGCACTTCTGCCTAAGAAGGCCAGGCCTGGATCATTTTCCCAGGATTGTTTTGAGGCCAGAGCTCATTTTTCAGGATAAATTTCTTCCACTGATACGACACTTCACACATCCATATTCCCGGAGATCCCGAGGGGGTGTTCTCCATTCATAACTCACACAGATCTTTACACCAGATCTTTACACGCCCTAAATCAACAGAGACTGGCATAATCCTGCATCCAGGAGGGATGGGGGCACTGAGCTGCCCAGGGCAGCTGAGACCTGAGCAGCGCAGGAGGAGCTGCCACCACCACATCCCAAACGGGTTTGTATCCCAGTCTGCCCAAAAAACAGCAGGGACAAACACTTTTTTTCAAGAAACTTCAATAAAGCGAGCCAGGAAAATACAAATTCCAGATGCAGACTTATCCCTGTGCAGATGTATAAACACTAAATAATTGTTTTGGCCCAAGATAGACAAAATATCCTTGAAAAACTGATTTAAACAGGATAGAAATAAGCCTAGGCACCTATTTGATTCAGCAAGTTAATTAGGAACTTGTTTTCCTTGCATATGGACCATAGCAATTTCTGAGGGTGAAGCTGGAGTGATGGTTTAAAAATGTGCCAGGCAGTGCCACCACCACTGATTCCATCTTCCTTTGGAAACAAAAGCCTTTTTAAACTGAAACTCTGCTGAATTTCTCATCTGATAAACTTAACTCACAGCAGAGCCAGGGTTTAAATCACAGCTAATTGCCCAAAGGCTCCTTCCTTCCTTCCTTCCCTGTGAAGTCAGGCAGGGAAAAAGAAAAATCACGGAATTAGATCTTTTAAAACAGAACTTTCCAGCTCAAAGAACACTCTATAAATAGTGCAAATTTTCGTGCAGCGCTGTGTCACCCAGCAGGCTCCAGGCAAAGCCACCTGACTGGGGGACATCGCTCCATGCCACACTTCCAACAGCCGAAAAATCCAACCCAGGAGTACCCAGGGAACGTTTGTCTTGAGGGATGGCAAAAAGAAAACCCCAAATTCCGGGAGGATTTTATTTAAGAGAGCAATATCCAAGTCCCAAGCAGTGCCATCCCTTCAGCGCTGCCGAGCCTCCAATGAGCATTAATAAATCAGATTATTCAACTTGCCACAAATTAAAGAAAAGTGAACGTTTACGTAACAGATGCACCAAAAAGGACTCTTAACACTGATGTTGCTTCCCACAGCCTTTCCATAGGAACAGGCTCAAAAAGCCATTCTCTCTTCATTTCTTCTTTTCTGCTGAAAGCCACAATTATTCCAACAACTCCACATGCTCTGCCCTGGCAATTTGTAAATGAAAAGCTGAGATGCCGTTCATTAAGGCTGGCTAATTAAAAGTGACTGTATTTATCAGGCTGGCTGTGCAAAGCGAAGGAAAACTGCATGTTTTCCTCCCCGAACATCACTGAAAACAGGCTCAGAGTTGTAACTTTGGCTGCTTCTGGAAGTTATTCACAGCAGCTCCTGTCAAACAACTGTTTAGCCTCTTAAAAAAAATCTTAAATTCCTCAACAGCCGTTAAAAAAATACGAAAAACCCCCCAAACAGCCAGAAAAAACCCCCAAACAAAAAACCCCTCCAAACAAAACAAAACCCATAGACTTAAAACTCCCTACCAAAAATTGCACTTAAGTTTTACATTAAGTTAGAAGCGTGGCCGGAAATAAATAAATAATTTGCTCTCCATTTCAGGCCCCAGAATAAAAGCAACCTACAGCTAATTGGGGTAGGCCTGGACAAATCACAGGAGAGAGGGAAACCCGTGATGCCAAGCAGGATTTGGGAAACAGCCTGAAATCAGGAGCTGCCTCTCCTCCAACCGCTCTGATAATGAATTCCTGGTGGTGATGGTGGAGGAGAAACAACTTCATTCTCTTTCCTCTCATCCTGTAATCACCCACTTGAGTGTCCCTTTCGAGCAGCCCATAAAAACACACAAACTCAAAGCCGGGGATTACAGCCAGATCAAACATTAATCCAGAACCACTCTCCTCGCTGCACATCCAGGATCAGAAGAATTTTATCTTGCACATTTTGCTGTGGGTTCCTTGTTTCACAAGGAGGGTCCAGGGAAAGGTTTGTCTGCTGTGAAACAGGAGGGTTTGCAGGGTATTCAGCTACTCAGGGCCGTGGTAAATAAGGAGCTGTTTAGTGGCTGAAGTAACCAGCTGAAAACATCACACAAGAGGAGTAATTAGCCCCAAAAATAAAGGTGTTTTCACAGAGCTGAGGATGAACCGGAGCAGGTTTTCCTGCTGAGATTGAGGGATGCGTGCTACCACTTCCAATGTGTATTTTCCACCTGTCCCGATACCAGGACACCACCAGAACAGGAGGGGATGGAATTTCTGGAGCAGGCAGTGCTCGTGGGACATGAGGGAGGCTGGTAAATGTGGAATTCATGGCTTTGTGCGTGGCCCTGGATCAGAGCGTGCCACGGCTAATTTATTGTCCTCAGGCTGCCCCTGCCCCAGACAGGACACGGGACTTTTTCCTAAGAAAATTCAAACCTTTCCCTCGCCCCACCCTGGGTGTTTTTGTCTTAGCGTTCAAAAAATGGCTTTGTAATGCTTAACAAATCTGTTGGCTGAGTTTTTGCTGATCTGAATCTACTCAGGCCTCCAGTAAACCACAATCAAAATTCAAAGCAATAACAGGGCTTGTCCCCTCCTAGCCAAATCTACACCAGAAGTTAAACTGGATTTAAATCCTTTAGGTGACACAGTAGGTTTAAAATTAAAGCACCGCTTAAAAACCTGAAACTGCATTATTTTTTCCCTTTGGTCAAACTCTCTGGAAGAAAAGCAGCAATTGCCAACTCCCCCTCTCTGCAAACCTTGGGAAGCCAGTTCTGCTCTGCTGAGAGAGGAGGAGGTTACAAACACCTCTTGCATGCAAACCTGCCCAATAAACCTGATTTTTCTTCTCACTATTGTACATAAAGATCGCTCAGGAGCAAACAGTAACACAGCAATAAACAAAGTATGTCCCAAAACGTGTTGGCTGAGCAAATCTGCTGCCTGGAACCCAAAATCATCTTTAATCACAGAATCATTAAGGTTGGAAAAGACCTTCAAGATTATCCAGCCTCAAAAAACTGGTGCAGGACAAGATCCTGATCCTATAGGATCCCAATTCTGAGCCTACCCTGACACCTCCCAGTCTCCCCACTCCAGGGATTTGCAGCCCAGCCTATTTTCCTCTTTTGAAATGGCAGAGAACTGGGCTGGGTCACCCCCCAAGTGCCCAGTGCCATAAAATAGACAATTCCCAGCTCCCGGAATAGACAGGATGAAGTAGGAGGATGCCAGCAGAGGCACGACTGACACGGGCTTTGCTCCAGGGATGCAGGGGCAAAGCAGGTGCCCAACAGTAGGCCTTCACCCACAAATAAATCCTGTGTATGGTCAGTGTAAAATCCTGTGTGTGGTCACTGTAAAACCACAGGCATGGTCACTAAAATCCTGTGTATGGTCACTCTAAAACCATGGGCATGGTCACTCTAAAATCCTGGGTATGGTCACTCTAAAACCATGGCCAGGGTCACTCTAAAACCACGGGCAGGGTCACTCTAAAACCACGGGCAGGGTCACTCTAAAACCGTGGGTATGGTCACTCTCCAACCAGCCCCTTTGCACCTGGATCCCTGTTCCCTGATTCCCCCCAAGAATCCCAGGAAACGCAAATCCACACAGTTTTTTCCCTTTCTCCGTATTCCCTCACGAGGAGAACGAAACCCACCCAGATTTCCCGCTGTGAAAACGCCCGGGTCCCGCGGTGATTTTGTCATACATCCATTAGGATTGTCCTTAAACTATTCGGGAGGAAGGGCAGCCGCAAAGGGGGTGATGACAAGGGACGGTCCCTGCTCCCACCTCCCCTCTGCCCTTCCCCAAGTTCCAAAAGGGTTTTTAAAGGGTGAGACTTCATTAGAGTCGACAGCTTGGGGTAAGAATTCCCTCACTTAACACTTCTGTGTCAATCCTTAATTTGCTGTTATGGATGGAGTGGGATCCTACACGGACTTTAATTTTGTGACTCAAAACTTTTTAAAATCACATATTGTTGCTTTGTGCTTCGAAAGTGTAGATTGGAAGAGAGAATTTCCACTGATTAAGTGGTGGTTTATCCCCAAAATCTCCATTTCTACACAGAGGACAACACCATTCAGTGCTATGAGGGAAGGGATTTTGATTCTGGATCCTGCTGCATGAAGAGCTAAAGAAGGGAATCGGGCAGGAATGGATGTATTTAAATTTTGGGGTTCTAAAAGATACAGATTGGTGCCTGCCTCAGTCCAGTTTAACTGAAAGTAAATTGGGCATGGAGTCACTTCATGAAAATATCAGAAAATAACCACCAGCAGGATGTACAAACACCCAAAATACTTTTTCATCAATTTATCTGTCCCACAGTCAGTCCTTAGGTTCACCAAAGCTCCTGTGGGATAGATCTGCTTTGCATTAATTAATAAATACAGCTCCCAATTAAAAAAGTGCCACAGCAAATGGATTGTGGGCTCACCCATCACCGGGTTTGGCTGCAGGTAATGACACCAATCCATCTTTTTAAAGCACAGGTGCTAAGCTGAGGAGCCAGATTTGGAGTCAGGGCTCCCTCCAGCCACTCAGCGCCTGACATGCATTAAGGAGAGTATTTCCAGCTGATCTCATGGAAAAATTAACCCAGTTCCAGCTCAGCAGCCTAAAGCCAATGTCCCCACAGGAAAACAACCTTCATGTTGATACAGAAATGAGCTTCTGGAGGTCTGATGAGACCAATTGTACAGCCAGCTCCATAAGAACGGCCTAATTTGGGATTATTCCCTGAAAAAACTGTTTGATTAAAGGTAGGTATTTGTGGGATCCACGTGCCCCTGTGTGAAGCTGGGCTGAGGCACCTGCAGAGCTGCCCATGGCTGCGTGTTTGTGTTCAGAACACCAGGGAGGGTTTTTCCTCCGGATTCACAGAGCGGGAAATGGAACACATGGAAATGAAATGCCTGCCCTGGGTGGCACAGGAATTCTGCAGTGGGAAAAGGCCAGGGGCTGATGCAGTTACTGAGCCGGGATCCAGGAGAGGCACGAGGCCCAGGATTGTGAAGCTCTTACAAGAATTCACAGAATCATGGAAGGGTTTGGGTTGGAAGGACCTTAAATCCCATCCAGCCCCACCCCTGCCACAGGCAGGGACACCTTCCCCTCTCCCAGGCTGCTCCCAGCCCCAGTGTCCAGCCTGGCCTTGGGCACTGCCAGGGATCCAGGGGCAGCCACAGCTGCTCTGGGCACCCTGTGCCAGGGTCTCCCCACCCTCCCAGCCAGGAATTCCTTCCCAATCTCTAATCTAAACCTCCCCCTCTTCAGCCTAAGGCCACTCCCTCTTGTCCTATCCATGCCCTTAAATTCCCTCTCCAGCCTCCTTGGTGCCTATTTGGGGGGAAACGCCCCAAGTAACATGATCTTAAATCAGAAGGGTTTTTTTTAAAAAACAATCTAATTCTTCGTTCTGAAAAAAATACAAAATAAATCTTAAATACACCACAGTCCTGACCAAAAGGTCCTGACCAAATACAAACGTTGCTGGGTGATGATCACAGAAATGTTTTAAATCAAATCAAGGCAAACAGAATTAAAACAAAAAAGCCAAGAGATTTTTCTTCTCACTATTGTACATAGAGATCACTCAGGAGCAAACAGTAAAGCAGCAGTAAACAAAATATGTCCCAAAAATATGTGACACAGGCTCTGTCTGCCCACCTGTGTGAGCTCAGCTCCCAGCAGCCGCTCCCAAGGAAGGCCCTGGAAGCTTCCCCGCCTTCCCAAGGCAGCTCGGGAACCACTTGAGGTGGTTTCAGGTTCCTGCTAAGAGGAGCTGCCACTCCCAGGAACGTTTTTAAACTTTAAACGGATCCAAGAGGTTGAAATACTAAACCTTTAAAATCAGTGGCAGGGCAGGTAATGACAAGAGGCACCTCTTCAGGAGCCTGATTTCAGATTTACTCCTCACACGCAAACTTCCTGCTTAATACAGGGTTCTACACATTTAAGTGACATGATTTGGTTTTTAACTTGTTACCAACTGAAAGTTATCCTCCTGGGATAGCAAAGCTGAGAGCTTTTAAGACAAGGATTTTTCCAGAATGTCCTTTTTTTTTTGTAAATTATCTCCATGTTCTCCCGCAGAGTTTATCAAAAAGCAAAGCAATAGAGGCAGAAGGGTTGATGTCATTCATTTTGTAAGATTACAAAAAGGACAAATGAACTTCTGATAATACATAAAACAGGATTAATCTCATCATTATATTTATTTAATATTAATGTTAGCTGGGAGTATTTATTCCCAGCCAGCTAATTCCTTCAGTTTTGGAGCATGAGAGGGAACGAGCTGATGTGTAAATACAAACCCAGCACAACAATTCAGCAGGAATGGCCATGGCAGGAGGAAATGGGGATTTTCCTCAGTGAACAGGACCCAGCAGAGCCTGATCCCACCTCCCTAACCCACATGGATACCCTCTGGAAGCATCCAGCTGTGACTCCATGGGTTATCCACAAAGTGTTGGTGCTCACAGGGAAAGGAAAAGGGAAAAGGAGGGATGGAAACAATTGAGGAGAACAACAAGGCCCTGTGATCATTTATTCCTAATTCCTAGAGGATCCCAGGGAGCTCCTATCACAGGCAGAGGATTTCCTTGCTAAGCAAAGAGGACCCACATCCAAGTGGAAAGCCATGAAAGGATCCATTCCCAGGCTGGGGATAAAGTCCTGCACTTGTGCTGGAGCTTCACTCCCCCCCAGAAGCCCAGGAGGGTTTGCTCTCCACATCCCGAAGCCTCTCACGTTCCAGTTAAACGGCACCGAGTGGTTTTTTATTCCTCGTGTTTCCCCGCCTAAGGGAGAGCTCGTTTTTAGGATTTTGTGTCATTAAACATTTAGCTCGATACTTACACAGCCCTCAGCCCTTCAAGAGCTAATTGGTGCCCATCTGTCTTGAAATGATTAGGGCCTAATCTAGTGAATTCATTGGGCTTCTATTAAACTCTTCCTGAATGACAATGCTCCAACAGCAGAAAGTCCTGGAAGATGCTGGGTGTTGTTTTGGAGACGCTGATCTCCATAAGAATGGAGCTCTGCAAGAGGAGCACTGATGGGGCTGGCTCAGGTGGGGGGGGTTCACTGTAGATATCTGGCCCTGGTTGGATATTTAAATACTGATTTTTCTCCTCATTCAGCTCTGCCACTGGAAGTCACCTCCCCTCCAAGCTCCTTAGGCTCCACGGGGTGTAATTAAAACCCCGCTGGACCGAGTCACTCTGCAAACAAGAAGCGACACCAAGATGAATTCACGCCTGTCCTCTCAAATACCTGGGGAAAAGCAGTTTTTAAGGTATGTAACGACCACAGCACAATGCTGAGTGCTAATATCCAAATCAAAAGCTCTTTTGTCAGCGCAGGCCTCCGAGGGGGATGACTGGGATGGCATTCCAGCAGCAGAGCACGGAGGCAAAGAGGGAAAGCTCTGCGAGAACAATCCCCTTCTATGAGGACACCACGCCAGGCAGGCAGATTTGGGGGGTTTTTTCAGTATTTTGTTGTTCTGTACACACAACGCATTGTTCTCTCCTTTTCCTCCCCTCACAAGTGCCAGGAAGTGCCTCTGGATTGTGCACAGCCGTGGATTTGTCCAGAATTCCAGCAAAGGAGCAGAGTGCTCCTCACATCTGAGGGCTCCATCCAGGGAATCTAGAGAGATCCAAGTGCCACAGCACCGCAAGACAATCCCTCCCTCTCCTCCCCTGTGGGAGCTGCTGAACCAGACAAATGCAAGGAGATCACAGATGTGCAGGAAATTCTACAAATAGCTACAAAATAAGGGATTTTTTCATTTAGCATGACATATAAAAAATTTAACTACACGTTGTACCCCGCTCCCTCAATTCTGTGTCACGTTTGTAGGGCTAAGTGCTGAAATAGTAAATCTGTCCAGGCAAAGAAAAAGAGCTTTTCCAGCAAAGGAATAAATCAGGACTCCAGAAGCACAAGGGGAATGGCTTCCCAGTGCCAGAGGGCAGGGATGGATGGGATATTGGGAAGGAATTGTTCCCTGGGAGGGTGGGCAGGCCCTGGCACAGGGTGCCCAGAGCAGCTGTGGCTGCCCCTGGATCCCTGGAAGTGTCCAAGGCCAGGCTGGACACTGGGGCTTGGCGCAGCCTGGGACAGGGGAAGGTGTCCCTGCCCCTGGAGAGGGTGGAATGGGGTGGGATTTAAGGTCCCTTCCAACCTAAACCATCCAGGATTCTGTGATAAGCACAGCCAGATGTTGCTACAGCACTGAGCAGTTAATGTGGAAAGCTGACAAAACCCCCAAGCTGTTGGAATATGTCTGCAGAGAATTATAAAAATGTCTTATTATATTATTGTTTGTACCTATTTCTGTATCACACTCATCCTTTGAGCTCTGCACTCTCATCCTATAAAACCACAGAGCACAACTCACTTGAATCAAACCAGAAAAGCTCCTCCCAAACCCACAGAATTTGTGTAGAAAGAGCCACACAGAGATAAGGAGGAGGCAATCCAGGAGTCCTTCCCAGCAGGAAAAGACAGGCAGGCCAGTACAGCATCCAAGACATGAGCTGGATCCGAGCCCAGATCCAAGACTGGCAGCCGTAGGAGCTCAACCGGAGTGGGAGAAGTCAGTATTAACAACACGTCTGGAAAAACAGCGGAGAAGAGGGAATTAATGACCAGAGAAAGCCCCTCACTGCTTCTTTTGCTGCAGCTGTCCTCATGAACCAGCTGGGAAACACCACAAAAAAAGCCAAAACACACCCAGTCGCAGGAAATGAATGAGTACTTGTCAAGGTGTTGCACAGTTTAGCCCTCAGATGCAGAGGCTGTCGGTCAGGGAAATGGGAATTTCACGGCGACGGACGAGCAGGACGTGGCCGGGAGCCCCGGCAGCTCGGGGAGCAGAGGGGGAATTCTGCACATTGCAGCTCGAGCGGGAGGAGAAGAAAGGGAAGGGCCAAGGGGCAGCCGCCAGGGACTCTCCCAGAACGTGGCGAGAGGGAGATGAAGGGAAAACAAAAGCGCTGGAGAAGGATGGAAGCGAGGAGGGAGATAACCCAGGGGAAGGTGAGACACGAAAGCACCGGGAGGTTTGAAATCAAAATCAATTCAGGTCAGAGGCTCAAACCACAGAGATCAGAGGGTGATGTTTTTGGAAGGAGGATGCTGGCAAGGAGGGGATAATTCGCTCATTTTACACAAAAACATGCAGATCAAAAAGGAATACAGGATTTTTCTATAAAAACCACTGTGCCAAAGCCAGGGCACAGCAAGGCCGCAGTGATGAAGAAAAGCGAAATAAAAACTGATTTGTTTTTCCTCTCAGCCTGCCTCTGTTTAAGGTACAGAGTTTGTGGGGACAGCTCCGCACACCACAAGACAGAACCCCATAAATACCAACTTTGGAGTGACTTCTGGGCAAGAACTGGATCCCTGGAAGTTGATTTGAAACCTTAGGAGCAGCTGAATGTCTTTGAGACACAGAGGTCAACAGATCCTCTAAAAACACCCCTCACTCTCCAAATTCCTTATAAAATTATACACCTAAAATGTATTATAACCCTTATTGACGAGCAACCTGTTAATATAATCCCAGAAGGTTTATTTGGGGCTAAAAAATAATAATTTCTTTAGGTTTTGGAAGAGGAAAATTTCTAAAACGACATTAATAAATCCATACTATTATTTCTACAATGGTGAACTATAATTGATTTGGCAGGGAATCAATTATAAAATTACAGATTTGTTATCTTAACCTCTCCAAAATGTTGGGTTTGTATCAAGATTGAATGAATTCTGAGGAAATGGCAATTCTAATTTAAAATCTCTCTTTGAGTCTTCACGGCTGTAAAATATTCGTAATTTTCACCCCTCAAAGTTGCCATCTGAAGCCATTTCGGGTGTGCAAGGATTCTTATCAAGTTGTTTATCTGTTTCTCCCTCACTAACAGCTTGATTGCCTCATGCCACACACGGATTTAGCACAAAAACTCCACTTTTGTGCCTGGTCCTCCACAAACTGAAGCATAAAAGTCACTTTTATTGTGTTCACTGCTATTTCCACCAAACACTACAAATTAAAGGGTGCCAAAAGGATGCTCCTGTGGTGCTGGGTTTTTTAAATGAAAGGAGACTGTCACCTTTATTTTTACAAACGTAATAAACAACCTTTTTTTTTTCCTCTTCTCAAAGTTATAGCAACACTTATTTGTGGGCTGGCAGTGCTTTATGCTGGACCCAGCACCCTCACCGAGCTCAATATTCACAGTACAGACAAAACAACACCATCTGCTGTGGAAAAAACCTTTCCCTTCCAAAATCTGATGTAGGAACATCATCCCTGGTTTAAAATCAAGTGTCAGCACTGACCTGAAGAGATTTTTTGGGGGGGGCAGGTGAGGCGGATAAACAAATCCTCCTCCCTTTTTGCCACGTCTGGCGAGACGAGCAACACATTTCTCTGAAATATGTGGAGGAAAAGAGCTCAAATGGTGTTATTTATGTGACTTATTCAGATTTTTCGAGTGAACCTGTGGGATGTGGCACTTTGCTTTTCCCTGGGTGGCTCCTGGCACGGCAGCCAAGCACTCGGACAGAGCCACAAATCCGGAGCCTGAGTGTTTCCAACAGCACAGATCCAGGAATTCCCCCCTGTGGGATGAGCTCTGGGTGCAGGCAGGGAATGAACATCTCACTCCACAGCAAGGAGCGGTTTAAGAGCGAACTTGGTTCCTCTTCAGGACCTGAAATTCTTGTTAACTTCCTTTTATCCACATGAATAAAGCTCAAATTAAGATTTCCTCCGTGGAAGTGGCACCTAATTTACAGATAGGGTGATCCTAACTCCACTGTCTTTTCAAAAAAATCACTGATGCTTCAAAAAAATTCAATTATTTCCCTTTTGTTGCATCGTGCCTGATTTGAGTCATTGTTTCAATCAGAGCAATCAGGAGCCTTTAGTATCATTAAATAAATATCATTGCCCAGGCTGATTCCACTGCAGACACACACACTTAAACAGACAAAAATTCACCTTAAAACACCCAGCCTAGACAATTACTTTAAAAATAAACAGACCCCAGTCCAACCATTGATTAGGTTTGGCCCCTTGGGTCCCAAACTCATCAGATCCGAGCTGATTTCCACCTATACCCAGTTCCCCTCACCAGAGAGAGCAAAACTAATTAACACATCTTTATTGCTACAAGAAAATGTGCTGGTTAGGGCCTTATTTAGCAAACTTACAGCTATTATTAGATAATCTCTGACTTTTCACAGAGCAAACATCAAATGGGATGGCTGCTTTCACATGAAAGGAATTAAAAATTAATAAATCTGGCTGAGATGATGCCAAGCCGACCAGGAAGCATGAAAAGCCCATTTGGAATCGCACACTTTTCCCACTGCAAAATGAAAATAAACGGGATACTGAGAATTTGTGAAACGCAGCCCATGAGGCCAAGAGAACCAAAGGTGGCTAAAGAAACGTAATAATGTGGCATTTCAGTGAGATAGAAGTGTATTGATATATTAAGTATTGGCTCGATGAAGGCAGCAGCTGAGCTCCAGCCTCCCCCCCAACTAAATTTATAGTGATATCGCTGTCAAATAAACAAAAAAAGAGGAGTATTTTGCAATTGGATCACGCAAAAAGGATGGAATAACGTGGCACGGATTTGATTTATTGCTTATTTGGGAGTTTACCACCATCACCTCACTGAATTCAGAGCCCAGCCAGGTGTAGTGGCCTGGCATAGGAACCAGGCCCAGCTCCCTCACGGAGCTCCTTTATCCCCAGGAGCTCCCATTCCAGCTCCTCTCTTCCACTGGCAGCTTTTCCAGGAACAAACCGCTCTGCTTCAGCCACGCTGCCTCCAAGAAGTGCCTCTCACTTCACGAGTCACCGCGAGTAAAATAAAGAATGAACCACTTCACCTCTACAAGCACCGCCCAAACTCAAAGCTGCATGAGCAGAGCTGGCTTTTACGCTGAGCAGTGCTTTCGGTGGAGATTTATTTTAACCCAGCAGCCACACACGCACTGAGGGAGGTGTTTCATCACGGAGACCTTCTCCAAGTGGCTTTTAAGAGAGCCACAAGTGCCAGGTTGTGGCACATCCCTGGAGCTCACCCCGGCTGAGTGACAGAGCCTGGAGCCCGTGCCAGGGGACCCATTCCTCTCTTCCCAGTGAATTTATGGAGCTGCAAATAGAAAGCCTTTGCAATGCCATATTTCACTTGCCTCGTCACGGCTGGAGGGAGAGGAGTGCTGCTCCTCCTGCTGCCAAAATTCCTTCGGCTCCCAAACTGCAGCCGCTACTTTTAGATCAGAGAGGCCTCAGCTTCATATCCCCCCCCCGCCCCCCAAATTCCCTCTCCACCATCTGTTTGGGAGCCTGGGAATGCTGTTAACTCTGGGATGGATGTTAATACAGCCTTTGGGGAGATCTGCTGGGGCTCTGCTAAGCCCGGCCTATCACAGGGCGCTTTTAAACTGCAAGCACAGTTTATCATACCAGAGACAAGCCAGGCTTTGTGACCCTGCACAGAGGGGGCACAGACAGACCCCTGTGCTCAAACACCACCTCAGCTCCCTCTCCTGCCTCCTTCCCACCAAACACAGCCTTTCCCAGGACATCATGGATGCGTCCTGCTGTTTAAAAACCTCTCCACACCTCTGGAGCTGCTGAAGAATTCATTGGTTCTCCCAGAGCTTCCCAGAGCTCGAACCCACCGCAAGCACTTTGATGTCCAAACCCCGTCCAAAGCAAACAGAATAAATAAAATGCCCAAAGCCCATCAAAAGCAAACAGAATAAATACAGGAAAAGGTCAGCAGGGAATACCTGGAACACCAAGGCTGAAGGAGCTCAGCTAATCCTTGGAGGCAGTGAAAGGGTTGGAAAGGAAAAGGAAAAATATTTCTAATGAGACACAGGTGTAAAAAAAAAACCACATGGAAACCACAGCTGAAAGTCACAGAAATACCTGAAGATTGCCCCAAGGAGCTTCACCTGAGGATCTGTGAGGAAAATCAGGTTTTTTAAGTCACGTTTATTCTGAAAAACAAGTGCCTGAAACTGTCATGTCTGTGCAGGTGATCCCTGCCTTAGTCCCTCTGCTCCCTGGCTCCAGGGCTGGCTCCTGCCTGTGGGTACCAGGAGTAAAAAAACTGGGAAAAAACCCCACTTTCTGCCAATTCAGCTTCCCAGAGCTGCTCTCGATGGGCAGAGCGGTGTCAGGCTAGGAGGGAAACAAGGCTGGAGCAGCAGCGAGAGGAAATCGTGTTTTTTAGATCAGCTTCACACCCCCAAAACCACATCCTGGGTACTCCTTGAGCTTGAGCAGCTGAGCTGTGACATGGCCACCTCAGGGAGAAGGTATAAAACCCATTTTTATAGGTTCAGTCATCCTGCTAGAATAAATTAAGTCCTGTATTTTATTTGAAAGTCAAGCAGGAGCACAGCTGGGTGTCGTGGCCTGGAAGAGAAGCTGGAACTGGGAGAGCCCCAGTAAGGTGCTTCCTTGCAGGACTGGGTTGGACTGGGACAGAGCTCAACGAGCACCACTGGGAGCTCTGAACCAGCCCCTGGATTTAGCTGATTTCGGTGCATATACTTTATTTTTTCCCCTTTTTTATACTTTTTTTACACTCGACTTCAGCAGATTTCAGTGGAACACACGACTGCTGAGGAGGAGCTCCGGGGGGTTTTAGCTGGCTTGTTTCCCCTGACAAAGCAGCCTATAAACAAGAGCAAACCTCACAAACCACATCATTTTTGGCTTGGAGAGGCAGCGCCAACCCACCTGCACAAAACCAACCTCATTTCAAGTCTGCCCTGCTGGGTTTTTATTAGGACAGCACCCAGGGGAACTGTGGAATTAGGAATGCCATCCCCCCTCTCTCTTTTTTTTTTTT
>VXAZ01007016.1:141830-225154 GCA_013399875.1 Gymnorhina tibicen
TTTTTTTTTTTTGTTTTAGCACGGTGAAGCGGCGGAGGAAGCAAAATCCACGGAGAATTAACCTAACAGAGACAGAAAACTTTCAGCTGCAGTGTTTTGAGTGGCCAGAAAAAACAGGAGAAGGAGCAGGGCAGGCAGGAAGAGGGCAGGAATGGGGTGAAACAGGGCACCCTACACGAGATGATTTTTAAGAGCTCTGTGTTGATGCAAAGTAATTTAGAGCAAGCGAATGAAATGTCAGTGTGGTGGAACCTCTGCGGCCCAGGCTATGGAAAATACAGAGTGGTTGGAGCTATTTTTGATGAGCGTGGAAAGAAATGACTCCCTGACTGTAAATCCAAAGCAGGAGGCTGTAAATGTGGCAGATTTCCTGGTGACACCTGGAATAACCTGAGCCGGTGTCACTCACTGCACTCAGGGGTTTTTACACTTGTCCTGTACTGAAATGCTTCTCCATCGTTGGTTTTTTTCCTTCTTTTTTTCCTTTCCTTCTCTAAAAGAGCCACCAAAATCCATGCATTTAGCATACTGAAGGCTTCCTAAAGATTTCAAATGTTTTAACTCAAAAATTCAGGAATATTAACTTTTTTTTTTTTTTTTACTACTAGCCAAGCATTCCTGGTGCAGGTTTTCTCCACGGCAGAAAAAGCAAGGACCTTTTCTTGGAAAGCATTTATTTTTCTCTATAAAAACCCTGCCTTGGGAGAAATACATATTTAATTTCATGCATATTTAAGAACACCAAGCGGATCTTAATGCACCACAAAGAACATTTTCTCCCTGGCAAGGCAGCCCAAGGGAGGGGTTATTTGTGACCATCACTGGAATGTGCTGTCCCACACTCAGGACGCTGGAGTCAGGTGTTCCCAGAAGGTGGAAATTTATTTTCTCCCTGTTACCATCAGAGGACGAGGGCTGCACACATCCATGCAGGTTTTTATACAGGAGAAAGCAAAAAGCAGATGGGGACTCACATCCCATTAATTCTGCCAGGCAAAAGCAGCGAGCAAGAGCTCATCCCAAAGAGATCCTGCTGCAGACACCTCCTGGAACAGCAGTGCTGCTATTTTGTTTCTACTGGACTACTGAGGGCTGCAGGAAACTTCTTGTCCAGTCAAAACACTATCAAATTACAGCGCGGTTTTGTTTCAACTTGTTTCCATTTTTATAAAAAATAAGTAAGATTAATTTGCAGACAGACTCGCTCTGATAGGAAGTTCCTCCAGTTTGCATCCCAGCTGTGATGGTCATTCCCAAAAAGTGCATTTCCACGTGTCTTGGAATGAGATGTTTGCGTGCAACACAGCTGCTCGGTTGTTTAAAGAAAAATTAAATTAAAAATTAAAAATTAAAGGAGAAGTCTCGTCTGCATGATTTCTGCAGAGTGATTCAGAAACTTAATAATAACAACATGGCTTTGGTACAGTAAATAAGAATCAAATTGAGACTGAAAACCTGCAGTTATTAGAGATTAACAGCTTTTACACTCTGGCAGGATTTTCTTTTATTTTCCACCTTCCTTCAATAAGGAAATAACTAAAAGTTTTCCAAACGTAGCTTTTCGAAAAGGAAATGTGCACTGAGCTCTGCAATCGATACTTGCCACAGGATGGGCATTACCTCAAAACACCACTAAAGCACTACAAGAAAACCCAGTTATTTATTGGGATTGAGAAAGATCAGAGTACGACAATAGAATGAGTATGAAATGAGTATGATCACATCCAAGTTTCAAAAATTAAAACTGCATTATTTCTCCGAAGAGAATTCGTATCTTAAGCTGGGATCAGCTCCAGATGGGGCTAATAAATCCAACAGCACCAACATGATTTTAAAGGCTCGTGTTTACAAGAGCGACTCAAAATATTTTGAGAGCAAGCTGTGGTTTCCACCAAGAAAGGATCAGCGAGGGGAGGTTTTGTGGATCACCAGCCCGTTCCAGTGGCAGGTACAACGCTCGTGGCAAAAGCTCCAACTCTCACGTGCCAATCCATTCTTTTCACTTGGGACAGTTTAAAATAACCAATCTTCCAGACCCTCTTGACTAACAGACCTGAACACCAGTAATGCTCACAGATATTTCATCTCCTACGTGGTCTTGACTCCAACTCCTGACTGTTGGCTCTGATAAATTCTGTGGATGAGCAGCTTCAAAAGGGCAAATTTCCAGTGGGACCTCTTGTTCTTTGTCAGCTGGGGATATTTCCTTCCAGTATTCTTAATTTTTGCTACAGGAATCTCCACCTTTTCTTCCATAAGGCACCAACCTTTGTTAGCTGCGTTTTCCCTCATATTTTGCCCGTGTTTTTGTTTTGCTGGATTGACACACACGAGTTCAACAGCCTCTGAACAGGTTCCAAGGCGTTCCCTGACATCAGAAATTGTTGTCATTCCAGTCATCTTCTGTCAGCCAAGCAAGGGCTGAAAACAGCAGCTGGGAGAACCAGGAGAGGACAGGCAGCAGCCTCGGAGATCCTGACAAAAAGCAGGAATGAACTGGATCCAGCTGCAGCTTCAGCCTCTTTTTGCCCTTTCTCACCTCTCCTCATATCTTGTCTTTTTTTGCTCTCCAAGTTCTGTTTCCATTTCGTCCAGATCAATGCCCTGCAACTAAAGCAGCCTGGAGAACCTGAAGCTGCAGTGGGAAAAGCTGCAGTGCATCAGGATTACATCCAGGGAACCATGAATTATTCAGCCAAGATAAATCTACACTTCTTTCCCCTGTATGGGCAACTTTAAAAATTGATGCATTTCACTTTTAGGGCAAGTTTCAAGCAACCTTTACAAAACGGGAGCGAAAAGTTACTCCAGCAAGGTCTCCCACCTCCGGCCGCCTTGGCACAGCAAGGATTGGAGCATAACCATCTCCTACAGCCAAATCAGCAGCAATTTGGACACCTTTTCTTCTATTTTAAGCAATGAAAGAAAAAAAAAAATCACTGGTCCTACAACGGTTTGGGTTGAAGGAATCTTAAAGATCATCTCATTCCCACCTTCCACTACCAGGTTTTATGTTAAACAATCTGGGAGATGTAAGAACTGGTTTTATTTTAAAGACGACCCCTCTCAGCTGTTGATAAACCTCTATTAAAGATATTTTCAGGGTAAAAAAAACCAAGCTGCTTTTATAACAGAAGGGGAGCATTTTGGAGCTCCTCCTGTTCACGTCCACACCGTGACCCGACACAAAAATGCTTCTCCCCATGCTTGATTCCTTACATGAATTTGTATGCAAATTTCTTGGCCAGAAAAGAAGCATTACTGGCTCTGACGAAATCCAGAGATAGTGCTTTGCAAACTTCACTGTTCATGCTTCAAAACCACTGAAATCCAGATTGTTAAATTCTGTTTGGAATTCAGTTTCTGAGACGAGACATAAGGATTTAAAGAGCTGTATATAAAATAAGAAAACCTAATACCCACAGAAGGAGTAATTAGTACTAAAATCTCTCACACAGAGCAGAATTTAACCCAGATATTCTTATCTTTACCAAAATGAATCAATTAACAGATGAATTGATTTTGGTTTTCTGTATAAAGGAAAGGACTGTACTTGGTTCACTGTTATTTTTTAAACTTCCCCTCAAACCTCCCTTTGGGCTGCTGGGATCTTCATTTTATTTTCTGATAAATTAAGAAGCCAAGCTCTTTTTGTGCTGTCCCATAAATTCTGCAAATCAAAGAGGATAAGAAAGGATAGGAAAGCCCCACTTCCAGTGCCAGGCCCCTGCCAGGTATCCAAGGAATGCACCTGGCAGTTCGACCCAGCCTGACTTTGGTCCCTTTGCAATCCAACTGCAACTGAGAACAGCTCTGCTCTTATCAAGTTGATGCAAATAGGATATAATTAAAATGTTTGCTAACTCCAAGGGGTTCAAATGGCCCCAGATATTGGAAATCACCACACCTGAAAGAGTGAAGTCAACACTGGCCTTGTACCTCCTGCTGAAGTGCAGGGAACACTGATAATTCCAATTTATCAGATGCAAATTGCTGCTCCCACAAATCCCCAAGGAACACGGATGGGAGCTGTTCTCCCAGGGTATATGGACACCTGCAGATACACGAGAGCAAAAAATGCTTTGCTGGAGTGTTTTGATGCATTTCCCTCCTCTAAACACACTTTCCTGGCAGGCTATTGAACCCTGACATTTCAATAATGCCATCCCTGGGTAGAGCAGCTTAATGAGTGTGGTAGAAAAGGCACCACTGATGTGTTTTCAAACTGTTTATTGGGGATTCGAGATCCTCTGGCAGCTCAGGGCGGGCTGTGAGCTCATTCCTACCACTAATTACTTCTCCCTACAAAATATTTACATATTTGCTGCTTTTGACCACTCATTATCTCTCTTTTTTCCCTAACATGTCACCCATTCTTGCTGCACACAAATAATGCCTGTAGGTTCTTTCCCGTGGTGTGGAGTTGTCTAAGCTTTAGGCAATAACAAAATCCTGTTCAGCTTTCTTCATTTGATTTCCTCTCCTCATGTGGCAGGAGAAAACACAGGCAACCTCACTCACAGTGTAATTAATTTAATTTCTTTTTACTGTTCCCAGCTCATCCCTGGTCACCTTGAAACGCCCCTCACTGCTAGGAGCGGTTCCCTTGCAATACACAACTTGAATTCAAGGCAGATCAGGAGGCCTTAAATGATTTATGAAGGTAACTTTGGAAGTGAAAACCAAAAAAACAC
This sequence comes from Gymnorhina tibicen, assembly GCA_013399875.1. Taxonomy (NCBI): domain Eukaryota; kingdom Metazoa; phylum Chordata; class Aves; order Passeriformes; family Artamidae; genus Gymnorhina; species Gymnorhina tibicen. Next base: position 146,525 of record VXAZ01007016.1, read on the forward strand.
TTAACTCGATCTTCTGGGGCGTTTTCACGAGAAGAACGAATCCTGCTAAGTTCCCTAATTTAACTTTTTTCCCCTTATTTTAATCTGAGCCCGTGCTCGCTCCCAGCCTCCACATCCCCAACCTCTGAGGAGCTCCTGGATGGAAAGCTTCCAGGAGTTTTTTTAGTTTGCCCAGGGCGCGTGTTTAAGCCTCAGCAGCAGAAAATGAGAGAGGAGGAAGAGTGCAGCCCCAGGAGCCCAGCCTGCAGCACCTGCAGCCCCCCAGCCGAAGGCAACGCTTCCATTTCCTGCGGAGATTCTCCTCGGTGCCGCTCCGGAGAGGGCAGATCATGCCAGGGTTGCCAATCCTGCCTGCACGGAAAGGCTCCTGCTGGCACGGAAAGGGAACACCACCTCCTCCTCCCGAGGAACAGGCGAGCACTGGGATTATGTTCTCGGAGGGAAGGGCTGGAATTCCTGGGGGTTAATTCACTTACGGCTGTCCTGAAAGCACCACACCTCCTCTGGCACTCCCACCTCGCTCTATTTAGATCACTTTTTGAACCAAATATTCTGGTTCACACCAAAATGCACTTAAAACGTGACCAGCAGCACAGGGTTTGGCCCGGGTTCAAATCAGGCTTCTCAGGGCACCCCGGGAACTCATTTTGGTGTGAAATAACCACCCCAGATCCATGATCTGGAATAAGAATTGGTGCTGCCGGGCCTTAGGTGCCATTAATTTCTTAATAATCACATTAAACAAAGAACCTGAGGCCTGCAAAGCCCAGCAGGAAGGTGCTGGAGTCACATTAAATAACAGAAGGCACACGGGGCGGGTGTCTGGCAGAAATAAAAAGGAGCAGTTGCACCTGGGAGAAAACAAGAGGGGGGCTACAAACTTCTATTTTCAGCTGTGCTCCTGACTGGTACGAGAGCAGCCAGGAGACACAAGCAGAAACTGGAGCCTGTAAAATGACCTGGAAACACCTGTTCACAGAGGTATAATATGTTTTTGTGACCCACTTTTGAGATACTTTGAATCAGAGGCCCAGCGAGGTCAGCTAAAGCCACAGCGACAGGAAAAACGCAGAGTTTTCAATTTGTGTATTTAAAAAAAACAAAACCAAACCTCAATTGAACGGTGTTTGCCACTGGAATTGTGTTTAGCTTTCCTGTCAACTGGAGGTGCTGGGAAACTCAGCAACGAAACATTCCAGTAAAAATATCTCTTTTCTGTAATAGGTTCGAGGTTACGGCCTCTCCTGTTACTCATCCACACCATCTTCCCTCCCCGTCAGGTTTCTCCTTCATAAGACGGACACCACCATGCCAAAAAAGCTTTTAAAGCCTGCATTTGGGACAGCTCATTCCAGCGTGCGGCTGGAAACGCTTTGGTTGGCTCTCCTGCCGGGGCATCTCGGGCTGTTGGGAGCTCAGCTCTCTCAGCTGAGCGTTTACATGGACACTTTGGAATACACAAACTCCAGCTCGGGCAGCTTAAAAGCCTGGAGTGCTCCAGCACGTCCCACGAGATTCCCTAAATTTACTTGGAGTATTTTTCTAGTCATCACACGCGGAGAGCTGCAGCCTGACCCAGCGTGCAGCTACTGCCTGGAGCTGTGATGCAACACAAAAAGGCAAATAAGTTGCCTTTTGGTTTTTTTTTTTAAATGTTTAAAAATAAAACTATTAACAAATTTTATTTCTGAAAGCCTGAGAATATACTCTTATCACCCTAATATGATAATTAATTAAAATAATAGATGTAAACAGCACTTTTTTGCCCCTGAAGGTTGAAGGAAAATAGAGTTACTGAAGTGATAACATCAAGGTACCAGCTCCCACCAGGAGGTTCTCCTAAAAGCAGGGAAAAATGTGTTTTTTTAAAAAAATAATTGATTATTTTGCTACCATTCTCTTTGAAGATGTGGTTACCTTGGTCAGGCAGAATTACCTCCAATTCTTGTCTGTCTCTAATTCCAGTTCTAACTGGAGTCTGAGGAGAAGGTTCCTGACCTCATCACATTTGGCTTCTTACTTAGTTTTTCATTCTGCTTTTATTTACAGCAATGATATCCACAAACAAGAAAAAAACAGGGAAAAAACCCAACCTCACACAACTAAAAATTGGCAGTAAATAGCATTCTGCTTCAACGCCAAATAAAAATAACGTGAAGCAATATATCAGGGTACATAAGAGCTAAAAAAGAATTCAGGTTGATGATTCCAATGTTTGTCAATTTAAACCACCACAGAAAGCGCTCATTTAAAGCGCTGATTGAAATAATTCTATCCCGGAGGCAGGAGATTGCTCCTGCCCTCAAAGTTAAAAATAATATCCCCATTAACCTCTGCAACAATTTCCTAATTGCCAAGGATTACAAATCCCTCACGCGGCGTTCGCCCTCTGAGAATTCCGGCACCGCTTCGCTTTCCCAGCCCGCTCCTGCGATCGCAGTCCTGGGGCTTCTAAAAAAGCCAAACTTCAGGGATGGTTTTTACACCAGAGCATCAAACATTTGCAAAAACGAGGGAGCGTCACCCCAAATTCTCTGTGAATTAAGGCAGCACCTGACATTAATATTTATGGGGGGGCTGCCGGGGGCTCCCCTCTGCTGGGGTGATGCCGACTGGCACCGTGGAGACTCCCACTCTTTGTTCCCTCTGTCCCGAGCAACCCGGGCTGGAATTTGTGCCAGCAAACCAGAGCCGTGGGCAGAAACACAGAGGGCAAAGTTCAGTGCCCACAGCGCCCGGAGTGACAACGCTGGAAGAGCTTTTCCAGGAGCCACGAAGGAGAGCGGCCAAAACCACCCTGGGGCTGCTGCTCCCCTCGGCCATCCCAACCTCGGGATCCATCCCGACCTCGGGAATCACCTCACACGCAAATCCAGCACCCTGGGGCTCCCTCAGCCTGCTCCGAGGGAAACCAGGATCCATCCTGACCTCGGGAATCACCTCACACGCAAATCCAGCACCCTGGGGCTGCTGCTCCCCTCCGCCTGCACCGAGCGAAACTCGGGATCCATCCTGACTTTGGGAATCACCTCACACGCAAATCCAGCACCCTGGGGCTCCCATCCCGACCTCGGGAATCACCTCACACACAAATCCAGCACCCTGGGGCTCCCTCAGCCTGCTCCGAGGGAAACCAGGATCCATCCTGACCTCAGGAATCACCTCACACACCACAAATCCATCGGGTTGGGCCCCTCAGGCCTTGGATGGGTTCCACCAGTTTGGTTTCTCCCACCAAAGTGCACATCCCTGAGCGACCACCACTTTGGGGAACTGGGATTGTCTCCTTCCCAGGGCTGCTGCTTCTCTCCCCATTGGGAACTGGAGACTGGTTTTTCCTGCTTCTCCCTGTGTGATTCCCCTTTCCTCCCAAACCAACAGAGCCAAACATCAGCTGTGATTCCCCTTTTCTCCCACACCAATAAAGAGCCAAACTTCAGATAATTAGGAATAAGTACTCAAAGAAAAACTAGTTTTGTTTGGTGGGACTATCCAGACTCTTGCCCAACCTCCCTGCTTCCCAGCAGAAATAAAACCACAGGAACCACATCACATATATGCCACGTTAAAAAAAAATCCAACATGAAAAGCACCTTCTACATCCCACATAATGTCCTAGACATCTCCAAAACCACCTGAGTAATAAAAAATAAAGCCAGAAAAATCAGAAAAAACCCAATCACACTGCAAAGCAGGAAAGCAGATGAAAGCTTAGGGGTATAAACATCAAGAACACTAAGGAGACAAGCGTGTTTCCTTCTCCCCTTCCTTCTACTCCCACACTTCATTCCTGAAGCACACAGCCTTGGACAGAGATTTTATTTCATGCCAACTACAATCAGATATTTCAATACCTCAGTGTTTGTTTGGAGGGAGCATACATTCCAGGGAAAATGCAGTCCATGCACAGACTACCTGGAAATAAATCACATTCCCATTTAAAATGAAGTTTAAAGAAGTGGCACAGCACAGAGCTGTATTATGGGCCACACACTTTCACTCAGAAGAAATGTTTCACACCCTCCAGCAGTTTTCTATCGGGAAGAGAATGAAAAAGTAAAGAGATTTATTACATTAAAAAGCATATTGATTGAAAGCAGTGCTGTATGACAGCTTCAGCTATTATAACAGAACTTAATAAAATCAAATGTTTACCCCTGAAGGGGATTTGAAGGAAACAAAAAAAAAATAAAAAAGGCTTTATCAACACTTACAACAATCAGCAAATTTGCAAGGGATAACATTTTGGTGCTGAAAGTAAATGCAAATAAGTGCTCATTTCTCCGGGGGAGCTTTGAGGTTTGCCCACATGAGGAGCCGTGGCTAATTGCGATGTGGCTCAGCACTGAAAACACGTCCTTTGATTGTGTGGCTGGAGATGTCAGCTGCTCCCACAGCTGGGGAGCAGGCAAGGTCGGAGAGGATGAGAGCAGGCCATGTTTCAGCATCACAATCAATTTGTAGCAGCAGCAGGACGGTCCTTTGTGCTGCCACGCTGCTCCCGGGGCTCGGTCACGGGCCCGACCCAGGCAATGATGCTCCCTCCTCCCTGCCCTTGGCCACTCTGCTCATCCCTCCTTCCCTTTGTCCACTCTGCTCATCCCTCCTTCCCTTTGTCCACTCTGCTCATCCCTCCTTCCCTTTGTCCACTCTGCTCATCCCTCCTTCCTCCTTCCCTTTGTCCACTCTGCTCATCCCTCCTTCCTCCTTCCCTTTGTCCACTTCATTCACCCTCCTTCCTCTTTCCCTTTGTCCACTCTGCTCATCCCTTCTTCCCTTTGTCCACTTCGTTCATCCCTCTTTCCCTTTGTCCACTTTGTTCACCCCTCCTTCCTCCTTCCCTTTGTCCACTCTGCTCATCCCTCCTTCCTCCCTGCCCTTGTCCACTTTGCTCATCCCTTCTTCCCTTTGTCCGCTCTGCTCATCCCTCCTTCCTCCTTCCCTTTGTCCACTTCACTCATCCCTCCTTCCCCTTCTCCACTCTGCTCCTCACACAACACCCAGATCCCAAGGTCCCAGCTCAGTGTATCCACCACCAACTGCTTTTCTGGGATGGCTTTTCCACAGGAGTGGAAAGAACTCCATCCACATTATTTGATGGCAAATCACTCCAGACCCAAGTGCCTGCTCTTAACAACGACTTTCTGTTCTTTTTGGTTTTTAGTGGGACCAAAGTATTTCCCTGGATCCTTCCTGGACCAGGCCTGATCTGGTCCAAGCTGTATTTGCCACATAAACGTCAAACTTCACGGCATAAATGAGCAGTTATTTAAACTCAAATTTACACGTTTTCACCAGTCTTACTTACCCCGAGTATTTGTCAGTATTCTGGCACCTGCAAACCTTTTTTCTCTCGTAAACTGTAATGAAATTTGCATTTTTTCAAAGCTATGCTGCTTTCAAATGAAACCTCCTTTTGGCATGAGCTTTAAATTGCTTTAATAAAACCACCAGCTGAAGTGTTGAACACCAGCTAAAAAACAGGAGTAAAAGCACAAAAATGGCCCAAAAGGGAAAAAAAAAATCTGCAACTTGTTACAACTCCCGATTTTACACACAACTTAAAACAGCCTGGAGATCCAGCATGGACATTTTTGTGAGGATGAAAACTTCCTTTTGGGACTGCCTTATCTGTAGCCTTTGTTGTTTTACGACCTTCCTGGTGAAGTGAAACTCTACAGGTTCATAAAGAGAAAGGGTAATTAAATGTTGATGACCTTCTCTTACACGGGAGAACTCCTGGGCTGGAACTGAGCCAGAGGAACTGGGCTGTCCAGTCCGGCTGGGCTGGGATCTGGTGACGGAGCCAGTGCTGGTGAACCTGAGCAGGAGCCAAAGGGAACCTGGAGTTCCAAACTGTTTCAAAGCACACAATCCGTGCCAGGAGGGCTGGAATGGGCACAGCTCCTTGGGACACAGCACTCCCTGAGGGTTTATGGGATGAGGGACAAAGGGGTGGCCGCAGGAGCAGCAGGGATGAGGAATGGGGATGAGGAGTCTGTGTGGGGCACAGAGCAGGGGGTGCAGCCGGGCCCAAAGGGTGGTGACTTCGCTTCAACTTTGAGAATTCACCAAATAGGGCAGCGAAAAATTGGAGCAAGAGGCGTGTGGCTCTCTGTGCATAATTAGAGCAGCTGCTGCCCTTAAATTAGGTTTGGGAAGTCTCCTTCCAAGGGCAGAGATTCAAAGCAGGAGGAGCACACGAGCATTTTGTTCCTTTTCCCAGATCTGTCAGTGTTTCTGTGCTGTGCTCGGAGGAGAGAGCCCCGCACCTCGAGGCCCATGAGGAATTAGTGCCAGGTACCTCTGGACTGCCTTTCCCAGAATGGTTTGGGTGGAAGGGACCTTAAAGCCCATCTCATCCCATGGCAGGGACACCTCCCACTAGACCAGGATGCTCCAAGCCCTGTCCAGCCTGGCTTTGGACACTTCCAGGGATGGATCCCCAGACCTGGCTGATCTCACACCACGATCCCGCTCGTTTCTGAGCGGATCAACATGTCCAAAGGCTCCTGGGGCTGGGGAAAGGTGGAGTTTCACTTCAGTGCGGGCAACACCTGCGTGCTGAGGAAGACACAAAACCCCAGATGAAGAGGGGCAGGGCTGAAGAATCCTGAGAAGAAGAAAAACTTCGGAAGCGCCAGATCCAGCGCACGGGAATCCTGCCATGAGCATGGGACATCCCCACAGTGCCAAAACTGCTGCAGGAAACTGCAGCCACCAGCAAAAACCAGCCAGCAGCAAAACACAGCAAACCCCATGCCAAGAGATTGTTTCAAAAGCGAAACTGCCAGAAGCCAAATCGCAGTTTTAAGGCACAATTTACACCGTAAATATTTGGGTTTCTAGCAAAAAGGGAGGGAGGGGAAATCCTACCCTGCTCCAAAAGAGCTGCGGGAAGCACGACATTGGAGGCAGAGCAATCTGCTAGTTTAATTAACCCCCACACGACGGAGGAGATGAATTTTTCTTCTCTCACGCTATTAAACACAAAAGTATCCAAACTCCTGAGCTGTGGAACAGAAACTGTTAAACCCCCCCACTGCTCCAAGACTGTCTCCTCCCCACCCACGGCAATTCCCAACACGATTATGTCCCATGGAGGAGCCTTGAGTTCCCCAAGTTCACGGGGAAAACTTCAATGACTTCCATAATCTGAAAGCGTCTCCCAGTCAAAATTGATTTCATTAAACCAGTGGCAATCTGCTGGCAGCCTGTGAGCCCAGACAGGGAAACACCGATTAAAACAAAGCTGGCAAAACACATTAAAAATTAATTGACTTCTTGATTGTTATCAAAATTGAAAAAAGGCTCAATCCTACACCCAGTGATACGGCCCTGAATGGCAGCAATTAAAGTTCCTCCTTCCAATTACAGCTTTTTACACCATTTTAATCAATTTTTGTACGGCAAATGAGCATAGAGTTCAACCCTCAATCGAATCAGCATGGTGGTGTAGGGTGAAAATCATAATCCTGGAGCATGATATGCAAGAATAAAACTTAGATAACCTGAACAAAATGACAGGAATGTTCCTATAGATCATTTTTGACTCGTATTTTAGGCCACTAAAGGAGGGGAATTCATAAGCAGGTTTGGGACTTGCCTATCAACATGACCTCACCGATGTAAATATTTATTCAAACATTTGGGCACTTTGCAGGGGATTCTGGATTAGAAACCAAAGGAAATTACTATAAAAGGAAAACCGTGCCAGCAGTTTCTGTTTAAAAACTGCACAGCCTCAGACTTCACCTTACAACTGGGCTGCAACATCCAGAGAAACTCAAGAGCTGTTGTTTGATTTATTCCTGCCTTTTATAAAATCCCAAGCCGTTAATCCTGAACGGCCTTTACTCAGAAGCCTGACAGATAAATTTTCATTGCTGACACTGCCTAAGTAGTTCAGTATCAGAGGGATGGGGCTGGAATTCGAATCAGCATATTTAAAAAACCCCAAAAACCGAACTAAAATTGTCAGCTCTGTGTTCCTTCAGCACAGCACAAGCACCTTCTGCTGTTAGGATCAGAGAGCTGGATCTGAATGCACAGCAGGTTTATTTAAACACAGCTGGCACAGTGCCCTCTCCTCCAGGCCTCACCTCAGCATTCCTGTTTCCATAGCCTCACACGAGGCTCCTCAGGACTCTCCACCATTATCTTCTGACCTTTCCCTTTCTTTTTGTGCCTTTCTAAGTTAATCAGTAACCAGAGACTTCTGCCAAGCTGCTGATTCCAAGGTCCTGAGCCCCACGGAGCATCAGCCACTTCCACGCCATTCCCTCCTTCCCCACTCCAGCTCCCCGGCCTTCCCTACACGGGGAATAAAGATAAAAATAAAAATAAAAAGGTGTATTTGACATCCTAAAACACTGGCTCAGCAGCTCCAAAACCCAATTATTCCGTGCAAAAAAAAGCTCTTACCCACAACTACACATCGTAAGGGACAAGTCTTGCCACGTCCCCGTTCAGGAGGTGGAGGGAAATAAAAAGAGATATTTTTTATGAGACAGTTACTGAGCTTTAATTTCCCACATCCGTTTACGACTGCAAACAAGCTCAGGCAGGGGAAGGTACTATCTATTACCATAATTATTTTTAAAACCTTCACCCCACAGGGTTAGGAAAAAAACCAGTGATTTACAGCAGAGCCATAACTATAAAACTGCAGATGGGAGCTGAGCTACTTTGCTCTTGTCTGATGCTGAGATCTCATTAAACTGCGTGCTTAAACCTTAAATATTTGAGAGCAAATGGTAGTTAAAATAGGGAAATCATCCTCATTAAGCAGCCAGGCTTTCCTCTCCTCAGCTTCCCAGCTCATCATTTGTTATTTGGTCATTTGTGGAGTTTGACACTGCTCCATCTTCCGGCCCGGACAGCCCCAAAATTCCTAAATAAAGGGAAAAGGGCAAGAAAAAAAAAGCACTCAAGCCATCTTTAAACCCTAAAAAGAAGCTGATGAGAGAACAGAAACTTTCTTCTTTTATAAATTAAATCACCTTGAAGGGTGATCCTTTGGCCAAAGTCATTCAGTGAGACAGCAGGCAGCAACTTCTCTTTATTCTTTCTAAATCTACTTCTTTGACCTCCACCTGCTCTGCAGCATTATTATTATTATCATATCTCCAAGAAACTAACTTTTCATAAAAGATTGCACTATACACCACATACCAGATTTTCTCTCTGAAATATTCTTGCCTTTAACAAGTTTCTGCAGCAAACCAGAGCTTTAATAATTATTTTTGCTTACTCCTTTCTTCTCAAGCCACCCACAAAATCCAAGGCAGTGGCTGCCGACCTATCCAGGCTAAAACTGGAAGCTGGAAGAGGAAATGACATAAGAGAAAAGTAGAATTTATGCAAAATGTTGGCGATATGAAAGCAGAACTGAGAAATCTTCATAAATTAGCAGTGCACAGTAATTGAAGCTGCTTGAATCACGCTCCTCCATCCTTCCACTTCAACGGGATATGGCAGGAAGTAATTAATGGAGACAGGCTCCTTTGCATATAGCTGGCAATAATTAATCTGGCATCTCATTTCTGGTATTGGCTGTTTGCAAAAACAAATTTTTCCCCATACAGAACAGTTTGTTTCACACGTAACCCCAGGGATCAGCAATTCTTTAAACACACATAAAGAAATTTAATGGGAGCCCATATGGAAAATTTAACCTTCACAAAGGCTTTGCTACGTGTGTAGATAAAGTGTTTCACAGCATCTTCTATCTTTAAAAAAAAAAATAGAAATAAAATAAGACATACAAAAAGCCAATTCAAACAGACTTAAAATTCAGTATTATGTACTAGGCATTAAATAAGGGCATAAATTTTTATTTCTTCTCCCTCGTTTGCTACTCAAAATTACAAAACCTGCTTGGAATAAAACCTGTTCTTCATTATTTCTTTTATTCTATTCTTTTGCTGTATGCACAGCACACATTTCACGTTCTTCTGATCGGTTTTACACCCCCCCTTAAGCCTGAAGCTAATTAGGTCCTCAACTTGTTTTTGTAGGAGTAAAGGCCATGAAGAACACTTAGGATTCCATTATGAATAACAGATGCTAGATACGTACATTTATAAACCACTAAATTTAGAGAGATTTGAGGAGAGATCTGCTGAACCTTTCAGAATTAAAAACCTCCTTGTACTCCGCCACTGAACCCACCAGAGCAAGTCCTGAGGAAGCAGAATACAAGAGGCCGATGAGTTCTCTCAGATCCAACATTAACGCATCCCGCGGATGGAATTTCAAGATCCACAACAAGGCAGGCAATATCCGCAGGGCACGTCAGCTAAATGACAACATTCTCCGTGTTCGCCGGGCGTTATTTAATACCCTCGGCTCGCAGCCTCGTGTAGGGCAAGGCACAAAATTAACGAAAGCAATCGGATCCCCCTTTCGGGCTGTATCCCGCTCCCATCCGCAGCCACCTCGGGATGCTCTGCTTGCAAACACCACTCGGACACTTCCCCGCTTGTCTGGGCCGCTCGCTTCCCACCGGGAAACTCGCTTCACACAAAGGCAGAGCCCCGGCACCTTCCCTCCCGGGGCACAAAAGAGCCAGATGTCCCCAGCAAACCGCTCGGGGCTCGTGTTCCTCCAGGAAAAGCTGGGAACCGCTTTGGGCCGCAGCAACATTTCCACCCGTGTTCCTCGAGTGCCCGGGGACAGCGAACCGGCCCGAGAACGCCGGCAGGAGTTGGCACCGCTGTGCCAATTCAACTGGAATCAGATAAAAAAACCCAAAACAGGCTTCAGGCACCACCAGCATATTTTAAGAAGCCAACGACTCTCAATATCCAAAGAGTTTGCGCTAATTTAAGGAGGGCAAAACGCTTGACACTGTGAGGAGAGCCCGAGTCCTTCCCAACCCTGGCAGCGCCTTCCCGAGCCCACGGCCTGGCTTTTCCAGGCGGCCCTCCCAGGTTTAGCAGGGCAGCAGCTGCCACCCACCCCCGTGCCCCGAGGACGTCTGCTCTCTGCCAGGGCTTTTCTAGGAAGGACTTGGACTCTTTGATCGGGGGGAGCAGCTGGAGGGACACCCAGGCTCTCCCGCTGCCTCCCCTCTCACACCAAAAATTCCCAGCATTTCTCCCCGCCATCCCACCAGGTTCTCTCACGCCCAGCCAAAAGCCTGCTGGAGCTCATTTGCCCCGCAAGGACAAATTCCTCGTCCTCTCCCCCCGTTACGAAACGCGTGCCTTGTGCCACACAAAAAGCTGCGTGGCAGCACCACATCCTAAAGGCAGAGGAAGCTGCAGCTTCCACGTTTGTCATCTGCAATCCACGGAACAGCCCAGCGAGCTGGGAATCGCCACCCTGAGCACCACCTGAAGGAGATGGCCCTGCCCGGTGGAGCGGGGAGGTCAAACCCCACCGAGTGCCACAATGACAGCAGCGCTGCCTTCTCCGTCAGGGAAGGGACGGGCGCGACAGCGCAGTTGTAATGACATAAACTCCACACAATTCCCAAACACGGTGCTCATGCTCAGCTTGCTCACCGGAGAGGGAATTACAGCCAGGCACATTTTACACACACACACACTTTTAAGAGCCTTCAGGACCGCTCCTGTTTAACCTCTGCCGATGAGCCCAGCTCAGTCAGGGGGAGAAGCCAGCCCGCTGCCAAAATCACATCACACCACGCTCGGCTGTAACAAAAGATGACTCCGGGGAGTTTGTGCCCATCATCGTTATTCCACGCACGTCAGAGCCACCTCCAGCAGCTTTTCCTTCAATTAAACCTTTACTACTGCAAAGGGCAAAGGGGCTATAAACACATTTATGCCGCGGAAGGGGTAACGAGGGATAAAGGGAAGGGAGGATTACACAGCCCTTTTTTAGAGACACCCAAAAAGCAAGGAAACCCCCCCGCTCCCCACAATGTACAAGACAACCACACAAACCTGCTGAACGAGAACACATCCACGCCTTGCCCTGGACCATCCTCCCTCCCGCACCCCCCCTTTTTTTGTTGTTGTAGTATTATTTTTTTTTCCAGCTGAGCACTTGCCTCTCCTCCGTGCCCATCAAATATCCCGAAGATGGAGGGGTGAGTCTTGTTCACCAGGTCAGTGATTACTTCGAACCTGTCCTCCATGTGATCCCTCCGGCCTTGGATGGAGTAGACAGCCACGTTGTGGCTCTTGAACTCCCAGGTCTTGGAGAACTCAGCGTCCAGCACGTCTAAACCCCCGAGCCTGTCATTCTGCATGATCTCGGCCACCTTGCCCTTCACCATCTTCACCGCATCCCTGCTGGACTTAACAATGGTTTTCACCTCATCCGTGTGGAAGAAATAACTCCACAGGGCCAGGCTGATGCACAGCAAGAACAGGGTCTCCGGTCTAAGCAAGAAGTAACGCATGATCCGACCCAGCAGAGACAGCAAAGTCATTGTATCCTCTATCATTTATTATCGCGACCGTGTCTCCCCACACCATGCAGCGGGGCGGCTCCGAGCCCGGGGCCGCTCAGTGCATGCTCGGCCGGCCGGGCAGCGCCGAGCCCCGCGCTCCGCTCCCTCCGGCTCCGCTCCCGCTGCTCCCGCGGGCTCCGCGCTCCGGGCNCCGGCGCCGGCCCGCCCTCCTTCCCCCGGGCGGAGCGTCCCGGCCGCCGCCCCCGCCCCGCCCGGCCCCGCCGCCAGACTACAAATCCCGGCAGCCCCCCGCGGGAGCGCGACGGCGCGGGGCGGAGCGTGGGGCGCGCTGGGAGTTGTAGTCCGGGAGCGGCCGGGAGGGAGGAGGAGCAAACGCCAGGAAAAGGAAAAAATTATTTAATCCAAGTGTGCTCCATCCCTGAAAGTTTCCAAAGCCGAGCTGGAGCAACCTGGGATAGTGGAAAGCATCTCTGCCCCTAGGGCGAGATCCTCCTTAAGCTCCCTTCCAACACAAACTATTCCGGGATTCTTCTAAAGGATGAACTTGGCTCTCCCATATTCCCCAATTCCCTTCACAGGCTCGCTGTCACAGTGGAAACAAAGCAGGAATTTGTCAGCTATTAAACCGAGAGTAGAGCTTTGCTGAGGGAAAGAAAATAAAGCATCTATCATCTTTCTCTGACCCCTTTCTGTAAACTGTCATTTTCCTGCCACTGATAAGCCCTGAAAATCACAAGCTCTGCGTGTGCGAGCAGAAGTTTGCTGCAATATAAACAACTTAATGTCGTGCCGGAGCTGTTTGCTGCCAGCTGTGGGGCTGAAAACTCACAGAATCCATCAGCCAAGCTCGGAGAGGCTCAGAGCTGATGTGAGAGTCGAACACCTCCGAGTGGGGTTGAAAATGAGTTAGCAAACCGCAAAACTCGCCAGGAATTCTGAGTGAAAAACTGTAAACCTCAGGTATGAGCATCCCAAGTTTTCCAGCAGCTCCCACTCCCTCTGGACTTTTGTTACTGGAGGAGTCAGGCGTGAACTCTTTGTTTTGCCAAAGATCAGCTGAAATAAATGCCACCACCCCGAGCCTGGTTAACCCAGAGTCAATCATTTCACCCTTCCGTGCCCCATTCTTACACCCAGCTCCGAGAAATAGGGAAGTCCGTGACAAATACTAAATATAACAATGGAACTGCTTTAAATCTTAGAGGTACGCGACACTCTGTTATTATTTTATCCAAAGTTTTACCTTTCAGGCCTAGAAAAACTCTGACCTTTATCTTCCCCTCTCTCACGATGTGCTTGAGTTGAGCCGTGGATTTTTTTTGCCCTAAAGGCCAAAATCTGCACCTGTGAGTTGGGGAATGAGGTACCAGCACCGGCGTTGCAGCACCTGTACCTAATGAGGCTGATTAATTAACTTAATTAATGCATACTCCAGGAAAACTAAGGCTGAATGTCACAAAAAGAGGCTGAAATAAGGAGCACCAGTGAAATAATAGTTTTGATACTACAAACTGTGTAGCCAGTAATTCTAATAATATTATTAATAATGCTATCTCTATTATGGCTTTTTAAATTCTATTAATTTTATACTTAAGGGAAGATGAAATAAATGCAAAACATGGAGAATGCTGCTCACTGCCACCAAGTAATTCATTGTTTATTTTTCATTTTACTGCAATGTAAGTGTGTCCCTGTCAGGGAGCTGTGACTCCTGGGGAAGCTGTGTCCCACTGCTGGCAATTCGGGCTCAGATTATGGAATTGTGAAGGGAAATGAAGTGGTTCCGGGCCACAGAGCACACGAATCACTTCCAGCCCCTCTTTCAGCTGCCAAGGGCTGGTATCCCACAGTTTTCCCCCGAATCCAGGCTCCTCCCTGTGCTGAACGCCCCAGGAGCAGAGGATGCTCCACACGGAGCAGCCCCATGAGCACAGGGATGAGGTTCCCATAAAATTCCACGTATTTTGTCCCACAGGAGAGACTGAGCCGCTTCCAGGAGCACCTGGGCTCTGAGAGCAGGGTCCGAAAGGCTCTGCGGCTGCAGAGGGGCTGGGATTTCCCTTCGGAAGGGCTTGGAGCAACAGGAAAGCCTCGTCCTGCTGGAGAACCGGGATGGATGGGGCCCCTCTGGAAGCGCTCAGCCCTTGGACTGGAGCTCCCACAGTTCAGAGGGAATCACGCAGGGGTTGAGTGATGCCTTGGGGTGGCTCCCTAGAAACAGAGACCGGGCAGGAGTGAGGGAATAAAGGCAGGGATTTATTGGAAAGGCCTTCAAAGGTGCACCCTGGGGAGCCAGAGGCTGCTTCCAAAACGGACCCCAAGATGGACCCCGAGTCACCAGTTCCTCACACTTTTATAGGTTTGGTCCATTTGCATAGCAGCATAAATTCTCCAATTAAAACTTCAGCTAATGATGTAATTTCTTCAATTTCCCCACCTCTCTAGGGGCCCTGGTTTACACCTTTGGGCCTGGGGCAGGCTGAGTGTCCCTGGACAGGGAGCTCGGAGAGGCTCTGTTGTGTCCGTCTGGCCCAGGAGAGCAGCCAAGGAGCCACAGGGAACTCCAGAGTCACACACTGAGCGACCCAGGACGTGAGAAACATAAAAGTGAAAACCCAAAGCACCGTGAGCACAAGCTCTGCGCCAGTTCCGTGCAACATCCAAAGACGACGGAGCCGGCCCGGCGGCTCGAGCCAACAAATCCAACTCCAGGGCTCATCCTGGAGCGCTGCACTCCAGCAGCTCCTCCCAGGGAGAAGCAGAACTTTGGGATCCACAGACATTCTGTAAACGCTGGGAATCAGCGGTAAAAACACCATCGGTGTTCGGGGCATCAGCTGCTGTTTCATTTTGGTTTTGCTGGGGGGCGACCCCAGGCTTTTGTGCACTCGTGAAAGGAATGAAGAGCGATTCCTGAGCCAGAAATAAACTGGCTTGTAAATAAACTGGATAATTATGCGCTTGGAAAACTGGGGAAAAGCATTCCTTGCTCAACAGCTCCTCCTCCTGCTCGCACGTAGCATGAAGCCAGCAGGGCATCATTTGTTTCCACCTTTTTTTGGCTACAGAAACAAATAACCTGCTACTGCAAACGAGCATTTATTGTCTGTTTAGTGCTGCAATCCGCAGGAATTGTGGGTTATAAGCAGAATAAACTCTGAAATTATTTTGGGTCCAGGAGAAAAAAAGCAACATTCAGCTTTTCTAGGCAATTTTTGTGGTACCCGGGATTAAAGTAGATATTGGAGAAATCTCTCCCTATTTGCTAGCCTGAACAATCCCAACATTTTCATCGCTGCCGTTTCTTGCTTGCATTACACAAAACCCAGTGGTTCTGATGGGAAGAAGCCTCACTTTGTGGCTGTGCTTGCAGAGATAACTTAAATAAAAACAACAACAGTGAAAAACTCTTTGATTTCCTGTAGTTGCAGACTGAATTTGCCATCGTTGCACCCTGGGGATGAACAGCGAGGACACAACACCGGTGGGTCCCCAGCTTTACTGGGCAAACTCATGACAAGAAACATTTAATTTGATGGGAGCTTCTTCATAAAAATACTGCCAAAATCTGTAGGGTGTCTGTTCTGTAATATTCCCTGGGGTGCCAACGCTTGGAGGATGCTTCTGTTGCCATTGGCTGAATTCTGCTGCCCAGTTAAAAAGTTTTCTCGGGATTGTCAGGCTCAAACACTTTCACTGGCATAAATCAAGCGTGCCCAATGATGTGGCTCGTCGCTGGTTAGTCCTGCGAAGCAAGCTACTAAAATTAAAGAAAATCATTAAAATTAAAGCAAAATATTCCCCAAAACCTGCAGGGCCACCTCCCTTTTCTTCTGCTGAGACGTAAGATCAGAATAGAAAAAATCCCTACCAAGAATAACGACTGTAAAAGCGGGGTTTTTCACATCAGGGCTGCAATGCAGTAAAATAATCTTGTGCTTTTCCTTCCAGCTGTTTGAAAGAAATGGATTTTAGGGTATTTGGGGTGACACAGGCACAGCTCTCCAGAGGAGCAGCTCGGTGGCAGTGTCAGAAACTGGCTTGTACCTTAGTTTGGATAACAGGTAGATAAGGTTGAGCTGTCCTGGCAGTGGTTTCCATCCCAGCTGATACAAACAACATTTCCTGATATTATTTCCAGGATTTGATCCGGCAGCGGATGCCAGGAGTTGCACGTGAGTTCTGCCTCCTCGCTGCCGAGGAATCTCCTCCCGGCAGTTCCGCTCGTTCTGCACCCCCCCTGAAGAGCAGCGTTGGCAGACGTGGAATGCAAACAGCAATTTTCCACACAAGTCGCTCCTTCCTCTTCTCCAGGATCCTCAGTTCCGGGCCATCTTCACGTGTAAAATCTGATTTTCATTTCTTTCCTGGCGCCTGACCTCGGTGTTGGCGGGAATGAGAGACCCGGGAATGAGATTTCTGACTCAGGTTTTAGCAACATCTTTTATTTAAACACAGAATTCTGCTGTGGGATGGCGTGCACCAAACCACAGCAGGGAAATGATTATACATCAATTATATAGCAATTACATATCAATTATATATCAGTCATATATATGGGAACAAATCCTGGCTATACTGGGAAGGTGAAATACCTGCAGGTGCCTGAGGTGGAAATCCCACACCTGCCTTACTCATGGTAGGGAATGTAATTCCTGATTATAAATGTGGAATTTGGTGTAAATTATGCCTGAAATGAACATTATTTGAAGAAAACAAAAATCTGTCTCATTTCCCAAGTAATCTAAGGGGTGTTGTTTATTAACTTTTATGTGTTCTTATGTTTAATATCAGAGCCAAGCTGCCTGGTGAGACAATCAAGGAAAGATGCCGATATTAATTTCATGGAAAAATTTAACCAGGGATGTATTTCAGAAGAAAATTCTGGACTTTCTCAACTCGCAGAGCCTTGAATTCGCACAATCCTGGAACTGCAACAAAAATGTGGCCCCTGAAGTCAGTGGGAGTCTTTGCTTGGTGGGAGCACGAGCCCCAGAACACTGATTTGGAGCCCACCTCTCCAGGGCATGACACACTTTGGGAGAGAGGGATTGTTCCAAACAGATATTCCCTGTCATTGTCCGGAGGGGAACTCACCGGGAACTGGAAAATGGCTGAGACAGCACCAGGAGCACCCAGCAGATAAAGCTGAAAATGCTCCTGAGGGCCAGAGCTGCTCTCTGAAGTGATCTTTGATTTAACCAGCAGCATCCCTACGGAGTGCAGACACTTGGGAATGTCTGTAGAGCACTTGCTGGTGAATTAATGCCTCACAAACTTCCCACTTTCCCAGGGAACTCCAGGACACGCAAGGAAAATATAAATAGAAGCTCAGCAATCCGGAATCACTTCGCAAACTGGCAGCGTTCTTACGAAACCTTCCTCAGATCTGGGCACAAATTGATAAAAAGCAGCAACAAAGCAATCTTAATTCTCTTCTTCATTAATTTTTGCTCTGTTCAGCAGCTGCTTCGTGTCTGTGGTGCAGACTGTTTAGTGTGCGTTAAGCGAGAGGCTGCAAAATTGATTTATACATTTGAATGCCTCCCATTGTCACTCTGAGGCGCTTTTGGATGCAGAACATGACGGGCTGCATTCGGGATTAAATCCTTAGGCCAGGCTTGTCCCAAAGCCGAGGTGAGAGGGGAGCTGAGGTTACAGGTGCCTTTTTTGGTGACTTCTCTAGAACTAAAATTAGCTGTGCCCTCAGCTGCCTGCACGGTGTAAAATCCAGATTTCACTCAGTGCCTTGACTGCCCCAGAGGTTCGTTCCAGCCCTGACGCCTTCCCTGGACCAAATTCTCAATAAAACCTAAACAGTTTAAGCCTTCCAAGAGGCAAGACTGAGGTAAGTCAGCTCTGGGCTGATTTAGATTTCCCTGAGCAAGGCAGATGAATGGGTTTTGTGACTCCCTGAGTGGCACAGAGCTGGCAGCCCGCGCTCCCTTTGTCTCTGGGAGCATGGGATGGATTCTCCCACTGCTTCATTTCCATAGGCAGCCTCGGGACACGCTCCCGTTGCTCAGTTCCAAAGGCTCGCTTCTTTGTCATGGGATTTTGGTGACGGAGATGAAGAAATATTCAAATAAGGGCGGTGAAAGGGCGTTTTTATGGAGGATTTATGAAGACTTGCCCCGTTTTTTAAACGGGGGTGTTTGTGTTCAGGCCCAGTGCTTGAAATTTGCACAGGGGCTGTGAATAAGTGATAAATAAATAGAGATGAAGCACTCCCACCTCTAGGGCTGAAGTGGGAGATGTTTTTTGGAAGTGATGGGGAAAGGAAGAGCTTTCCTCTAATGAGCTGGCACAGAAAACTGAAGGGGCATTGCTGATGCCCACTGGATGCGGCCATAGCCTCCCTCACACAGCCATAACCTTCTTCAAAACGCAAGGAATACCGAAGCACAGGAAGAAACACTGAAGGAATTTTAAAAAATAGATCAGGAGTCCACACTTTGGGACACTCAGAGAAGATTTAACCCCGTCCAGTGTCAGGGGACAGGGACGAGCTGCTCAGAGAAGTCCGTGCTCCGCGGAACCCTACCCAAGCTCTGGGTTCATCCGAAGGGAATGCAGCAAGGAGAGGGATAACTCCCATTTACAGCTCCCACTGCGGGGTGCTTGAGGTGCTGTCTGTGCTTCTCGAGCGTGTGCAGTGACAATCACATTTCTCTCTGTTTGCTCCCCGGCTTCTCCCGGGCAATATGTTGGGTGTGATGGGAATGGCGTGGTTTGGCCCAAAATAGCTGCCGGGGCTGGAGCCGTCAGCTGTCAGAAGTGTCTCTCCTCCTTCCCGCTCGGTGAAATCTCCATGCACAGCACCATCTGCTTCCCCGGGATGCAGATTTGCCGCATTGGAGCCGTGTTTTACTGGGGGGAATCGTCTGAGTGCGATTTCATTTAATGCCTCTGATTGAATTCCCCGCCCCCCCCTTCCGATTCCCGCATCGCTCCCGGCTCTCCTGGGGCACCAGAAGCTGACACCAGGTGTGGGAATGAGCTTCAAACGTCTGTGGGCTTCCCTGCTGCTGCTTCCAGCTCCTTCCTGCACGTGCCTGTGGAAAAAGCTGGTGGGAGCAAGGTGATCCCGAATCCACTCTTCCTCCCTGCGAGCCCCGGGGCTTTCAGCATTCCCAGCTCCCCGAGCGTGCCGCGTTCCCAGGGTGGGTTTGGGAAGGGGGGGATGACTGGCAGCTGCCTTCAGCCGGTGGGAAAGGAGCAAACAAAGCGGGAGCAGGAGCGTGGAAGGGCTGGGATGTAACTCCACGGATCCCTCGGCGGGAGGCTTTCATCTGAGGGATGAAGGGATTTATTTACAGCCCGTGACTTCTCCAAAAACATCATTGTCTGCTGACCTTTCTGCTCAAATTGCAAGTCGGGAGAGCAGCGCTGCCAAGTAAATGAAACAACTTTAAAATACAGGGGGAAATCTTCTTGTTGTGTTGTGAGTCCCCTGTTAACTGCCGGGTCTCCTGATTTTTTTGCCCTGTTATCAATCCTGGTCATTGTGGAGAGCTGGGATTCTCTAGAACAAGCGGGAAACCTGGGACGTGGAGAGAAAATCCCCACAAGTTCACCTAAGAAGGGAGGCGAGGACACATAACCAGCAACCTGATCAGCTGCTGACACCACCAGCTCCTCATCCAGGGGCTCTGGCCCCCAGCAGCCCATTCCCAATCCGTTAGTAATGCTCCACAAAGGAGGAGCAGGGATTTGCACTTCTCCTGGCTCGCATAATTAGCCCTTGCTTCCTAAAAAAGCCCGGAAAGCAGGAGCCAGGCTCTTTCTCCTCTCCGGATCCTGCTTTGTGCCAAACCCAGGCCCACGTTTGGGCTCAGCTCAGAGCACCGAGGGGTTTGCACCAGAGGGGATCCCAAGCCTGGCTTGGATCCCATCCCTGCTCTCCCAGATACTCCCAACAGCTGGGATCAGCAGCTTTGGCGGTGGGGGAAAGGCTGGAGCTGCCCCAGACGTGGTTAATTCCCCTCCCACTGGGGCTGGAGCTGTGCTGTGCAATGGGCTCAGCACCTGGCACTGCTTTGGGACCCGCGTGCCTCAGGAATCCCAGGGTGTCCCACCCCATTCCCCGTCCCCAGGCTGAGGACGAGAGACACTGGAGATGCTCAGGGGTTCTGTGTGCTGTTGCCACAGGAGTCAGGCAGGGAAGCTCTGCAGGAAATGGGAAGTGCTGCTGTTGGCTGTGTCCCGAGGAGGGCAAGGCCCTGCTCCCTTCCTGTTCTCTGGATTCCCCTTGTGCCCCTGGTTCCTCCCACCCCTGGCTGGTGCTGGGGTGGCTCGGGGAGTCCAGGAGCTGACCTGCTCCAAAAAAGGGCACCAACCACTCTGTCCCGTGTCACCAGAAGGGACAGCACAGAGCAGCACAGCCTTTCCTCTATGGACTCTCACAAAATCCCAGAATGGTTTGGGTTGGAAGGACCTTAAAACCCATCCAGTGCCACCCCTGCCATGGCAGGGACACCTCCCACTGTCCCAGGCTGCTCCAAGCCCCAGTGTCCAGCCTGGCCTTGGGTACTGCCAGGGATCCAGGGGCAGCCACAGCTTCCCTGGGAAATTTGTGCCAGGGCCTCAACATCCTCCCAGGGAAGGATTTTTCCTACTTTAACTTTTGAGCACAAGAAATGTGCCTCAGGACAGGCGGCTCAGCTGAGCAGAAACACCTTAATGAGAGAATTAATCCCGGGCTTTGGAAGCAAAACCAGAGAACTGCGTGCACATCAAGCAGTTTCTCCTTTCTGCTCCTCGCTGTAATGGGAAAAGCAAAGTATTCAAGAAATAATTTCCAGCTTGGCTGAGCGTTAAGGAGCAGCACTTTCTGTGTAACAAATGCGCGGTGCTGTGGATTTGTAGCGGAACAGGAGGTGGCTGAGGCACTTACATGAGAGGAGCTGGGCCAGCAGCCAAAATTCGGGTTCTGCTGGTTGTGTTCCCAACCAGGAGCAACAGGAATTAATTCCTGACTTGGTGTATGTGAGGACAGCAAAGCAAAACACAGCAGAATGTGCAGGATCTGGGGGCTGGCTGCAGATTCACCCGTCTTTCTTCGATTGTTTTTCTTTATCTGGTCTGTCTAGAGCTGAAAATTCACAGAAATCTTGAATCACAGAAGCCTTTGGAAGTGGAGGGAGATGGATTTTCAGCCTGGGAAGGAAGACCCCCCTCCTTCCATGCCTTTTCAAGTGTTCCATTCAGCAGGAGCTGCTTCAATCACACACGGAACAGCAGAACCACAGGGAAAACCCTAAATGTCCAAATATTCTGTGCCTCTAACGGTTATTCTGTATTATCTGTAAGGCTTTAAGGTATTTTTCTTTATCTCCCCAAGTTTCTGTCCAAAATTACCAGTGACAAGCACTCTCAAGAGCGCTGAGGTGGAGGGAGAAGATGAAATGCGAGGGATGGAGCTGCAGCAGTGGCAGTAAATGTTGCCTTGTGTGACCTACAGCTCTGAGCCACCACAAAAACTTCCCTCCCTCCCAGCCAGTTCTAAGCCAAAAGCTGGGAAGATGTGAGGAAGTTCAAGTGTCCTTGTCCAGGGAATTTGATGGCAGCTCGTAAAGGCCTCTGACCCCAATAAAATGGGCCCTTCAATGCCTGAGAAGTCTCACACTGACAAATATCGAGGCAGGAGGGGTAATAAATAAAAGCCAGTCAGACAGAACCTCTCTGAAGGAGCAAGAAACCCTCATTTGAAGTGAAAATAGATTTTAAATGCTGGCTAAGTTACACTGGGGTGAAATAATGCATATTTGAAAGTTGCCATTTCTCAACCTGCTCCATTACCTCCTTAGGGTTCACTTATTCCTGATTCCTCTCTGGTACCCAGAGACATTTAATGAAGTGCTGGGGCTGAAAATTACTTTCTCCAAATAGGCAACTTCTGCTGAACAATCTAAAATGGAAGGGTTTTTAACGGGGACCCTGCTCTGGAAATACTTCAGCACAGAAATAGTCCCCGTGT
Organism: Gymnorhina tibicen; assembly: GCA_013399875.1. NCBI lineage: Eukaryota > Metazoa > Chordata > Aves > Passeriformes > Artamidae > Gymnorhina > Gymnorhina tibicen. Next base: position 168,892 of record VXAZ01007016.1, read on the forward strand.
CCTTCAGCCCGTGCTCTCCCTCACACAGTTGCCCTGGGTTTGTCTTGGGAACGTGGGGAATCAGTGGGGCTGGCTGGAAGGGACGTGGAATTTGTTCCTCAGCTCACATTTACCTGCCGGTATAGCCCAGTGCATAAATAAGAACACGGGAAAAATCCCATTTAATAATTCTCTCCCCACTCCTGCATCACTGTTCAGTACCAGTTCTCTTCACAGGATATATTTTGACAGTACTTTGCTCAATTCTTTGACCATGTTAATAGCTGTGTGTTTAAAGTATAAATAGTGTCATTTCGCCCCTGAGCTGTATTTTGGTGTGTTTAACCCCTCAAAAGCTGTAAAAGAACGCGGTGTAACCAGGAGACTCTCTTGGGTTTTTCCTCAGTGCCAGAATTTCAGAGGCTGCACTTCTCTGCTTTCTCACTGTTCCCACATAACTCCTTAACCCCCCTCTGTCTCCTGACAGCCTCAAGATTTCGTTTTAAAATAGGCCTGGGATTGTTCTTTAATTTAAATCTTTAGAACTATTTCGAGAGGGTGTTGAAGATTCGAAGCTGCTATAAATACCTGCTTCAGGAATCACTTACACTGGTTTTAGGGTTTTCATAAAAACCAAATTTTTCGCTGAAACATTCAAAAATGGTAACACTTTTTTTGGGGTTTTTTTGGTGGAAAACGGTTTCTTGGCCATCTTTGAAATAAAAATCATTTGCAAGAACACCAAGATCATTTAATCACACCTAAATCTTGGCCTAATGCACGAATCTGTGGCAGAATTTTGGCTAAAAGGACTATTTGGTGTACTCAGAGCTCTCCCTTTCTCCAGCAAACGAAGATTATTTTGATAAATATCCTTCCCTGTGAGGCTGGCCTCTGAATGTGAAGAGAGGATTTCCACATTTCAGCAGCAATGAGACAACCTAGGGATAATTTTGCCCTTTTTTTCCCCAAATGGGCTTTGTTTCCTCTCCCCATCAAAGGACATTTCCCAGAGGTCCCCCAGGGTTACACCTGGCACGAGGAAAGCGCGGCTGAAAGGATTTAAGTGATCTCCAAAATAAGATCCAGCAGGTCATTCCGACGGGAAGGCGAGCCGGGGAGGAACGCTGGGTATAAAACTTTATGGAACATGAAATGGGCTTTAACAGCAGCTCCGCAAAGCCCTGGAAAAATCAGTGTCTGGGGAGTGGCAGAGCCCTGCTTTTACGGGGCTGTGAGAGGTGGCGAGGCCATGGAAGTGTTTGTGAGGGAAGAATTAAAACCGGCATCGAACGTGGTCCGTAAATCCCCGAGGATCCAAAAGCTCCGCTCTGGGTGAGAATTCCTGCTGGGAAAGGTTTCCCTGGAAAGGCTGGCACTGAATAAAATCTGGCACCTGCCAACCTCTGGTGTGGTTTTGGCCCGGGGTGGGGTTTACCCCTGACCCGAAATTACCCATCCCTCGACCTGCATTTCCCAGGACATCTCCTCCTCTCTCGGGTGATTCCGTGAGTCTGGGAGCTCAGATTTGGATTTAGGTGGAGCGGCAACACCTCGTTTATTTATTTATTTTTTTTCCAGGAGTGGAAATGTCCTCGTTTCATGGGATGAGGAGATGGGATGAAAGCCTTTTCCTGATTCTGAAAGGAATCACTCATTTTAGGCCGGTCTGTTATTAATCATAAAGATGGATATGTGCAAAAGAAGGTATTTTTACATCTGCACTAAAATTCTGAAAATTCCACAGTGACAAATGGCTCTTAATAAGGGGAGGATATAAAAGGGGAAGAAGCAAAGAGAAATGTTAAAAATGAGGCCTTGTGGCAGCTCTGAGGGGGCCGAGGTGGAACAAAGATTAAAACTCCAGAATTCCAGCTCTTATTAATTAATTTACCAAATAACTGCATCATACTTAACAAAGAACCCACTTTTTAGGTGTGTGGAGAGAAACAACTCCCCTCTGGGAGCGCTTGACTCCACTGAAAATAAATCCACACAGCAGAAAGCTCTGTTTTGCAAAGTGTGAAACAGTTCCCAGAAGACAGCAATAAAACCTGGGGAACTTCACACAAAGCAGGATTTTATGGGAATGCTGCTAAAGCTGACGAGGAGAAAAAATCACCACAGAAGAAATACCTGTTATTACCCCGAAAAGAAATTCCTGTTTCTTACAGGAGAGAGGAAGAAATTCCTGTTCCTTTCTCTGGACCACAGTCCCAGGAAAACTAGGGCATGTGCAAAGGAAATATCTAAATAAAGAGGATTCATATCCAGGGAAAGGCCTGAACCTCTGTCAAAATAATGTGAATAAAGCAGCAGCAACACTGATTATTGTTGGCAGGGCAGAAATGCAGAAGATTTGCTTTCTGAGACAAAACACATCAAGATTAAGAAAAATCTGCCTCAAATTCTCATTCTCAATTAATCAGTTTTGTCACTCAGAAATAAAATAGGAGGTGGATCCACTTCTCAGAGAGGCACTGCCACGAAGTGTGGCCAGAGCTGACTGGAAAAAGCTGAAGGTTCTGAATTTGTGGGGCCTGGAGATCAATAAATGTAAAACAGTTTAGCAAAAGATGTATTTCTGTGTATTATGAGGCAGCCTGGGCTGATTCCTCCGTGGAAGAGAAACTTCTGGCAACCTTCCCATTATTGTCCATCACCTACACCCCATTTTCCTTCCAGAGCTCCGTGGAATTTTCTTCTCCCCCAGAGCCGTAAAGCACCAGGGATCGAAACAGAATTTTGAAAGCGTGGGGATGCAGGAAAATTTGGTTTAAATAAAATTCGGGATAGTTTCACTTTCATGACCATGACAAAGACTTTTTTGAAGCAGGTTTCGGGTATGATGTGGCCACTTTGGCCCTCAGCAGGGAGGCTGAGGGGCCTTAGTGTGACCAAAAAAAAAAATCACTGAGCTCGTCCTCTCATCCTGAATATTTTCCTAAAAAGCCCAACTTTTAATTCCCTGCCTTTCCTCCTAAAACCCAGCTCCCTGCACCTCGCCCCACGCTGATTTATCTTCCAGAAGCATCTCCTGCACAGCCCAGGTGGATCCTCAGCTCTTGCCCCGTGTTTGTTGACATTATGGGAGAGGGAACCGAGCACACCCCAATGATCCTTTTGATGCTCCCGTCCCTTGCTGGAATGTTCTTTTGCATATTCCAGGCCTAGTGCACGATTCCCTGTGGTTTCAGCATGAGCTGCAGGGAGGTTTCGTGCTGCAATGATTTAGGATTACCTGCTGCTCCCTTTCAGGCTTTGTTGCAGCTTGGCTGAGTTCTGTGAAGTCTTTGGGACTCCCCCAGTGCTGGGGATGGAATCAGGCAGCTGAACCTTCCTGGAGAAGGGAAGACACATTTCTGGAGCGTGTTTATTCCCACTCTTCATGGCTTCCAAGCTGAATGAGGAGAGGAGAGGGAACAAGAGGGAATGTCATACCCCTGAGCAATGGAAAATCCCTGATTCCCATCCTGTGCCCCTTCGCTGTGCTGTCACTTTTAGCAGGAAAATTCTGAAGGAATTTTCTGCATATTAATGACAGCAAGAACAGTCTTAGAATAGTTCTTTGGGTGAATAATGTGGTTGAGAATCACGAAATCCAATCCCAGACTGGTTTGGGTTGAAGGGACCTTAAAGCTCATGCCCTGCCAGGGGCAGGGACGCCTTCCACAGCCTGGGTTGTTCCAACCTGGCCTTGAAAACTTCCAAATGTACTTTGTTTTTCTTTAAAAGTCCTGTTAATGAATTCTTCCAGAGCATTTGACAGACCTGTGCTTGTTATGACTATCACGATTTGCTGTACAGGTGTAAAACTGTTATAACAATGCTGCTATTTATTTACTAGAAGCAAATAAAATTTCTTTCTTACTGCTTCAGTCAGCTCTTGCACAACGTGTGCTGAAGATCTGTGAGACAGCAAGGGTGGTAGCAGCCCTAAAAATACAGAATGATCCTGCAAGTTAGAGAACAGTAGAACCTTGGTCTCAAGAATTCCCAGTTTAATCAGCTCTTGGTCCCAGCTCTGCCAGTCACTCACGGCTCTGTATCTGTACCATTCTAGATTTCAGCCTGTTTTAGGCAGCTTTTCCTGCCCAGGTAATTTGTTTTGCCCCTGGAAAAGCAGCAGCTCTGAGGTGAGTGATGGCACAGCCTGGGCAGCACGGGGGGAAGAACCGAGGGGGACAAATATCGGTGCCAGCTCGGAGAAAGCAGAGCCCAGCCGTGCAGGAGCACACTGCTTCCCTGAGCTCTCCTGCTCCCCAAAGGCCCATCCTCATCTCGGGAAGGGAGCTGGAATTCTGCCAGGAGCTGGAAGCGGGCACAGAGGAGCTCTGGGGTTTCACGGCTGCCACAATCCGCTGGCCAGCTTTCATGGGACACTCGGGGACACGATCCCACCTGGCCTCGAGCTGGAAGAGGCTGTGCCTGCTCCTCCGCGCCGGTTCCTTGCACATTCCAGGCACATTCCTTGCGCAGATCACCGGCTGCGTACTTGGTTCACTTGGTTAATTACCCGCCTGGATGCAGAATTAGGGAAGCTCCTGGACTGGTCTGGCCGGGTGTGGGGAGCTGTGGGAAATGGGGTGACTCTCACAGGAACAATGTCCCAGCGAAACTGCGGGATCTGCGTTACAAACAGCAGCGAGTCAGCCCCGTCAGCGGGGCCTGATAAATCCCTTATCGAGTCCCATTCCTTATCCAGTTTCTGTCCTGCAGCCCCATTCCGGGCGGGAATCCCTCCGGACAAACCTGCTCTCCGGAGCCGGGTGGTTCCCATCCCTGGAACAGAACCTTTCCAAGAACTGGGCGGTTTTCCCCCTTCCCAAGGACAGGGGTGGATGCTCTGTGGGTTCCTTGTCCTGCCGGTCCTCAGCAGCACCAGGAATAGGGAAGGATTTCATTTTAATTTTGGCTTCTTGCAGTGTTCAGGTGGGAGGCAGAAAGATTCCAGGCACTTTCACCTTGGTTTTCTATGGAAACAAAGCTGATTTTCTTTCCTTACCTCTCTTTCTCTCTCTTTACATCCCAAACTTTTCAGCCCCTTGACCAATTTCAGGGAAGCTGGGAAAAGAAACACTGATCTCAAAGATGCACATTTTGTCAGAAGAGATGATCAGGAGGAGAAAAACAGCTCTATTACATAATCCTCTCTGGGCAGCAGAGAAGCCCCCCAGAACACAAGCCCTCTGCCTCTTATTTGACATCACAAAATCCCATTATAAGGCGTGAAATAATAGGGAAAAAAATCATTATTTCTATGTGCGGAGCTAATCTCTTAAATTCTGTACAAACCCGGAGCTGCTGCTTTTCCATATAAAAAAACTTCACGCTGAAAAGGGGAGGTTGGTGATTTCCTTTGCAATTTGAATATTGCAATCTGCTTTGTTTTGTTAATTTTTCCCTTGCTAAGAACAATCGCTGTGCCACGGTGTCACTTTTGTGTGGTTGGGTTCGAATTTGCTTGGCAGGAAAGCCCAGGGAGAAGCAGTAAAAGGAGATTTTGAAATCCGATTGTGTGGGGAACACGATCCAGAGGCCTGAAACGAGGGACAAAGTGCTACTGGGAGAGTCTCCCTCCTGCTAGTCAGGATAAGATCTTTGCAAAAAATTGCTTTTTTAATGTATTTTCAGTCATTCATCAAAGGTAGAACGTGGTTTTGTCTGGGTTTTGTTGTCGTTGTTGCTTTCTAAATTTTTTGAATATTTTTTAGATCATTTTTTCTCTGTGTGTGAAAAAAAGCATCGCAGAGCACGTTAAGATAAAACTGCTTTAAAAGGCAGAGATTTCGGGCAAATCCTGTGTTCTGAGGGAAGCTGTCCACACCTCATTATGCACTGTGAAAATTATTAATGATTCCTCATCTCCCCATGGGATCTCGGCCGGGAGAAGCAGCAGGAGCAGCTCGGGAAGCAGGAGCAGAGGATGCCTGGGGGTTTTCCACTCCACCGTCCAAGCCCTGCTCGGGAATGGATCCTGCTCATCCCACCCGCACACCGGCTCTTTCCCAGTGGATCTCGGCTGTCAGGTAAAACCTTGGGAACGCTGCTGCAGCTAAACAAACCCACACAAGTCCCACTGCTTTGTTTCAGCGGAGGGAACTTGTTGTTAAAAGCGGAGAACTATGGAAAAGGCGGAAAATTTCTGTGTGGTTTTGTACTTGGGAGCGATGGAAGGATCACCTGAGTTTTCCTGGCTTTTCTGCAGATGGTTTTGGAGAGCATTCAGGCGGCGTGGAGGTGCCAGCCCTGCCTCAGCTGCCCTGGGGTTTGGTGCTGAAGGATTCAGAAGAGGCTGCTCCACCTGGCAGGGAGGTCGAGGAACCTGGAATAGGGATATTGTCCCGCCAGCAGCGTGGGCACTGAGGGCATCAAGCGCTGAATACACTGGTTTTTACACCAAAACCACCTTGTGCCACCCCAGCCTTGCAGACTCCACTGAAATCCACGGCTGAGAAAGCCTGGTCGGGAGCGGGAGCTCCTGGGGATCCTCGCTCTGAAGGACAAAGGTTGGACATGGAGCATTTTGGCTGCTGCCTGAGGCAGTCCTTCCCCATTTCTGGATTTTCCAGGGAAAGGAAAAGGACAGTTTTTGAAGAGAAAACGTTGAAAAGCACGAGGGGGAAAACCAAAAGGATGAGGGAGTAGGGCAGGGTTTGCTCCCTGGTGAGCTCAGGCCGTGTTTTGCAAGGAAGGGAGGAAAGGCGAGGCTCAGGCGTTGCTTGTGGCACATTATCCCCAAACGAAGCTGATTCATATTTGGAAATGGTTTGGCTGCAGGCAGATAGTTTAGAGAACCATCTATTATGCAGATTCCTATCTAATTTTCTTGCCCAATTAGAGCATTAAAAACGCCTCGAGCAGTTGTGGCCTGCTCTTATTTTGCGGCTTTTCTGAGGAAAAGTCACCCTCTTTTCCTTACGCAAGCCTCGCCCCCACGCTCCCTCCGCGCCGGGGGGTTCTGGATGAGATTTGGGAGATGCAGAGATCGGGAGCTGTTTGAAAATGATTCCCATCGGAGGTTGCAAAAGGAGGCGGTGGCGTCGCTGCAGACCTTCCCGTGCCGCATTCTTGTGGCTGCCGAGCTCCGACCCCGTAATCCTGCCGAGACATTAAATTGCCCCTTGCAGGAACTAAAAGCCCCACGGGGGCACAGGTGTTTCGGGAGGTTTGGCACTAGGGAAGAGGCAGTAATTGTAAATATTTGTTTGGCCCGGTGCGTTCCTCCCTGCCGCGGCCCTGGAGCCTGGGCTGGGCTCCAAGAGCCAGGTGCCGGTGACCCGAGCGCGGTGCCAGACGGAGCTGGCCCTGTTGCATAAACCAGAGCCCTGCGGCCCGAGGAGATCTCAGCGAGCGAGGAGGAGGGCGGGGAGGGGAGGACACGCTCTGTAATTGGGGATCAAAGCTCCCGGGTTCTGCCTCTCCGGCCGCACAGGGCGGCAGAGCTCCGGAGCATCCCGGTCCGGCCGTGCTGGGGCACGCGGGCAGGTGAGTCCTGCTCGGTACAACCCCGGTTCTCCGTAGGAAAAGTCTCTCCCCAAAGTCTCCTGGGGATGCGATGGATGGGAAGAGAGGCTCAGGTGTAACCTGATTTAATAAAAACTGCACGCAGCGGGCAGAAGTGGGATCTTAATAAGGATACTGCTAGAAGGAATTGTTAATATTTCTAGCTACAGAAGCATTTGTTTAGCTCACCTGTCAGGAAGAAAAGGTGTGGGGGAGCTTTGGAAGCAAAATGTATCTAAAAACTTTGGGAAGTGGCTTTTTTAGGATAAAACCCCGCTCTGTTTGGAGCTATGGAGTTAATTGTATGCAATTTCTGAGGGATAAATTTCTTTCTAAAATCTTGACACCACCAGGAGTTCTTTATTTTCCAGTTAAAAAGTGGGGAAATCAGAGTTTTTGGGTTGTTTGCTCTTATTTACCAAAGGACAGGAGGCACCAATAAGTGAAATAGCCCTGTTTTCCCTTTTCCTCTCCAGTTCTGCATCCTGCTGACAATGTAATGTAACACTCAGTAACTGCTAGCATTGATTTATTTCTTCTTTGAAATAAGTCTGTGTTTATTACTGATCATTTTACATTTAAACATATTATATAGTATATAGTATATATAGTATATATTGTATTTTATATTTTATATTTTATATTTTATATTTTATATTTTATATTTTATATATTATATATTATATATTATATAGTATATAGCTATTATATTACTACTACTACTACTACTATTATTATTATTATTATTATTATTATTATTATTATTATTATTATTATTTCATTCTGGCAACAGATCAATTCAATCCCTGCTGCAGAAAAAGCTGGATAATCTGGATCCAGCTTCCTTTTGTTGGAATTCTGTATGTGTGGTGTTCTCCATGCTCTCAGTTTGCACTTGGCGTGTCCAGCAGCAGCTGGAGCGCGAGACATAAAATCCCGAGTGCAGGGGTAGAAATCAGCCTTGTGGCAAATTCTGTGTCAAAATCCACAGGTGGGGAAGGAGAGAGGGTTTAAAGTGATTTTTAATTAAGCTGCTCCAGCAGAGTCTTGGGTAACCCGGTGGGAGGTGAGATTCCGGCAGAGTTCGGCCCGGGGAACGGAATTGCCACAGCTCTCGGATGAAAAGGGATCTCACGGAGCCTCCTTGGCGAGCGACAGTGCAATGTGAGGTTCCCATTTCCATGACCGCCCGTCCTTTGTCCCACAGGAAGCTCTGGGAAGCTTTGGGGATGGACGTGAAGAGGAGCACCCCGAGCTATCTGTACTGGCTCTTCTGCCAGTTCGAGCTGATCACCTGCAGCTACCTGATGGAGCCCTGGGAGAAGGTGCTCTTCTACTCCTTCAACCTGGCCATGGCCGGCCTGCTGCTCTACACTGCCTACGTCTGCCTGGCTTTCCACCTCAGCTCGGCCTTCCAGCTCCTCGGGGGCTTCCTGGGAAACCCTTGGGAAAATGCTCTTTCTGTGGTGAAGTAACACCATCACCCTGACTTTGGGGTCAAAGAAATGTTGCCCTGAACATCCCATTTTTGTCCAGGAGCAACAAACTCTGCTTTCTTCTCTCCTCGTGTTCTGCTCTGACAGCAAATTATTTTTCCCAAACGGCTCAAATCAATCCCTGTTTTCACTGTTTGCTTCCTCAAGAGCTTTCAATTTTAACGACCCTCTGGAATTACAGAGCTGGGATTGGGATGGGAACAACCCCCCTGAAGATTTCGTTATTCCAGGGGAAAGGAACAACCCCCCTGCAGATTTCCTTATTCCAGGGGAAAGGAACAACCCCCCTGCAGGTTTTGTTATGCCAGGGAAAGCTGCTTGGACATGGAGAGTTTTCACCTGGAGAAATGACACGGCGTGAATTCGTTCCTGTCTGCCAGAAGAGACGTGCACACGAAAATCCTGGACGAGTGGGAGCTGCTTCCCTGAGCTTGCTGGGTTTTTATGGAATGATTTCAGTATTTATTCAAGTCTCCTTGATTGTTTTAGACAATGAATGACTTGAGTGCTTCGTTATCATGACACAAATAATTGATTCATTAAAAATGTGAGGATGTGCTGCTAAGAAAATTTATGATGAAATTCTCAGATTCTTGGCCTTTATAAAATCAGATCATTTTTGCTTTCCTTTTAGAAGATGAGCAAATCATGTGTATCATGTAGGGAACACGAAACTACAGATTCACTTGTGGTAGGGTTTCAGCTGAAAATAAACGCCCTAAAAATTTAAAAAATACAATGTCTCCTTTTTTTCCTAACCCTTTATTCCCTACTTTTCACCTTTCACACTCTCCCTGTTGAGCAGGGTCTGAAACACGAACCCCTGAGACTGCAAAAAACGTGCTGGCTTTGGCTGTAACTGGGTTTGGCTGGAATTTGTTCCAAATTCCGCATCGTTTTAGCCTTAAAAACACGAGATTCCTGTGCTGCCAGCTTCCTACAGGAGCTGCACCGGGATGAGCTTGGGAATGAGGATTGGGGTTTGGAGTCCTCAGGAGATGAAGGGAGCAGAGCAGGGCACACGGGGTGACACGAATCCACATTTCCCCACCCACACTGAGGTGAGTTTTGTGATTTTTTTCCAAGCTCCTGGAATGCCCTCTCTTTCCAGAGAATGGCACGTTGCTGCAGGTGGCAATCCAGTGACTTAGGGAATGAGGCCGGGTCACAGGAGGCGACAAAACAAAGTGAGGACATGAATTATGTCATTTGTCACCTCAACGCGAGCTTCAGCTGCTTCCCCAGTTGATAATGAGGGGGAAATCAGGTAGGAGATGAAAATGATTTCTCTGGGAAAATGAGGGCAGCTGTGCTCAAGCTCACAAGCCTTTTAACAGTGCCCAAGTATCTCCAAGTTTGTAAAAAAAAAAATCTATTTAATACTTTCAGATTTGAACCCAACTGGATGTTTTATTAAAGTAACATAATGGTTGAAGTATAATGAGTGTAGATTTGCTTTCATGCTTGGTCTGTGTATTATATTTCGTGATATTTATCAATATAATTTGTATTTACTGATGTTTGGGAACAGAAGGGGGAACACCCAGTATTTTAATGCTGTCGCTCATTAGACTATTTATGGAGACAGTGATTTTTTTCCAGCCTGTCTGTCTCTAAAGCAGAGAAATACAGGCAGTACTTTGCACTACAGGTGCAAAATAATCTGTTTCTCAATATGTAAATACCTGTTTCTCAGGATATGCCTGGGAGTGAGCCCAGGGCAGGAGCAGGTCACTCTCAGTTCCAGCAGAGGACTCCACACGGACATCCCGAGCATTTCTGGACTTTCAGGAATCCCACACCAGGCTGGAGGAGCAGGAACTTTACCCTGGGCCTGTTTGTGTTTCTTGCTGCCTTTCCCACGTGGTGCTCGTGGGTTGCCTCCAGTGCCTGGTGCCTCTTTTGCAGCAGCTGGGGTGGGATTGTGCCTGTGGAGCTGCTCTGCTCCCATCCCGAGGTCCCAGCTGGGTTGGGGGAACGGGACAGAGCCAGGAAAGCACCAAAATCCAGCGGAGGAAACAAGGGGCCAGGTGGCAGCTGGACCTCCCCACAGTTCCTGGTGCATTTTCCTCCTCACACCCTTTTCCCTGCCTGTCCCAAGACTCCAGGGTTTAAAGGATTACATCCAAATTCCAGCTGCCATTTGAGTTTCCAACCCTGTCTGCCTGGGCAGGTTCCTGCTGGAAGCACCAGGAGCCCGAAGAGCTTCAGATTTGTCAGGTCAGGCCTGTGCAGGCTCAGCTGGGAATGGGATCAGGATCAGGCACGGCTGGAGCTGGGCCAGGGGAGGTTTAGGTTGGGTATCAGGGAAAGGTTCTTCCCCCAGAGGGTGCTGGGCACTGCCCAGGCTCCCCAGGGAATGGGCACAGCCCGAAGGCTGCCAGGGCTCCAGGAGTGTTGGGACACGGCTCCCCGGGATGCCCAGGGTGGGAATGTTGGGGTGGAACAGGCTGTTTCCACGTTTCTCCACACTTTTTTCCATCAGCAAAGTTTGTCCCAGCTCCACAGGCTGCAGAGTGGCCACAACACTTCAGGTTTTCTCACCTGATGCTAAACGTTCCAAGCCTAAATGAATGAATGCGAGGCTGGAGCGGGAAGTGTTTCAAGAGGATCAGGAAATGGGATATTCCCTGCACACCTTTCTCCGAGGACACCGAGGTCAGCTGTGTCTGTCCAGGGGGGAAGCTCCTGTCCTGTGGCTCTAAAAAGGGAATGCAAGGATGAGGCTCAGCACCGTTCAGATCCCTGACATTTGAAAAGGAAACATTTAAAGTGCACGACTTGACCCACGCTGGCTCAGCAAGAGTGGGAACCAAAGAACAAAGTAAGAACCAGCTGCTAGAATCAAACTGCTGGTGCTGCTCCGCAGGAACCCTTTGATGTTTCCAGCCAGAACACATCCTGGTGGACTCCCAGCATCCTCATTGGATGGATTATTACTGCAGGACTCCCACACCTTATCTCCCATCAAACTTTAATCTGTGTTTTATCCATCACAAGAGTTTACACTTCCCAAATGATTCTGCTCATGTGGAATTTTACCCCCTCTGCTGCTGGTCACTTTAGGAGTTTTAGAAGCTTAGGAGAAGTTCTTCCTCCCTGTTGTTACTGCCACTGTTTTGCACTACAATGTCTGCACTTGGCTTTATTTACAGCCACGTGTAATTGCAGTTCTTATCTCTGCTGTTTGTTACCTGGCCTGAAAATCCTGCCTGTAAAATGAGCCTGTCAGCACTTCCCGGCCACTGCATCCCACAGGACATTCCCATCCTGCAGAGATCTGGTTGGAGCAGGGCTGGGTTTCCAGCAGATCTGTTTGCTGCTCCAGAGCTGACCTTAAATTACTCCGTCCTGCTTGGCTGAAAGTTTCTGCTTCGCTTTCCTGCTCAGCTGAAACTGCTTCATGCAACAGTTGAGTTCCAGTCTCCCTGTGACACCAAATTCCTTCTTCCTCTCCTGCTGACACTTCCAGTACAGAGTGGAGATACTAGCTAAAATAGGATATATTTAGATCTTTTTCTAGGTATTTTTTACAGGGATAAAGGTGAGAATTTGGAAGGTGAATTGTTTCCTGAGGGGGCCAAGGCTCTGCTTCTTCTTTTCCACCTCTTCCTCCTGCCAGAGCTCCTCTCTCAGGGTGTGTCAGCCTGGGGGGGGCCAGAGCACCCAATGAATGTTTGATTTCTGCCCCTGCTCCAATCCCCTTGGAATCACCACATAAAAACCCCACAGGAGAGCTGTGATCCACCTCAGGGAGCAGCTGAGGCATCCAGCTAAAGCAGAGCCGTGCTGGCTTTGGGTGTAAATGAAGTGCAGGCAATTGTTTCATAATTATTTTTAAAAAAAATTTCTAAATCTACATTAAAAGAATTTGGTTTTGAGATGAAATAATCTGGGATCCTGGCAGAGTCCAGAGATTTTCCTGGAGAAAAGGAGGCTCGGGGGGGCCCTTGTGGCTCTGCACAAGTCCCTGACAGGAGGGGGCAGCCGGGGGGGTCGGGCTCTGCTCCCAGGGAACAGGGACAGGAGGAGAGGGAACGGCCTCAGGCTGGGCCAGGGGAGGCTCAGGTTGGACACCAGCAGGAATTTCCCCATGGAAAGGGTGCTCAGGCCTTGGCAGGGGCTGCCCAGAGAGGTTTGGAGTCCCCATCCCTGGAGGTGCCCAAGGAAGGCCTGGAGGTGGCACTCAGAGCTCTGGGCTGGGGACAAGGTGGGCATCGGGCACAGCTTGGATTTGATGATCCTGGAGCTCTTTTCCAACCTCAGAGATTCTGGAATTACACATCGTGGGGGTTTCTCACTGCACCCCAGCTGTCAGGGACACCTCTGGAAGCTTTATGTCCATGCTACAGGAAGTGCTTTGGAAAAGTCAAATCCAACCTGGAGAAAACCTGGAGCAGCTGTGAATCCCCGCATTTCACAAAGCATTCCAACTCGGGCTGGCCTTGTTAGAGAGTGGGAAAGGCAGGATTCCAGCCTCTTAAAACTCTGGATTATTTTCACTGAGATCATTCACCTTTTAAGGAAAAGTCTAAGCCAAGCCCAGGACTCCAAACAACTCCAAGGTTTTCTCTTCTCCTGCATTCCTGCTGGATTAACTATGCCAAACTCTCATCCCTTTGCACGAATTCATTGCAGCAGTCCCGGGTTCAGAACTGCAGCCTTTCCTTCTCAGCCCTGCCCTAAGAAAAGGCAGGAATTGAGGAAGAGCTCCAAGGGTTAATCACCATCCCTAGAGCACAAAGTCTCAGCAGGGTGTGTGAACAACACCAAACATTTCACAGCTCCAGGAGTCTCTCAGTGAGCAGAGATGAGTTTAAAATTGGCTTTCATGACTTTTCAGTCCTTGTTGGGGATTTGTGCCATCCAAAATGGTTTCACCTTAGCAAGCTGAATATTTAAATTGCCCAAAATCCCTTCAGTTTCTTGATTTACCATCAGGCTTCGGTTTTGTCATGGAACTGAAACCCGGCAAGGTTTAAACTCCATTTCCTCTTCCTGACGTGGCTTTAACCACGTTCCCATCCTAAGTTTAGGAGGAAATACAGATTCTGACAGCAACAAGGCTCTTTGTTCCATGATTATGTCCTGGAACGAGCTACAGCAAACATTCCCACATCCCTCTGGACCCGCCACAGGAGCCTCCCTCCTACATTTACCTGCTCTGGGAGCTGAAATAAATGGCCCCGAGGGGAGATAAATCTCCTGCAGAAGGAGCAGTTTGCTGGCATTAAATCCTTCAACACCGAGCTCAAAGCAGTTTTTGTCTTATTTTTCCTTAGCTTGGTGTTATTTTGAATTTAAATATTAAGAACTGCACGGGCATAAAGAGTTCTTCCCAAGTTTTTAGCCACCTTTTCCTCGGAGCAGCTCTTGAGGCCATGCAGGAATAGTGACATCAGGTGGACTCTGGTGTTCAGCACAGGCACATCCCGATTTTTCTATGGACACTCCTGCAGGAGAATGGGGAAGAGATGGGATTGTGTCCATCTCTGTCAGTCCCTGATGGGAGACAGGATGGAAATGGAGCCAAGCTCTTCCCAGTGGGATCCAGTGAAATGATGCCAGATCCCAAAAAACCCAACAGAAGGGATCTGTACCCTTGTCTAACTTCTTTATGGAAAACTTCCTGACACAACATTCCCCTGGAATTCCCTATCTTTAAGCTAGTTCCAAGAGTAAGAGACTGAAAGAACACTGATTTTGTTGGAATTCCCCACCAGAGCAGTGTCTCAATTCCTCATCTTGGAAGCTCCCAAAACTGGCCCAGGAGCTGTCCCTGGAGTGCAGCCAAGGTCAGGCACCTGGCCCGAGGCTAAAAGAGTTTTCCTATCAATATTTCACCTCAGCAATTTCCGTCTGACCCAGACTCGGGACCCCTGTGGTTACATCAGGCCATCCACTCACAGATTTTTAAAGCAGTGAAAGATGAAATCATCACCTTAAGCTTTTCACCATCAACATCCAAGACTTTTATCTAGAAAAGAAATTCAAAAACGAGTGTTTGCACCCCCCTAACCCCCCTTTTCTGTGTATTTTCCCCCTCAGTTATCCAGCTTTTGTGCTGTAAGATCTGACTTATACAACACATTTTCTTTCACCATTTTCTCTGAGCAAAACTCAGTTCCAAAGTTCTGCACAGCTTCTCCCACAACTCCTCCAACTCAAAATTCACCAACATTTGGGTGGAAATGCATCATTAAGCAGCTCTGAGTTAAAATCCTGAGTAATTTCTGTTGTATAAAAGGATCTTTTTGTGGGTCAACTCAGAGATTTTCAGGAAGAGCTGATTTTCAGGAAGAGGGCACGTGGCAGCTTCTATCCACGTGATAAAATTAATCCCTTTTGTTAAATCACTTACCCAGTGGCAGTGAGAATATTGGCAAGTATTAAATTTGCTGGACACCCCCTCAACCTCTTTGAGCTCCCGAAGGGGCACTGGAAACTTGGGAACCTACAGAGACCCAACTTGGGTTCTGGGGAGCTGCTCCAGCCAAACAAATCCCACAGAACCAAGCAACCCTTGGATTCATGGCTCCTTTGCCCAGCAGCACAAGATCTTCCCGGACAAAACTCCTGCTGGAAGAGCCGTGAAAGCTCTTCCAGGCTGGCAGCAGAGCATGGAAAGGGGGAAAAGGAAGAGGGAGGTCTCCAGGGACAAACAGGATGAGGCAACACAGCCAATATCCAACATTCCTGGGAGACTCCACGAAGGAAAACGGGGAGGAGGAAAAGGATTGAGCAAAACAGCACCGGTTAAACTCAGCTTTTATTACTCCCCCTCCACCTGCCACCAACAGGGAGTTTATTATCCTGTCCTCTTCGGGCTTGCAGAGTGAAATTCGATTTTAAAGTCAACTACAAAATGATGGATCAAAGTAGCTGTAGAGGTTTTTAATAGTTTATAGCCAATTTATGAACTAATTACTGTGCATGTTGCTCTTAATCCACTGATCCAGGCATGGGATGTAGCACAATATCCACCACACTCCACAGCATTTTCCAGTCTTTCTGATCAAGGGCTTTCCAGGGAAGTTTTTTGTGTGTAAGGGAACAGAAATTACAGTCTTGAGCTTCCCCAAAATATGAATATATGGAACAATCCACCAATGTCATAAAAGGCTTCATACATTTTTTTGTGCCAAAAAATGGGGGAAACCTCCCCATGGAAGAAATTAAAGCTGTAACAGTAGGTAGGGACTCTACCTAAAATCCAGCAAACTGGAATAAAATCCTTTTCTCTGGACATCTTTCCTTATTTTCTCCACTGCAGAAATGGCATGGAAAGAGCCCTCAGGGATGGGAGGAACTTGTGGAACTTCTATTGCAATGCTTCCACCAGAAATTGAACTTTAATTGCTGATTCTCTGGAATATTATGCATAAAATATTAATTCCAGGCCATTATTTTGGGGTGCAGTGGGAGTTATGTCACTTTTCCTGGCCTTGTGGTGGTTAATGATGGTTTGGGGAGTTTTTCCTCCCCAAGGGAATATTTATTGCATTGAAGGCACTGTCCTCACTCTGTCAGCATTTCTGCTCCCTCCCCTCCAGTGGCATCCTGGGAAATGTGGAGATCCTCCAGCATTTCAGCCAGGCTGATCCGTGGAGCTCCATCATCATCCGTGTCGCTCTCCACTGGAATATCTGCGTCTGAAAACACACAGAAAAACCAGCTGAGCACAGAAAACAACCCCCAAAGCACCTGAGCAACCCCAAGGATAAACAGGGGGAAAAAAATCAAACCAACAACCATAAAAACAACCAATGAACCACAAAACCAACAAAGAAAAAATTCCTCCTAAAAACTCAACAGACCCCTCATGGAAAAAAAAAAGAATTCTGTATCAAATCCTTCCCCCAGCAGAGATTTGGGTGCAGGAGGAAAGTTCTTTTTCAGGTAAAAAGCAAGGAAACAAAACCCATCAGGTGAAACACCCCTGTGAAATCCCTCACAGCATTTCTCCAGGCACGAGCAGTTCAAAGAATGCAAATAGAGAATTTCAGTGAAAATATTTTCCCTCACACATGAGTTAAACATGATTTAAGTTACACCCAATGAAGGAGTTAAAAAGGCCTTACTTCTGTAAATGTTGACATTCTTCCTGATGGTCTCATCCTCTTCCAGATCTTCCAGGAAGTCCTGGTATTGCCTGTAAAAGATGTGCGATGTATTCACTCACTTTTCCTTTGGATTTATGGAAATTTATGCAACAGAGTAAAATCACAGAAACAAAGCCCATCACACCTGAGAGCATTCCCACATTTCCAACTCATCCTTGCTGCTGTTTTATCCTCACCTCGTAATTCCCAACTCATTTAATTTCCCCGTGCTCATTTAGCTCTAATTTTCTCCTTTTGTCCACCCAGTTGGAGGTTATTTAGAAGCTGCTGCTGCTGCTGGAGCAGCTTTGTCGCTGAACAAACCCCTGACGAGGGCAGCAGATACTGAACCTTTCATCATCTGTGTCCGTGGCTTCCCTGTCCCTCTCCAGCTCCTTCAGCTTCCAGTTCCTGCGGCGCTGCCGCTTGCTGCGGTCGTAGCTCTTCTTGATCAGCACCTGCAGGGAAAAGCAGCCCCTTTTTCCACCTCTGAAAATCCCAGATCAGCACCCAAATCCACACTTGGGCATCTTGGATCAGCTGGGCTGGCACTCAGCAGTGTTATGCTGAATTTATAGGGAATTTGTCGTGTTTCCAAACACTTGGAAAGTGTTGCTGAAGAGACAAGCACGCACTGGAGTTATAAAACAGTTTTTAAGCACCCAGTGATTGCTAACTGGAACAAAACCAGTAATAAAGGTGTTATTTAACCATGGTAATAGGAAAAAAAACCCCAACAATAAATCAATTATTTGACCATCACTCAAATATTTAAGAAAATAATCCTTAAAAATCAGATGGTCCTCAAACTGCACTGCTGATATCCTCTCTTCCTTCAGGCACCGTTCATTATAAAATCATATTCCCTCCTAGCCCTGGGTAATGGAGAGAGCTCTGCACAGAGAAAGGGATTTTCTTACCACGTCAGGAATATGCTGGGGGTTCATCTTGTTGGCAAATTCATCGTTTAAGTTGCAGTTGGCCAAGTCGAACCTAAAATAAACCCAGGGTTTTTATCCTGCTTTATATAAAAACCCCTGACCTCTGTGTATCATGTTTGCATTAAAGGGCAGCACAGAGCAAGGTGCAGCTCCTAAGGAAGATAAATATTTCCAGATGAAGGCAAACAAATAAAAATACACATTAAGGTGCAGCTTCATAAGTCTGAGCAGCTGCTGTTCCAAAATCCTGTTCTGCTGGCACTTCCCAGCCTCTGGAATCCAAACTGCAACAACCACTGAGGTTCTACTGGGCTCACAACATTCACGTTTAAACCTTTTTAAGCATCACCCAATTTGCCTAATCTTACAAAAATTTCACATTTGTTTTCACTGTCTATGACATTCATTACCAGACAAGTAATTAATTGGTATTTTAAAAATCCTTCCCATCTGTTTGTGCCTAAATTGTGATTCCAAGCTGCACTCTGAAGGCAATGCCCCAGCTCTCTTAATTCTAACAATTTTCACAGGAAAACTCCTGCTAGAAAAGAGATTTCCTGGATTAGGCCCAGGATGATTCCACCCCTTTTGCTGCTTTCATTTTGAAATCAGAACACTTCAACACTTTCTTGATAACACATGAATTCAGTCATTAAGTAATCATTTAATAGAAGTGTCAGAAAAGAAGAACAGACCCCAAGACCAGGTCCCCAGGATTCAGGATGTGCCCCAGGTGAGTGCAGCAGAAGTACTGGTGATCCGTGTCCAGCTCCGAGGTTTTCCTGACCCAGGCTTCAGCCAGAGTGTGCTTTGGGAATGGAAAATAAAACATTCCTTAACCAAACCCAGCTTAACCCCAACATCTGCACTGATTTAAACTCCGCTTGTCATTAAACTTGTGTTGCTGCATCAAATATCCAATGTATTCCTTGCTGCTCCTCGTTTCTCATCTTTGCAGAAGGAAGGAAAGGAAAATGCCAACTCCCAGGAATTCCCAGAAGGCTGTTTCTATAACCAGACAAGTATTTTAGCTTTTACCTGAGAAGATTCATTAATTCTGATTAAAAAGGAATACTTCAACAAAACCAATTCAGTAATTAAAGAGTCACAAAGTTAAAATAAAATACTTCAATACCCAATAACAAGCAGAGTTTAAACTCTTCAAGAATGTCTGGAAGTGGAATTCCCATCCTGCCTGTGCCATTTCCAAACCAAATGGTCCACAGGGTCCCAAGAAAAGCTTTTGCCACTGGCAAGATCCAGAACAGCCCAGTCTGACTGTGCCAGGCAGATCCAGATCATGAATTCAGCTGAGCAGAAGGCCCAAAACGTGAATTAAATAGAGAAATTCTCACCTTGTTTGATCGAGCCCCTGCCCCAGCACCTTTTTTCTTCTCGTGGACCCTGTTGATATCCATGATGATGAATTCCTCCAGCTGCTTGGGGTGGAACAGGCTGTTGAAGGGGTGACGCCAGTAGGTGTTTCCATCGATTTCAGCGACTGGAAAATCATCAGGGAGAGAATTTCTTGTGAAAAAAGAACCACTGACCAAAATAAAGGCAACTGCCAGACACATTTTGTTCATCACTGTAACACAATTATTTAGGACATGACCCACATTGCTGCGAGAGCAGCTGATCTGTGACAGCCTTTACTCAAAGGAATCATTCCCTGGATCCATCCTTTTAGAGGGATTCTGCTGGCTGAGCTCACCAGCACACATCAAGCAAAGCACAGAACTTCTGCAAGTGGCTAAAAATTTCATCCAGATGCCATCTAATTGTAGAGGAATAAACCTGACACAGGTCAATACTCAGAACATCCAGGAACTCAACACTGAGCCTGCACGTTTTGCCCAGGATCCTATGGAAATCAAGCTTGGAGAACTATGTCTTAGTTCACTACTAAACTTCTACTGTACAGATAAATTTAACATTAAGGTCCAAAAATCCAAGATTTTGTGGAAACAAACAAACAATAATTGTGCCAGCAGAACAATCAGGTGCTGAGAAGCAGCCCACACTTACTCTGCAGAGTTCTGGGGTCGATGAGGTGGATGGTGCTGGTCACTCTGATGCACACACAGATCTGGCTCATGTTCCCCAGACTCTGTGCCAGCTTTGGTGACAGACACACCACGTTGTCCTGCAAACCAGCACAAAATAATTCACATTCCTATTGCCTTCATTTTTAACCAAGTCTTCCGAAATAAAATTTTAAACTTTGTATTTTTTTCTAGCCCCAGTGACTTCTGCATTTCCCATGCAGATCCCTCCCCACCCCCCAAACCCCACAATCTGGCCTCCAGCTCCAAATCCCAACTCTTCCCACTTCCCACAACACCCTGAAGATGAAGCAGAGGGAAGCTACCTTGCATATGGGAACGATTTCCACAGAGAAAGTGCTTTTGTAGTTGTAGATGTTACTGTGAATATCGTGGGAGATCAAACGTTGGGATGATTTGGATCTGTAAAAACATGAAAATAGAGTTTTCAGGAAACAAGAGGGACATCATCGCCTGAAACAGGAGATTCTGGGAACAAAGTGTCTGTGTTATAAATGCAAATATTGAGGAAATAGAGGTGAATTTTACCATGGCTACGTGGAAAACATGGGACTTTTGTAGAAGGGATTTTATCTGTTTTGATTAAAAGACAGATTCCTTACACTTGCACTTACAACATTATTCTAAAATGAAGGATTTAAGACATTTCCCAAGAGCTTCTGAGTACTGAAGGCAATAAACAGGAGTGCTGTACCTGGATGGAACCGTGCAGTGAAGGAAGTCCACCATCTTCTGGGCGTGTTGCTTGGAAGAGTAATAAAAATCCAGGCCATCTGGAAAGAAAGGGAAGCTTGATGAACAAATCCACCTCCAGCACTGTGGGATTTTATCAGCACACACACATGAAAACATCCATCATGAATCCAGGTTACTCTGCCTCCAGACCAACAAAGGCACCCACTCACCGTGGATTTCTTTGATCCTTAGTGTGTTTTGATGGAGCCTGTGCTTTAAAATCAGCTGCTCCAAATAGTAAAAAGTCTTCTTGTGCACAGTCTAAAAGCAAACAAACACAAAAGCATCAAGGTTATTTAAGAACCATCAAGCGCAAAGCAGGATCTCTGAAGAATAAACATTTGTATGAAGAGATCATCTAGAGAAGGAGCATCCAAGTGAACGAAAACATTTCAGAGTGCTCTACTTATACCAAATTATTTAAAGCTTCCATTTCTCATTTTTGGGTTGCTAGAGAGATCTATTTCCTTTAAAGAAGATTTAAATGTTTGTCTCACTGTTTCCAAGCTACCTTAAAATCCAGGAGGGTATTTAGTTATCCACAAAAGATCCCCCTGCCAGCATCACTTTAAAGAATGTTAACACTGGACAGCAGAAAGTTTTTTCTAAACTGCGTAAGAAAAAATCCAACAATCTCGAACACAAACATATCCCTGTGGTTAAGTGTGAGTACATTTTTGTCTGAGAGATCCAGAAAATCACCCAATTCTTTGCCTCCTTGTTCAAATAAACATTCAGTTTGCCTCTACCTTTTGCCTGACTTGCACTACAGCTTTCCAGAAATCCTTGGCTTCAATCCTGTGACAGTCTTCACACATCTGAGACTGAACAACATATTCCACCACAAACACCTGCTGCAGAACTGCCCCATTTATAACCTGAAAAACAGAAGTGTTCAAGCTTTCAGCTACATTTGGGTCACAAATAACAGCAGTATTTTTCCATCTTTACTGGAACAGACAATAATTTTCTTCATTCTGATGAATGGCACTTTAATGACAAAATTTAGGCAGGATGAAATCTAATAATAAGAAGAATAGTAATTAAAAAATCCTGTTGTTTGCCATGAAAGATTTTTAAAAGCCACAGGGAGAAAGTTGTGCTCCAGTTACCTCTTTCTGAACAGTCAATTTGAGCTTCAGCCTCTTGGAATGTGGTTCTGTCCAAATGAATCCTGCATCAATCAGCCGGACCTGCCCGTGGGGAAGGACAAGAGCTCAGCAAACCCAGCTTCAACTCCACAAACACAAGCTTACGGTTCAGTAAACAAGTGAAGAAGTGAAAAATCTTCATTAAAAATATATGTATTAATATCCCAAGTCCAATTAATAATGCTTAGTTAGAACATGCAGGTTGATTGACATAAAATAAAGGTGCTCAATCTCAGGTCTTTCCCTCTAATAATACTATGAACCTAAGAGATGCTTTATTCAACTTAAAGAATTTAATTTAATCTATATATAGACCTCTGCAACCCTCTTCCATATCATCATAAACCAGTGAGAACAAGTATTGCATAAATAATTTCTAAAATGTCCAAAAACCTCTGAAATTAAGGTACATTACAAACAGATCAGCTTCCCTCAGTTCATTCTGCTCAGCTCCCATCTCTACAATTGTACAATTCTACCAATTGTGAACACGCTGTGAAATCCAGACAGGATCAGCTTCTCACCTTGCTCAGGGAAGCTTTGATTTTCTTCAGGCACAAAGCCAGGAGCTCCCTCGATTCCAAGGCACACTGGATCCAGGTTCCTGGAGGCTGGAGATACCTGGGATACAGGGAGCATTTTACAGCACGTGGAAGCTGCTTGAGCACATTAAATCACTCCAAGGATGAGCAGCCATTTCCAAAGCTTTCAGTTTAATAACAACGATGCAGCTACAACTTCTGGAATCACAGAAGATCATGGAAAAGTGTCTAAGACGACTGAGTTCATGCCTCCAGCGCTGCCAAGGCCACCACTAAACCACATCCCCAAACGCCACATCCACAGGGCTTTTAAATCCCTGCAGGGATGGGGACTCCACCACTGCCCGGGGCCGGACAACCTTTTCCAGAATAAATTATTCTCAATATTCAACCTAAACCTCCCCTGGCTGCCCTCTTCTGTCAGGGAGTTGTGGAGAGCCAGAAGGTTCCCCCTGAACCTCCGTTTCCCCAGGCCGAGCCCCCCGAGCTCCTCCTCACCAGACTTGGGCGCTTTTGCCTCCCTAAACCCTGAGACTGATGCGTTCCAAGGGCGTTTTGCGGCCATCCCCAGCTTTTTCGCGGCTCCTCACCTCTCGCACTGCTTGCAGAAGTGCACCGTGCCCTGCTTGGGGATGCCCTCGGTGATGTCCACCTGGGCCCGCAGGCAGCCCACGCACATGTTGGCCGGGTTGGGCGGGATGGGGACGCCGCACTGGCAGCACAGGCTGGGACACGGGGACAGAGGGAAGCACGGTCAGTCACTGCCACAGCCACAGCCACCCCCAGCCCCGCCGCCCCCGGGGATCCCCCATCCCCCTGTCACCGCTCACATGTGTCCCTGCGCCGGGGCCGCCGGGGCCGGCATGTACTCCATGGCTGCGGAACACGCGGCGCTTTCCGGCCGGGAGAGGAAGGGGAGGAGACGGCGGGGCCGAGCCCGGTGCGGCCCGCGGGAGGGCGGAGCGAGGGGGACAAGGAGAGGCGGGCGGGAAGCGTGAGGGAAGGCGGAAAGGGCCGTGAGGGGCCGTGGAGAGGCGGGGGGAAGCGGTGAGGGAGCCGTGAGGGGGCCGTGAGGGTGATGCCTTAGATTTTAGCTTTTATATTTTGCAANNNTGGGGGGGCGGTTACCTTATTACCTGAAGTTTAATTGGCGAATTTGTGCTGATATGCAAATGGACCAAACCCATAACAGGGGGAAGAACTCGTGACCTGTCCGTCCATCTTGGGGTCCATTCTCCCCAGGGTGTACCTTTGAAGGCCCTTCAAATAAATACCTGCCTTTATTCCCTTACTCTTTGTCTAGTCTCTGTTTTTTAGGTAGCCACTTCAAGGCATCAGGGGAACTGTGAGGGAACCGTGAGGGAACGTGGAAAGGGCTGTTAGGCGGGCGGGAGCTGTGAGGGAGCCATGGGGGAACCGTGAGGGGGCCGTGGTGGAGCCGCCATGGAGGAGCGGGCGGGAACCGTGAGGGAGCCACGGAGAGGCGGGCGGAAATCGTGAGGGACCTATGCTGTTACAACTCATTAATTAAGAATTAAATGGTACTTCGATTCACGAGGAGGAGCTGGTACAACCCGTTCGGTTTATATTCCATTTGTGATGTACCATCACCACCCTTTGGAAAGGAGGAACCGCCGTGGCAGGGGATCACAATTAAATGACCTTTAAGGTTGTTTCCAACCCAGCCCATTCTGTGATTCGGTGATTCTGTGATACCAAGGTTTGTTTGTGGATTAGCATTTGTTTCCTGCAGGTTATGTTGGAGAAAAATAAAGCTGAATTGCATCAACACGTTGTGTGGCGTTTATTTAGTGTGGTAATATCCCAATGGAAACGAAGAGTTCTTTCACTCAAGGACTGAAAATCACAGCCTGTCAAGGTGTCTGCCGTGTTTTTAATTCTTTGGCACATTTGCCCCTGGTGGGCTGCTTGTGTTCACACACTGTTCCTCACTTCTGCTCCTTTGAAATATAAGTTTCTTTGCAGACCTCTCTGGAGCCTCACTAAGGACCATATTATTAAAAACAATGAGAGGAAAAAGCAAAATTTAAAAAATTCAGTTTCCCTGCACTGAAGTTTTGTTTCAGAACCTCTGCTACACAGAGAGTGTTACATAGATTTTACTTTCAAGCCCTGATGAATCACTCGATGTTCATTTCTTTGATTTAGGAAATAAAACACTTCCAGGCTGGCATTTGGAAAGTCTGGCATTGGGAAAGGGGTAGGACAAAGCCTGGCCTTTATGGAAGCCACATCTTTGATGTCCCTGGGAGGAGAATTCCTGACAATGCTTGAAAAGTTTCCATTGCAGATTTATTTTCAACTGCAGGTGTTTCTACCTAATTTTGGTGCAAATACATCAAACCCTGCCTCAGCTCAAGGCACAGCCTCAGTTAATACCAGAACTGGGTTCTTTGTAGTCACCAAGGTACTTTGGATTTCCTCTGCAAGCTCTGGTTGTCCTCTGGCTTCCGTGGAAAATTTGTGGGTTTTAAATTGTGTTAACAACCACTTCTGAAGAATTTTATATCTTTGCCCAAAATAAACGAGGTAAAACGCAAAGCAGCCTGAATCTCACCCCTAATGAAAGAGTAGCAGTTTGCACTGATTTTTATGTGTTTTTAGTGAGCATTAAATGTTGTATTGATTTTATATAGGAGTTTTCTGCCTCTAGTGCTCTATTCTTTCACAGCATTTAAGGGATCGGTGTGACAGGCAAGGACAGCAAGCACACCATTTAAATATAGGTTACATTTAAACATTTAACCCCATTTAGAAATGGGTTTTAATATAGATTTGCTCTCGGGCTTGTTTGCAGATGGCTATGCCCTCAAGAAAGCACCTGTAGGTGTTTTTGGGAAAGCTCAAGTGGGAGGCCAGAAAAGCCAGGAGAGTGTTCACCAGTGGTGACAGCTCCCTGTAGTTTCATTTTCAGTGGGAATGCCCATTAGAACAGCAGAATGGGAAATTCATGGAAAGATTCCTGTGATTAATTTAACAGACACCTGAGGTCACTATTCCCTCACATAAACCGGATCCAGGAGAGGAGGTGCCGAAGCTGTCCAAGGAGCTCCTGGGACGTCTCCTCCAGTTGGAGCTGCTCTGACCTTCCCAAAGAGGGTTTGCTCTGGGCTGCTTTTTTCATTACCTGTGCTCATTTCAATATAAAACTCCTAGGAATTTAAGAACAGGACCAAACACAGTGTTTTACGCTTTTTTTTTTTTACTATTCACTCTCAAATAAATTTGGGATTCAGAGCAGTGTGCACAGCACCTCCATGTCACAAACAATAAAAATATCCTCATTTAATTTAGGGTTTTAGTAACAGCATCTGGATGGGAGCAGGGGAAGGGCTGTGCAATAACAATAAAACACCTTTATGATCTTTACTGGTGCTCAGTTTAATTTTCAGGAGGATCCTGGTGACACCCAGTCTGTATTTTTAGCTGTTGAGGTCCTCAGTGTTCACACATTCCTGACAATTTTGCTCTGCTTCCTATTGCATCAAGTCACGATTTGGAGGAATGGAGCAGTTTCCACTCAGACAACAGAAGAGTCGCCAGGATTCAGAGAGGGGAACTAAAGGCAGGGCTTTTTAAGGGAGCTGTTTTGGGCTCCAGGGTGAGGCAGCAGCTCCCCGTGCCACCAGAAACATTCTTGGGCAGGAACAGACTGTGCCTGGCCTGTGTGTGGGGTGGCAACTCCCAGATTTATTCCGGGATCTGGCTCCCAGTTCGGTTGTAACCAGATATCACCAAGTGGTCTATTCCTTTGAGAGAGCAGGGCTCTCCTTGCTTTTCACGGATTGCAGCTGGGGAGTTGCAAACTGATAATTTCAGCAAGGCAGCACACACGGAGCTGGGCCTCGGCTGCTGCCTCAGCTTGTCCTCTGTGTCTGAATGGGAGGAATAACATCCCCTGGTTCCACTGGGACACGGCACTTCCAGGGGCTGCTCGCCGGGAATTCGCCTGCACTAAATTTACTGGGATAATGCTCCAATTATTTTCCAGTTCTTGCCTATTTCTTCAGTCCTTGCGAGGAATCCAATTAGCAATCCAATTTATAATGCGAGCCATGAGCATTATCACCGCTGCGCTTGAGAGGCAGGAACAAGGGGAGCCAGCACAACTCCTTTAAAACAGCTTTGCGACAGGGATCGGGATATTGTGACATTTCACTTTCAGCTGATGGAGATGAAACTGTGTTGCATCACCAGCTTTAATGAGCGTTGTCACAGCACAAATACCTGTGGCTTGGCTTCCTTTTCATGGGTGCGTGAAACTTGCACGTAAAACACGTTGGATGCAGCGCAGGGATAGCTCTGGAAGTGCTGCCTGTGTCAGCAGAGGGGGATAATTCCCAGCCCTGCTGAGGCAGCTGGGAATAGCTGGATGCTCAGCGTGCCAGGGGCAGAGCTGCTGGGTTTGTGCACTCAGGGGAACAGTGGATGCACACATTTGGCGCTGAAGGGCATCCTCTGCTTCCTAAATCCCTGGAACCTTTTACAAGCCACCACTGTGTCTGTCGTGGGCTTACAAACAGAGGAATTTTTCTTAGTAGCCTTTATAAACCAAAATAACCCAAACCATACTGAGCTGCTCAAACAAGGAGACATCCCAGGTTAATGACATTAGATTTAGATTAGATATGAGGGAGAAATTGTTCTCTGTGAGGCTGTGGCACAGGTTGCCCAGAGCAGCTGTGGCTGCCCTTGGATCCCTGGCAGTGTCCAAGGCCAGGCTGGATGGGGCTTGGAGCAGCCTGGGACAGTGGGAGGTGTCCCTGCCCATGGAAGGGGGTGGCATTGGATGGGATTTAATTTCCCTTCCAACCCAAACCATTCTGGGATTCTGGGATTCTATGAAACTGGACCTTCTGGGTATTGCAAGGGAAAATCCTCCTGTGATAACTCAAACATCACGGCTTAATCTTCCTTGGTAACTATGGGCAGCCACAGCAAAGGTTTCACTTTAAGGCAAAGCATGGACAGGAGCCAGGAGGTGTTGCTTTAGTCCTGGTGTGTTTGTTACCAGGCTGCACTAGGCCTGAACCTCAGACTAAGAAATAATTGTTTTAAAAAGGTAAATATTTGCCCATCAGAACATGAGAGGGATCTGAGGACGATTGTACAGGAGCTGTTTGCTTTCCTCTTGCCTTTGGTAATCTTCTGTGTCCCAGATAAAACATCTCATCCCCTTAAAGGAATCCCGGTGAGAGGGTGGGGTGAGCTGAGAGCTGCTGGGAGAGGGTCCAGGCCAGTGTCAAGTGTGGACATCAGGAGAGGTTCAGGTTAGATATGGGAAGAATTCCTTCACTGAAGGAGTGGTTCAGCATTGGAATGGACTGCCC
Source organism: Gymnorhina tibicen (assembly GCA_013399875.1). Lineage (NCBI taxonomy): Eukaryota > Metazoa > Chordata > Aves > Passeriformes > Artamidae > Gymnorhina > Gymnorhina tibicen. Next base: position 196,761 of record VXAZ01007016.1, read on the forward strand.
AGGGTAGTGGTGGGGTCACATCCCTGGAGTGTTCACACAACACTGGATGTGGCACTTTGGGATATAGTGTAGTGGGTTGAAGGTTGAAGGTTGAACTTGATGATCTTGGAGATCTTTTCCAACCTCAATGATTCTGTAATTCTGTGATCAGGAAAAGGAGTGTATTATTCACAGAATTTACATTTTCACTTTGAGTTCTCTGATGAGAGAGCATGAGAAGAGTGATATGCAGGTAAAAATATTGCACATTATGCCTGTTCAAAAGCTGGACATAAAGATTATGGGTAGAGTTGACATTTCCTAGACTTCACTTTCCTGACTTTCCTTGCCTCACTCTGACTGGCTGGAGATAAAACCAGGGAAAATGCCAAAAATACAGTTCAGTGAATGAAGATTGCTTAAACGGTCAGGGAAGGAAAAACATGGAAGAAGGAGGAGTGGGAGGAGGAGGACAGGGACACTCTGTCCACCCAGGGCTTCACCAGACCACTGGGACATTTTAGCGTTAAGCATCTTCCGAGTGATAACCTAGGATGTGCTGAAATAAGTGGAACTTGCTAAATGAAATGACAATTAACTCCTTCTTCTTAATTATTCATTATTTTATCTTGCTTGCTCCGATCCTCTCTGATGGCATTTGCATTTTACAATTATCCAGCGAGATGAATTCCCAGGGGCAGATGTCGCAATTGTCGTGGGATGGATCTCTCTTCCCACCGTTCCCACCTTGCTGGCACAGGCGCGACACGGAGCGCTGACACATCCCTGGGAAAAGGTGCCTGTGCAGGTCTTGCTCAGCCAGAGCATTGCAAAACCAGGACTCGCTGTATGGCCAAGGGAGTGGAAACTTCCCGAGCTGATCCCAGTGCTGCAGCTCATTATTTATTCAGGAGCAGCTGCGTTTATATGAAAGGTGATCCCAGTGATGCTCCTTGGGCAATTGAAGATTCCTTGGGGAAAAGAGGCCGCGGAGCCAGGGCTGCTGCAAGGGGCCATTTCAGTGCCCGAGTCCTGGGAGGGAGGGAGGGAGGGATGGATGGATGGATGGATGGATGGATGGATGGATGGATGGACGGATGGATGGGATTGGAGAGGAATGGTTTGGGTTGGAAGGGACCTTAAAGATCACCCAGTGCCACCCCCTGCCATGGGGATACCTTCCATTATCCCAGGGTGCTCCAAGCCTCATCCAGCCTGGCCTTGGACACTTCCAGGCATGGATCAGCCACCATTTCTCTGGGCACCCTGTGCCAGGGCCTCCCCACCCTCCCAGGGAAGGATTTCTCCCTAATATCCAGTTCTGATACTGAACTGGGTGTGGGGCTCTGAGCTCTTTTGGTGCTACTAAAATACATCAGTGATAAGGAAGAGATTTTGGATACCAAAATGAGCCAAAATTTGGATACCAGTTACCTCAGATTATTGGATAGCACGGGAGGCACCTGTGGCCAGCTGTGGAAGGTTTGGGCACAGGCAGAAAACTGGAATTTTTTGATGTGTCTCCACAGCAAGCCTGAGGCAGCACGGACTGCTGGGTGTGGGTACCCACACCTCAGTACCAGTCTGATTCCACTTGAGTTCACCTTCAATTCTCACGTGGGGAGAAATACTGGAAAGGGAAACCAAAAGTGTGTAGAGGAAACTTCTTGGGATGTATTATTCACCTGGAGTGAAATTCCAGACGTGTCCCAAACTTCCCCTGAGCAAGGCATCATCGTGTCCAGAGCTGGATGTGTTGGGTTGGTTTGCAGCACCTTTTTTTGAGCTGTTCCTTCATAAATCACTCAATCTCTGTGCGTTTGGCAGATAATTAGTGCCTCAGTGAGGCTTCTCTCTTGTGCAATTGGTGGCTGTGGAAAATGCAAGGAACTGATGGAAGCCCTTTCCTCTGCCAGCCTGATGGGCGAGGCTGTTGCACCCCGTCTTTAATTAGGGTGCCGCAATCCCATTCCAACCCTTTCCGTGGCAGGCTGCTTTATCCCGAGCCTGGCCTCACTTGTTTCGTGTCAGATTCTCCGTGATGAACATTTTACCTGTATTTTCTCCCCCCTGTTCATTTTTTCAGTGCCTGCAGCTCCTAAAAATTCACGGAGTGTAACTCATCCTTGAGTATGACCTTGAAATAAAGAGGTATTTCTGATCCACTCCAAAGCAAAGCAAAGATAGGAGCTGCCAAGGGAAAATAACAGGAACAGCACCCTGGCTGACAATGGATCTATTCCTGACCCTGCCACAGTTTACCTCCATTTCCTCCCTCTTTGCTCAGCCATTGCAAGAAAAGCAGAATCTGATTTTTTTCCGTATGGATTTGCCAGATTTACCCTATTTTCCATCGTGTGGATATTTCCCCTCTCCCTCTTTGTCCTGGTTCCTGACTTCTTCCTCTTGCCTGAGCACATTCCAGCACTGAAATCCTTATTTTGATGCAAAGGGTTTGTGTGCATGGTCTTAAATTCACTTTTAAACCCAGACTAATGTGTGTTGGTAATTGAGGAGGGCTGTAATTTATATTAGGCCACATAAAGCAATTTCCATAGCCTATTTTGAGCTTGGAGCTCCTTATTCCAATAAAAAGGAGGCCTTGGTTATCCTGGCTGTACTGAAACCCCAGGATCAGCAGAGTTTATCAGCTCTTACCTGTCCTGATGGAGCAACTGCTGAAATAAGGGTGGGGCAGGCAGGGATGATGACAAGTGGGAATTCTCGGAGTGAATTCTTACCTCCACCCGTGAATCAGAGCCTTCCAGCCAGGGAGTTCCCATGGAAGTTGCCTGGAGATATTCTCAGGATTTGGGCTCCTCCAATTCAGGCAAAAGATTGCTCATTCGAAAGAGTGTGAGGGACAGAGTTGATCGTGCTCTGAAGCAAGGGGCTTTGTTCAGTGCAGGCTGAGTTTTCCTTGCTATGTGTAAGGACAGAGTGAAGAGGAGCCCGTTTCCTTCTGTCTTTTCCTGGTGGAGCCGTGGGATGAGCTCACATCCAGCCTTTGGAGCACCTCAGGAGGCATCAGACCTCCTCCATCAGCTCACAAACACTGAATTTTCAGTTTCCCGGGATTATTTTCCCAGAACACTTCATTAATCTCAGCTCCGTGATTCCCTTGACTGCAACAAGTTTGCAGCACGGCTGCCGGGAGTGGTTTGATGTGGCTGTGGGAGCTGCGGATCTGCACTTCAGGGAGTCCAGCTCTGCTCCCAACTTCCCAGTTTCTCAGTTCGTGGCAGGATTTCAGCTGCTTTTCGGTGTTTGAGGAAAAAAGAATTGAAATTATTTTGGGTGGGGGTGAGAGGACAGCGCTGCTTTTGCTGCAGTGCTGAATATTGATCATCCTATGTGATTAAGAGGAAGTTATTCCACGCTCAGTAATATTTCATTTGCAAATTACCCCGTTCTGCTTTAATTTCAGTGCTCAGCCTGGCACGTGGCCACTTGTCCACGTCTGTGCCCTGGGGTGCAGCAATTCATCTGTGAGAATCGTCCCAATTTTGGCTCTCACTGGTGCTGCACAAGTGTAATTTGCTGTTCATGTGGTTCTGCTGACTCTTCTACACCTGCTGGGCTTCTTTTATCATGGCTTAAATATTGTTTGGGTTTTTTCCTATCTTCCAAATAATTAGGGAATTAAATTTAGAAGTGGAGCATCCAAACTAAGAATTTTAAATTATGGCTGAATCACGGCGATGAGAAAACCTTAAAAGAAGAAGAAAAAAGGAACTTGTTTAAGATTTCAAAATTTCATAAGAACAAGAATTTTTCCTGGAATTCCGTGTAAATTGGACACTCACACGTGCAGAGGCACTGGTGGTGATCCTGATCCCTGTGTTCCCTGGGGAGCAGCACCAAGGGAAAGGTCCTTGGGAAGCTGTTTTTAATAGTTTTGGGTAAAAGCTGCCCGCAGGGGCCTCGGGAGGAAAGTTCTGGAGGTTCACGGTCTGGGCACGTTGATGTGTTGTGGCCCTCAGTAATGGATTTGGGAGGTGATCCATGAAATTGGCCAGGAAACCTTTATGGCAGGATAAATGCGAGCTCTGATTAGATGAAATTAAGAAAATGAGTTTTAAACAAGAGGTGTATGGTGCTGGCCAGCTGAGCCCCAACATTTCCCATCCCTTAAATTAATGGGGCATTTGTACTTTCAGGGTCAATGCAGCTGGAATTGGATCATCTCCTGTTCTGCTTTTGTTCCCGTTTTTGCTGCTGGATTATTGGTTCTGTTTGCTTTTTTCATGTGGCTTTTTTTTTTGGTGTGAACACTTCCAGCTGCTGTGCTCAGCCTGCGCTACAATTAGCACAGTGGAGCAATTAACTACAATTAACATGGAGCAATAAGGAAGCAGGAGAAAAGAGTGGTTTATAAAGAGCCTGACATCATATCCCTCACAACAGAGCTGTCACCCACATACTGGGCCTACTGGTGTTACTGGAAGCTCCAAAATTCCACCCTCTCACCTTAGTGGGCAGCTGTGATCCCATGGAAACCTCTTCCCATTGTCCGGGAAGGTTTTATCCCCAGGGAAAAGAGAGCTGGAACAGTTTCCTAAGCCATGCTGTGGTCTCAAGCTGTCGAAAGTGTTATCTCACCTCCTCTCTCTTTTAGCTGGGGAAAAAACGCTTCTGTTCCCTGCTGAGTGCCAAAAATCCTCTCAAGTGTCCTTCTGGAACCCACTGGTTTGGAATATTAAGTAGGGAGAGTTATTCCAGCTTTTCTGGTAGCAAGGAGAAGTGAAAAGGGGCTGGGGAAATCTCAAAAGGTTTTTCGTGGAGGTTGTTTGCAGCTGTTCCTTTCCTTCCTAGTAAATACATTTTGCCTAAAACCTTTAAAATTTAGTAAAGATGCTGGAGAATTCACAAAAAAAAAAAAAAGAGTTTTCACTCCACCGAGGCTGCAGGGACCCTCCCAAAAAGCACCTGCTGCTGTTTTCCTGCCGCTTCCTGCACGTCCCAAAGCCGAACGCAGTGAAAGGCACGGTGAGGAAGAGAAGTGCTTTGCACGGCTCCCACCAGGGGAGGGCAACGGGAACCCCGACCGAAGCCCTCCCCGCCTTCTGTTTGCCAGCTGGAACGTTTCAGGAGCAATATCCCATTGGGTGCGTGCTCCCGGAGACAGGAGCTCCAGCCTTTGCACTCCTGAGGAAAACTGCTTCTCCTTGTGCTCCAAAAGCCGTGTTTGGTGTCGTGGGGAAGACACCAGCTTTTTAAGGAATTAAAAAATAATGGGAACAGGACTGATGATGAGGTGCCCTGGCATTCACACCATTGTATTACCTACACGAGCAGAATCTTTGGAGACAGATTTCTACCAGCTTGCTAAGTAAAATAGTTTGTCACCTCCAACGCTGGGATTGTAACTTTAGGTCTGTTTTACAGACACTTTTCAGAGGAATTGTCACAGGTTTTGCCCTTTTTAATCTCCTGCAATGCCATGTTCATTACTCCAAGTGTGACTACAGCTTGGCACCTCATATCTGCAGGTTCCCAACTGTGATAAACTGCCAGGACAGCTCCTGTTGGAGCCTGAACCTCTCAGCTGAGAGCACACCCAGGTATTTATTTGTTAATGCCTTAATTTGAAGCAGATCAGAGGCTTTTTTTCTCCTCCAGAAAGAGGAGAGGTCTTGGGCTGGAGCACCAGTGAGGATGAACAGCTCAATTTACCCCTGGATCCATTTAAAGGACTCTCAAACCTCACCCCAAAGCATTCACCACAAAATAATCCGTCTGCCACAGTGCCAGCCTGGCCCACACACATCCAGAGTATTTCTGAATGCCTGGAAAGCACAGAAGAGCTGAGTCATGTGCCCAGAGGTCGTTTCTGAAGGATAAAATTTTATTTTTTTTTTGCTGAGAAAACTGCATACACATGTTCAGATCTGTGCAACCTTCACCACATGTCTTCGTTTCCAAACAAACTTGTGCTTTGAAGCATGCAGGAGCCCACTGCAGCGTGAAAAAGAAGTTAAGAGGGTTTTTTTTGAATCTAGAACTGTGCAAACATCATTTGAAAGCTATTTACATTTTGCACCTCTCACTTCTACTAACAGGAGCATCAGCTGGCAGAGATGTGCAGTGTGCAGCTGTAATTTATGATTTGGCATTCATGTTTGATTTAGGTGTAAAGTGAAAACCTCCCATTGTTCCAAAACCTCCCCACAGGCAACGGTAATAAATCTAATTTCTTCTTTGTACAGGAGATCTCTTTAAGCCTTCCCTGCAGGTATTAAAATGTTATTTCCACTCTGGATCCTCTTCCCCTGGTGCTGGCTTTGCTGCCATGGTGAGTGGGAGCAGTGAGAAAAGATCTTGATTTTCATCAGAGAAGGCAGGAGGGCACTGAGACAGAGCAGGGCTGCTTCTTCCTGTCGCCTTCACTACACTGCAAGATGAGGTGGAGCTTTTTTTTCCAAAAGAAAATATTTTAGACCATCTGAACCCAGATGCAGCAACTTAGACGTGAAAAAAGCTGGATTTAAGTTCATCCTCCTGTTGCTTTCTCTTCCGATTTCCTCTCCCATCCATTAAAGCCTGGAAGTCAGCAACCAGCCAGGTATGAGCACTCCAATCCTGCTGGATGTCCTCATTTTTTAATCTCCTCTAACCTGCCCACGGGACCGTGTCGGTAGAACTCTGTGCGTGGTGAGTCTGGTCAGTCTCTGCCAGAGCGATGGAATGAGGCCGCTGGAAGTGGGAGCTGCTTGGATCCTGCGGCATTCCGGGCGGCGTGTCCCGTTCCCGGAGCGGTTATGGTCCAGCCCCGGCGGCGAAGCAAGCGGGGTTTTCCTAAGTGCCAAACTTGAGCGTGAACACGATTTCACAAAGCTGCAAGAGCTGCCGGGCCCTGCTGCGGCCGGCTCAGTTCACCACCGTGCTCTCGGGCTGGGCCCCGAAAATCTGGGAGAAGAATTCCAAGGCCAGGCGGACGTGGATGGGCACGAAGACGTAGGCCGTGTACACCACCATGGCCACCACGGTGACGGTGATGGTGTGGAACATGGACTGCTCCCAGGGCTCCAGCACGTAGCTGCACGTCACCAGCTGGTACTGGTAGTACAGCCAGTAGAGGTAGTCCTTCACCCTCTTCACGTCCATCTTTAGCTCCAGGGGGGTTGGAGGAGACCTGGAATGACAGGGAAATTGGGATTACAGCTGGGATATCCCACGGAACCACTACACAAGCTCATTTTCCAAGGCATCAGTGCCACCAGCTCCCTGGAGCGAAGGAAACTGCTGAGTTCTGCAGCTGCTGCTCAGTTATTGGAGCTGCATCAGCAGGGCATTCCCAGGTCCCAGAGAAGCTGTGGCTGCTCCATCCCTGGAGTGTCCAAGGCCAGGTTGGAGCATGCTGGGATAGTGGAAGGTGTCCCTGCCCATGGCAGGGGTGGATAATTAAACTCCCTTCCAACCCAAACCTTCCTGTGATTCCATCAATTCCCACATTCTCAGTGTGTTTTCCTATTCATTCCCTGTGGAAATCAGGGAAAGAGGCATTTAAAAGGAAAGGCTTTGGGCCAGCTTCCATAAATGTTCCATAAATTCCACGTATGCCCTGGAATAAAGATGAGATTAAACAACTGCTCTGTAACAACTCCTCTGCTTACTTTTGATAATCGTTTTTATTGTTCTGCAATTGTTGGGAATGAAGAAAAGAACGAGTTATGAAAGAGAGAGGGAGAAAAAAGTAATCTCCGATTGCAGAAGAATTTTTTTCAGCTCATTCCAAAGAAATGAAAAACGCTACAGATTAAAAGAGTATTTAATGGAAATTACGAGTCTAGGAGAGATTTTCCTCTTGGGTAATACCTTTATGCATTCATTGTTCCCGGCTCCACTTGGAAAGGAGAATGGCTGAGCAAGAATTAACGAGGAAATAGGGTTTGCTGCCACTGTTCCTTGGTAAAATTGCTTTTTGGCATTTTAAACAATCTTTAAATGCAGGCTAAAAACATCTATTTAGAGAAAACAGAATGATAAGAAACTGTACAAGGCTTTACAGAGGGATTCCTTTATTCTGGGGTTTAAGGACATTCCAAGCGGATCAGTCCACAGGGAATACAGCAGATTTCCCTGCTGGAAAACCAAGGGAATGTCCCATTCCCTTCTACACTTGTGTTGCCTAAAATGCCAGGAGCAAAGAGGTTTGGACACATCCCATCCCTCCAGTCTGGTGTTCTCAGTGAGTTCGGGCCAGCAGAACTTTGCTGTCCCTCAAAGCAACAAATCCCAGGGTAGCACTGGGAAATTTGCAGCCCAGGATTACAATAATGATGGGCCACTGATATTGGTCAAAAATATGACAATATTCCGTGGTTTCCTGCTGTGCTCTGGGGGGATGTGGGGATTTACCAAAGGGAAGGCAAATTTTCCCCCTAATTCTCCTGAAGCATTTCCTTCACTTCCATCTCCCCATATTTCCTAGACCAAGAAAGTTCTTACAGTGCTTTTGGGGGACAGAGCAAGATTTTAAATCTAGCAGTGGCTGTCTCCGTGAAAAACTTTCCTTGCAGGGTTCAGGCTGGGGACAAAGGCACCGCTGCTCACAGGCCTGGCATGAATGGAAGCTGAATCCTTTCAGATCATTTATTTTAAGGCAGAACTCCAGAGAGAGGCCTTAAAGCCTTGTAAATGCTGCAAAGCCTTCAATAAAAGTGGCCCAGCTGGCAAACTGGGACTCCCTGGGAGCCAAGAGTGTCTCTGTTTAGACTTTCTGCAAAAAGAGCAGCGTTTTCCACTGAGGAGGTGAAGCCCTTCCCTGTGCAGTGGGAAGGAGGAGAAGGAGAAGGAGAAGGAGAAGGAGAAGGAGAAGGAGAAGGAGAAGGAGAAGGAGAAGGAGAAGGAGAAGGAGAAGCAGAAGGAGAAGGAGAAGGAGAAGGAGAAGGAGAAGGAGAAGGAGGGCCCTCTCACACTCTGCAGGATTATGGGATTTACACTGGGGTTAGGGCTGTGCTGGTTAAACTCATCCCTTCTGTGGGTAAATCCCTGCTAATCCCGACCCCTGCACAGAGAAGGTGCAAGGCTGGAGCAGAGGCATCTCCATCCAGAGCTGCTGTAAGTACAGCCAAAGGCAGGAAAAACATTCCTGAGGCTGATTTGACTGATATTCCAGGCTGCAGCCTCACCATCATCACTTGGAGGGATACATGAATAAAGGATGAGGTGGTTAAAATGATGAGCAGCCCTTTGGATTTAACCAAAGCCCTTGTCACCCTTTTTCCAGCCCGAGGATTTCATTTCCAGGCAGCCCAGCACAGCCTGGGTTGCTTTCATTCTCCCAGCTCCCGGTGCAAGGGAGTAATTCCATCCGCAGGCACTCAGACGTTCTGGAATAGCGCGAGGAACACGAGCTGCCTTAATGCTCTGTGGTTTCCTAATGAATGATGGAGGTTGGGATAAGTAAAAGGCAGCAGCCAGTTACAGCCCGTGCCCTCACCGCTGACACGCTTCCCCTGCGTTCACCCAGCCAGGGAGTGCCTCCTGAGCAGGGCGCTGTGGGGGATAACACAACTCCAGCTGCATCCTTCGTAAGGGAAAACGCAGCAGGGGAAGAGCAAAAAAAGCCATTTTAAAGCAGCTGCTGAGGCAGTGAGAGCCAGGGCTCCCCCGTGTCCCTGTGACACAGATCCCTTGGGGAAGGGACGATTTGCATCGCTCTGGGCCCAGAGTGAGGAATGAGGAGTAGCCCCAAAGCCCCCACCTCCAGAGGTCTGTGGTGGCTTTACCACCCCAATGAACTCTAGCAGCCAGCAAAGGGAATAGCAGATCACTACACAAACTCTGGAGGCTGAAAATCTGTATTTTAAACAGGATTTGTCCTAGAGAGGCTCCACTTCCATTACTGTGTTTGTTATATCCCTGCTGGCACTCGGGCTTGAAAGGGCCCTGAGTTACTCACTCATCAGTTCCCACTATTCCAGAGCAGGAGATCATTTGTTCTGCAATTTTAACTCCACATTCATTTGTCTACGGATTTGGATTTAAACGTTCCAGCGGTGTTGGGGAAGTTCCTTCCTGTTTGGAGGCCACGGGACTGTTACAGCCAGCTATGAGGGAAATGAGGAGAATTCAGCTCCTGTTAAGCAATATTCAGATTATTTTCAGCAATTGCACCTCCAAGGGAAAAAAAATGCAAGAAGAGAAACCTGTAAAGCAGCTTTTACTGTTTTAAGTGGCTGCCTGATTTTCTTGCTTGTTGACACATGTCTCTGATTAGGGCAGCTGAAAAGATAAACCATCATCCAAATAGCAAGGTTTCATTGCAGAGCATGCCTAATCTCCCAAATTTCCGTATTAATGACCTCATTTTCCAGAGTCAGAGCTAGTTGGGAGCTGGAAGATGCCAGTGTGAGGTCCTTTACTCTGTAATTTCTGCTCTGAGCAGCTGGGATTTGGGGCATTTTATTCATATTGTCAGTCTGCAACTCTGACCTGTGGCCGGACAGCTCCTGCTGGGAAATTCCTGTGGGAAGAAAACATTCTTGCAGGGGAACTGGGAGAGACTGGTTTCCAAAGAATGCTTGAAAAACACCTTATGCCCTCAGCAGGAGGGGTTGGTCGAGTTACACATACAGGGAAAAAGGGTTTCCAACATGTATTCGGGAAAGGTTTATCTGGAGCGGGGAAAAACAAAGCCTGGAGCTGGAAATGGCCCCATGATCATTCAACAGGTGATCTCTGCTGCTTTAAATGCAAAGTAGGGATGAGGTAAGAAATAAAAGCAGCAAACAATCAATCCATGCCCAAAATGCAAATATTTAATTGGCTAAAAGTTGGCCCTTTGCTCAATAACTGCTGGGATAGGCCAGCAGCAAGGGTGGGTGGGGTTTGCAGCATCCTGAGGGAATCCTCTCGTGCTGGAGCTGAAATAAAATCCTTCCACGAGCCCCTGAGGGTGTCCCAGTCCCACCACCCCTGAGCACCCACATGTGGGCAGGTGCAGCCAGGCAAAGAGCCAGAATTAATTTAAAGTTGTCTGATCGGTAAATAATTTCGGATGTTAGAAGAGGAATGGGTAATCACCCCCCTGGGATTGAAACAGGAATCCTGTCTGCCAGTTATTTATGTGGAACTGCTCTCATTTGTTACTTTGCTGTGTTAAACGCGTTTGTTCTGCTGAATATCCTGATTTATCCGAGGCACCGGTCTTGTCCCTCCTCATGCTGACATAATTCTGGGATGCGCCCAGTGATTTCATGCAGGCCAAGTGCAAACAGAACCGGGAAGGGATTCCCATCCCATTCCCAGCCCATCAGGCGTTTCCTTTCATGTTTTATTCAGTGAGCACCAAGCACGGTGCACAAGGAATGAAATGCAGTGGATCAGCAGTTGGAAAGAGATTGAGATGAGGCAGCAGTTGGTGCAGGGAATCCAAATCCCATCATTTCCTGGAAGCACCACCTCAGCCTGTTCCTCTGTTGGATCCCTGCGGCTCCGATCCCGCACGGAGCGTGGCCGTGGAGCAGCAGCTCAGCCTGGAGAGCTGCCTTCCCCTCCTGGCAAGCAGGGCCCTCAGGTTCCTGTAGCACTCCCACGTGGATCTTTAAATGCACCCTCCAGCTTGTTCTCCCGGAGAGGAAATCCCACACGGAATGGGAATGAGAAGAGCAGCAATAATCCCAGCACAGCTCCCACTGCGGACAAGGATGCACCTCAGAAACCACCTTGACGTGCAGATTTTAATGAATAACCCTCCCTGGAATTCTGGAGTGCACAGCAGAGCGCGGCAATCCTGGTTTCTGTCCCTCAGCTCCCTGGACCAGCACCTCAGCGCCCTTGGCCGTGCATTACCGAGCTCCAGGAAATGTAAATCCCTTCCATATGGCCCGTGCAACACCAGGATGAAGGCCTGAGCTGGGGAGATTTTACTGCTCTGCATGACTCAGCCATTCTGCGTGGGTGAACGTGGTTTGAACATTCTGCCTGTGGGGGGAAAGAATCTTGCAGGAGTGGAAGGGGTAAGGCAGAAAGCCCCAATTCTGCTTCACCTCACTCAGCAGAATGAACTCCAGCATCTTCCTGATCTTGAACACCAGCTTCCTTCCCGCTGGCCTCACTGGGAGCACGCAGGGGCTATTCTGGTTCTTCCGAATGTTCCGTAACGCACACAGGGCCCGGGACCTCTCCCTGTCCAGGAAGACTTCCTGTTCCCTTTGGTAACTTCAAACCCCTCCTCGGGTGGCAGGGCCACACCTGCACAAAGTCCGACCCAGCTTCCTCGTCTCCGCCTGAGCTCAGATCCGTGTGTGTGCTCCTCCTGCAGCCGTTCTGGGCTCCCGAGCTGGGGTTTGGTGCTGTGGTTCAGCTGCATCTCTGCCCGGAGCACGTGGATTCCGGAGCCCACGGATTCCTGCCAGCCTGCCTCCCCAGCTGGATGGAAGAACAGCCTGAGGGCTGCTGAATTTGCTCCTTCAGTTGGGTTAAGTACACAGATGGAGTTTGAGATGCCTCAAATGATGTGGAAAGTCCTTTTAAATGAGATCCACAAATTTCTGACCCTCAGGAAAGCGGAGCTTGATCTGCAGCACCACAGGATCTCATTTGGAGAGAGGCTTCTGACCATTCAATACCAGCACAGCAGCTGAAAGCAGCTGAAGTTCAGACTGATTTCATGCCTCTCCTGCCCCCTGACAGCTTGGAGGCTGCTCCCAGCAAAGCCACAGCTCTAAATAACTCAGCTGCCCCTAACTTTGCAGCCTGGCTGATTTATCAGTGCCCAATCCCATCCTTACTCAGGCACAGGGAAAGAAGATGCAGCTTCTCTGTAGCAACAGCATTCCTGGAGCAGCTCTGTCCCATTTTCTTCCAAGGCCAAATTAATTTTTCAACAATTTTCCTGTTCCTCCCTCCCCTGAAGTTTCCTCAGCCGTTTCCTTACATAACCAGCTGCTCCTTGCAGTTTATGTACAGATCCCTTCCTTTCCAGCTTTCCCTGGGCTGGGCATGGTTTGGGCTCTAGGTCCCCCCCTCTGTGACAGGATTTGTACCTTGGAGCAGAACTGGTGAGCAGCTCTGCTAGGGAAGATGGGGAAAATGGAAAATTGAAATCCAGGGAAAGCTTTCCCTGGATTTTCAGTGTAAGAAACATGGTTTTGATCAGAACTCTTCCCAACCAAAACCTCAAATTTGGGACTAGAGGTCAGCACCAGGTTTAAATTGCAAACACTTAAAAACTGAGAGTTCTCCAAGAGCTGTTCCAGGAATATCTCAGAGGGGTTTTGCCTTTGCTGCTGGTGACAAACCTCAGTTCCTGGTGAGATTTGGGACATCATCTACATCCTTCGAAGGCTTTCAAGTTCAGGAGGTTGTGTAAACACATCAAGCTATAAACAAAATAACTGAGATGTCTGGGCTCTAAAAAAAGAGATTTACTTTCAGTTGTAGCCCTTATTTTATTCAGACTTCTTTGCTTTGCTCTGAGTCATTTCTGAGGCAGCTGAAAGTAACAGCTTGGCTGGTGTGCAACGTGAGGAGGTGAATTTTGTCACAGCTATGACAGGTATTAGTGGAAAATGGGACCAAAGTCTTGTGCAAGTGCATCTCCCCTGAGATCTCCTGAAAGGAAGCAGTGTTGCACCACTCCAGCCACTGCTCCGAAAGGGGAAAAGCAGAAATGGAGTGAGATTCTGGCAACAGATAAGAAATGAAAAGGGAGACGCACTTTTTTCACAGATTTAACCCCATCTGTGCAGCGAGGAGCAGCTTCCTTTGCAGGCTGCTTCCTCCCTGTGAGCAGACAGGGTTGGACACACAAAGCTGTTGATAGCCATAAAACAAACTAAAAGCTCCATAAAATCTGGCTTGGCAGGACCCAGAGCGGAGCCCTGGCTGCTCCTCAGCCAGCTGGAGCGCTGTGTCCTGGTGTCATGCACTGCACCTCCTGTCCTGGATGCTTTTGGGGCACAGGCAGGTGGGACAAGCATCGCCCTGGGCCCAAGCTGCTCCCCAGGCAGCATGCCAGCATCTCCCATCCCAGCTGGAATAACGTCCATGCTCCATGCATGGCTTCCCTGCTTTTCTCCACCGAACCTGCAACATCCAGAAATCACTCCAAGGACTCATGGAATTGCTCTCAAGACACAGTTATTTGTACCATACTCGTGGTATTCGTGAGAAAGAAAACCAAGCACCCAATTCCGAAAGCATTAAAATGCACAGTCCTCAAAATCCCTTGTGCTGACTAAGCAGAGCCTAAGCATTTATTGCAGGGCTTCTCCTCCATATTATCCAGGCTTTCTCCAACAGGGAGGCAGGTCTCGCACCTGCTTCCCACTGAAGGCAGCCACCAGCAACTCGAAGGAAACCAAAGAGCAAAAATCTGCCAGCAAGGAGAATTCCCAGCAGCACAATCACTTTCCCTCCTCCGTCACCCCCCACCTACTGCAACCTTTTCACTCCTGCGTGTTTGACTCGTTTCTAGGGAATCCCTATGGCAAACCATCTTCCCGACACCTGGAAACCCCCGACTGCAGGGCTGCAGCAACAAGTCACAGGATCACGGAACGGTCCGGCTTGCAAGGGACCTTAAAGCTCATCTCATTCCACCCCTGCCACGGGCAGGGGCACCTTAAACCCCGAGAGCCCTCGCTGGAGGCTGCAGGTCCGGCTGGAACGCCACCGGCTCCCTTGAGGAAGGCACGGCACAGAACCCCGGAGGTTCTGCCGCTGCCAGCCCCGCGCCCGGGCCTTCCCCCCGCTCCTTACCGAGCCGCCGGGGACCCGCCGTGGCAGCGGTCGCTCTCGCCAAGGTCAGCGGCCCCTGCCTGGGGGATGCTCCGGGACGCGCCTCCGCCGCGATGCCCTTGGGCGAGCCGAGCTGAGCGGGGAACGAGCGCCGGCACCGGGAGCACCGGGCTGCGGGAACACCGGGCTGCGGGAACACCGGGATGCAGCGCACCGGGCTGCGGGAACACCGGGATGCAGCGCACCGGGATGCAGCGCACCGCGGCCCCGCGCCTCCCTCACCTCCGCTCCGCGCACCGCAGCTCCCCAGCCCGGCGCTGCCCGCGCTTAAATCCCCACCTTTCTCCCTCCCTCTCTCCCTCCCTCCCTCCTTCCCTCCTCCCTCGCTCCTCACCTCCCGCCCGCTCGCTCCTGTGGCCGCGGCCCCGGGCCGGTCCCTCCGCCCCGCCCGCTGCCGCAGCCGCTGCGCTCGGGCTTGCGACGCCGGGGCGCGGGGGAGGAGGAGCAGCGGAGCCGGGCTCGGGGAAACCCGTGGGATGGAGCCGGCTGGCACCTCCGGGACGCCAGCTGTTTCCCTGGAGCGCCGTGTTTCCCTGGCTTTTCCCGGCGCTGGCGTCATGCGCTCGGCGGCCGCGCTGCGGGATGCGGGGCTGCGCCAGAGCTGCCCCGCACGGAGCGGCTGCATATCGCACCCTCCCATCGCGACAGACTCCCTTCATGTCGCACCCTCCCATCGCCACAGACACCCCTGCAGCGCGGTTATCCTGCCAAAGGTGCCGGCAGGTGCCTGCGAGCATCCCGCCTCCAAGGGATGGGTGGGAAGGAGCTGAAGCTGCAGCGCGGTGTTCCAGCGGGAGGAGAGGGGATTTGGGATGATTTCACATTTACCCACATTTACCTGGTACCCCCAGATATCAGGTGAGGGGTTCCCAGAAAGGAGATAAATGGATGGACCAGGACCTACCAGACTTTATCTGAAATCCTGGAATACAACCTGACCCTGCCAATCATGAGGCTCGGGTTTCTGTAGCTCATTCTGTCCCGGAGATAAAAAATCCTAATTTAGCGTCCTGCTCGCTACTGAACATCCGCTTTAGAACTTAACTTTGCAGTTTATGTGAGAAATAAAAGTGTCAGGAATGCTTTTCCCTCTATTTCCCCCTGGGGCAGCAGGATTCCAGGCAAAATCTCCCTCACCAAACAAAGTGTGGCTGTTCTGGCACCCACCGGTTTCTTCCAACCACAAAGGAACTCAAACTGTTTCGAGGGCCAGATGTAGCAGCTGGTGTTAAAGCTGTTCTTTCCCTGTTTGAACACATTTTAACGATGCTTTAAAGCTGCTCTTTCCTCGGTGAACACCTTTAAAAGGCACTTGCACAAACAGAGCTGCACAGGTGACAGAGGGACGATCAGGATGTGACGCTTTCGTTCCCAACCCAACAGTGCCTCTTTCTGCTGCTGCTATTTTTATGGGTGCTGACTGTGGAACTGATGCTTGCTTAGCCTTTGATCTTAAAACATTTGCATGGAAAGGCTTTGTTTTGAATTTGCAGATAATTGTGTCCCTTTCTAGCTCGGAGCAGAGCCCCGGCCTCTCCTGGAGTTCTGTGTTGTGTCTGGGCATGACTCGGGGTAGTGAAATCCCTGAGTGGGCAGAGGTTGAAATGGTCCGAGTGGTTTTGATCAGCAGTGGGTGGGTGTCACCCCAATCCCCTAAAAATACTGGCAAAAGCGTTTTGGGTTATCAGGGCACTTGCTCCACACAACAGCTCAATTTAGGGTATTCCAGGGAGCTGCTCTGTACACAGAGGTTACAAGTAACTGTCCCAAGTCTCGTTAGCACCCTGCTGGCTGCTGCTGTCTTGCTTCTGGTGGGCACAGAATCACTGAATCTTGGAATCATTCAGGTTGGAAAAGATCTCCAAGATCGTCGAGTCCAAGTGTTCCCAAAGCCACCACTAAACCTCAAGTGCCACATCTCCACAGCTTTTAAACCCCTCCGGGAATGGGCACTCCACCAGCGCTTTGGGCAGCTGTGCCAGCGCTGGACGGCCCTTTACGGGCAGGAATTGGTCTCAAAATCCAAATGGAACCTCCCCTGGCACAACCTGAGACTGTTCCCTCATCCCTGGGAGCAGAGCCCGCCCCCCCCGGCTGCCCCCTCCTGTCAGGGACTTGTGCAGAGCCACAGGGGCCCCCCCGAGCCTCCTTTTCTCCAGGCTGAGCCCCTTTCCCAGCTCCTTCAGCCGCTCCCGGGGCTGCAGCCCCTTCACCCCCCAGGTGCACTCGGCGCTGCTGCAGAGGAAGGTTCAGTGTGGGTTTAAACGCCTCACACTTGCCTTTGGCACGCTCTGCCTTATCAAACGGAGAAGGATTTGCCTCACAATGGATTTCAGATTCGCTGATAATCAAGTCCTGTTTGCCTTGAGACGAGACAGGGCTGCAGGGGCCCTGCCAAGCCCTGCTGGTGTTTCCAGAGGGAAGAACCTCCCCAAGTCAGCACTGACTGAATTCAGGATTAACAGCTCTTTTATGAGAAGTAGGACAGGGTTGAACCTCAAGGAGGCTGTGGTTTGCTTTATCAGGCCCTGCTGCTGAGGGAGGCAAGGCTCTGCTTCCCCCTGAGCCTCCAGCTCCTGCTGCTTCCTTCCCCGGCTCAGGAGAAGCCTCTGGCTTGTCCCTTGGAAGGAATGAAAAGCAAATAAACAAAACAGGGACAAAAAGTGAACAAAAAAAAAAAAAAGGAAATGAAGAATTAACTTTCCTATCAGACCAGGGTTTGAAAAGGAGAGACCTCATGTGGTCAAATAAATCCATTTATAAACACAACATTTGCATTTACCAGCTGCAGGATGACGCTTCTGCATGGAGAAAGGAGCCCAAAAACCTCCCCGTGCCTTCAAATCAGGCCTACAAAATAAAAGATGAGGAACACAGCCCCAGCTTCCTCAGGGTTACCATCCTCCTGCTCCACACCTGCTTGAACCTCAGCCTTCCCTAAAAGCTCTGTGCTTGCCATGGTGAAAATCAGACCAAGTTACCTGCATGAAGTAGATAAAAACACGGGAGTTTGTTTCCTCTGTCTCCCCAGGGGCTGCTGCTCTGCAAGATCTGCTCCCTTCCTGGTTTGGCCCCTGGGGATTTGTGTTAATGATTGCTGGGGATTCCAGCTTTGGCTCCTGCAGGAAACATCCAGCTCAGCCCCTCGAGACAGGAATAAAATCCCTCACCTGCCAGAAAGGCCAACATGGCATTTACAGAGTCTGGGAATATTTCCTGAGCCTTTGGGCTCTGTCACAGCCCTGCAGTAATACTTCACAGCAGGCCAGGCTCTTCCCAGCCTGGATCACCAGAGCGCTTCCCAGAAGATCCAATTTCATAGAATCCCAGAATGGTTTGAGTTGAAAGGGAAATGAAATCCCATCCCAAGCCCTGCCATGGCAGGGACACCTTCCACTGTCCCAGGCTGCTCCAAGCCCCAGTGTCCAGCTTGGCCTTGGGCACTGCCAGGGATCCAGGGGAAGCCACAGCTGCTCTGGGCACCCTGTGCCAGGGCCTCCCCACCCTCCCAGGGAGGAATTTCTCCCTAAAATCTAATCTAAACCTCCTGCTGAGCACACTTGAGGATGTCCCCACAAACCCAACAAAGCAACAGCCTGAACTCTTTTCATTTTCCAGCAGCGAGAGATCTGGATGTGCTCTTGCAGACCTTGTCTGGCTGGTCAGGCCGTCTCGATAGATGGAAAGGAAACTTCGAGGGTGAGCATGGAATCTGTCAGAGCTCACAGAATGTTCTGGCAGAGGTGATGCTCTGGCTAAAGTGGAGATTATGGTGTCATTAAGTGTGCTCCCAGCTCGTTGGGAGTGTGGGGATCCTGCTGCCAGCCACCCTCTCCTGCCCAAACTGCTCTTCAAGCCAGCCTGACAAATTAGAGAAGAACCCTTTGATCTAATGACAGGGCAGGCTGGACAGAGCCATCAGCTCTGTAGGGTGTGGGTGCCAACCCTTTGTGGTGATTATCTCTCCACGTGCTTCAGGTCCACCAGCAGCTCCTGCTTTGGGGATTGGTGGCACTGCAGTGAGGCAGGAGAGGCTCCGTGGGACACCCGTGGCAGCAGTGACCGGGTCTGGTCCTCCCTTGTGCTGGGATTTCCTTCGGAATTTTGTGCCAAATAAGTCCCACGGTCCCTCCTGAGGAATCCTGTTTTATAGGAATCTGTTTATCTGTGGCACGCAGTGGGTTTGGGGTTACCTCTCAGCAGCCTTATCCTCCTAAATATCAACATTAATATCAACATTAATCAATGTTCTGGGTTAACTGGCCTGCACCCAGCTGGGGGAGGGGCTGGGTGGAATTCTGGGATCAAGGACAAGTAATTAGAAGGTAAAGGAATAATCAGTGTGGAGAACAAGGGCTGGGCAGGATCTCCAGTCCCGGGTGAGTCACATTTTCACATCTCTCTGCTTCCTGCTGTGTCCCTTGGCCAATATTAAATTGCTGCAGCCACGCTGGGCTCTGCATAAGCAAAGATCTCCTGGGATAATGGGGATAACTGGGATTTTTTACTGACATGCAGATCCCAGCACATCCATACTCCCACCCTCACCGGGATACCGGGTGGGAATCCCCATCCCACGGCTGGGAATGCCTGGCTTGCTCCCATCACTGCTTCCAAAGTGTTCCAGAGGAAAATCAAGTGGCTTTGGGAGGCTGAAGTTTCCCTCTGGAGAAGGCAGCTGCGTTTTGGGGTGCTCTGGGAGGAGTCACCCACTGAACAGATCCCACCCTGTTGCTGGAGGAGATTTTCACCAGGAGAAGGCCCAGCCTTGAGATCAACCCCACTCATTCTAATTCCAGTTCTCCATGGGAAATGTCCTTCAAATGAGGAATTCTTCCCATATCCGGGTTTTTTTGGTTTGTTTCCCCCTGTGCAGGTTATTGCTCCCAATGCAGACAGCTTTGAACAGTGCAGGTCTCTCAGAAATTGATTTTTGTGTTCAAAAAATTCCGTTTTGGGAAGTTATCCCGGGAAAAATGTTTGGTTTAAACCGTTGTGCTCGTTCTGCGTGGATCGGGATGGCTCAGGGTCAGTGGGGTCATTAGTTCTTGGGGCTGGGATGTTTGGAAAACATCCTCAGGCACAGGGTGGGATCGCTGGGCTGTCCTGTCCAGGAATCGCACTGGATGATCCCTGTGGAGCCATTCCAACCGGGATGTTCCCTGATTTTTGTGCTTCAGCTGCAAAGCCCTCCCTGGCAGAGCTGTTGGGAGCTCCTGGAGCTCCCTCTTGTGCTGAGCCTCACCCGGAGCAGCACTTCCCGTGTTCCAGAGAGCTCCCGTGTTTTCCTTCTCCATCCCGCTCCCGCCTCCCATCCCTGCTCCTTCCAGCTCCACCTGCCCGCGGGGAACCCCTGGCTGTCCCCCATCCCAGCTGACATCTGGCACAGCTGGCACCGCGTTTGGAGTCCCTGGCACCTCCCTGGAACCGCAGGAATCCTGCCCACCTCAGCACCTTTGGCTCTCTCTCCCTTTCCAAGGGGAAAACGAGAGATGGAAACAAAAGACAAGAGATGGAAATGAAGTCACTCCGCTCCTGCCCTGATCTTGGTGGGATTCCCGGTGCGATTCCTGGTGGGATTCCTGGGGCTGTCCTGTGCAGAGCCACGAGCTGGACTTCAGTGATCCCGGTGGCTCCATTCCAGCTCAGGATATTCCATGATTTGAGCCGGGAGATTTAAAGAATACAGTGTATTTTACAGTTTATTTAGAATGTGTTATTATTATTCTTATTGTGCATTCCCCGGTTTATTTTTTGGAGATATTTTGCTGCTTCTGGGTGAGTTGCAGAGGAGGTGGAGAGTTTTGGGCATTTCTTCCAAAGAAATCAGTGGGAATCTTCCCTCTGATTTTAGTGCTGATCCAAAGCCCCTTGCAGCGAGTTCGTACATCAGAAAAAAAAAATTCTCCTTTGCTTTTTAATCTCCTAAATTCCACAAACTCCCCAAACTCTTGGAGTCCAGCACACACAGGCAGTTTTATTCCCAGATTTTTGCTTCCTGCCGTGATTTGGAGGTCCTGCAGCACTCTGTGACCTGTGCTGGGTTTTATGACACAGCCCGGATTTGCCAGAGCCAAGAAGAATTTGGGTGAAAGGAAATCGGAGCTTTCCATTTCCTTATTTCCAGGGAGTGCTGCAACACCTGCCGAGGTGAAATCGCCTGCGAAGGGACTCTGTGCCACAGGAGCAGGGCAGGATCCTCTCCTGGATGAAATCTCCCAGCCCTTTGTCCCATAAAATGCTGATTAACGCAGGGAGTTGGATGCTGAATGGATTTGCCAGGATTAAAGTGATGGTTCCAGTGGCTTGGCTGGGGCTGGGGGAGGGAACGACAGCCCTGCCCCAAGGGAATGAGCCGCTCTCACCTTCCAGCCTGGAATTCCAGCCCCCCTCAGCCACGATCGCCTTCCCTGAAATCCGGCACTTGCGGACAAGGAGGGAAACGATCCCAAAGAGCAAAGCCAGGGCTCTTGAGGACGGTTTTGTTTCCCAAACACACAGGGAAAACAACAATCCTCAGGAAAAAAGGGTGTCCATGACATCCCGGAGCCGGCTCACAAAGGGAGACCCCGCTGGGAAAGGGGAGCCGGGTGATTTTATCCCTTCTCCCTCTGGCTGTCTCGAGTTCCCGGAGGAGACAATGGATGTGTTTCTTAGCCCGGCGCTCCCCACAAAGGAAATCCTGGAGCGGGGCTGGGGATAACACCTCGGGGAATATGTCTTACACTCAGTTTGTGTGTCCGTGAACTGCTGAAGGCACAAGGACTTTTAACTTCAGTTTGAAACCTGGAGTTCCAGTGTGGAAAATGGTCATTGATGGTTAAAAAGAACAGCTGGAATTCCGGATCCAGCTGTTTCCGGCAGTACCAACGAGTGCTGGAGCAGGTTCCAACACAGGAGCTGAGCCAAGCCCGTGTCCCACTCAGGGTTAGAGCATCTCCTGCAAAACTCCTGACTGATTTGTTGGGAATCACCTGGAAAGCTGAATTAATCCAGCCTGGGATGCTCAGTAATAGACTTCCCTTAATCGGCTTTTTACTGCTGAATGCTGGAGACTCTTGTGGAGGAAAGGAGGGACTGCAAATAAATCAGGGAGGATTAGGATTCTCTCCTCTTAAATGAAAGGAGAATTGATTGTTTTTTCCAGCCTGGAACCAGAAGCTTTTCTTGTCTGGCTGCTGAGCTCGGAGGGTGCTGGGATGGAGGGAATTCAGCCTGCTGGAATGAAGGGGTTTCCTTGCTCGGGTTTGCCCAGGACAGGGCAGCCTCACATCCCTGGGTTTGGTACTGAGCTCTGAGCTGGGCTGGGAAACCTCAGAATAAACAGAATTTCAGAGTCACTGGGCAAGGAAACTCTTCCCAAGGACAGGGGGAATGGCCTTAAGCTCAGGAGGGCAGGGTTGGGTGGGATATTGGGAAGGAATTGTTCCCTGGGAGGGCGGGGAGGCCCTGGCACAGGGTGCCCAGAGCAGCTGTGGCTGCCCCTGGATCCCTGGCAGTGCCCAAGGCCAGGCTGGACACTGGGGCTTGGAGCAGCCTGGGACAGTGGAAGGTGTCCCTGCCATGGCAGGGGTGGAATGGGATGAGCTTTAATGTCCCTCCCAACCCAACCCACTCTGGAATTCTGTGATTCCCTTTCCACGTGTTGCCCTCCTGATCCCACAGAGCTCTTTTTATTTCTCTTTTACCCTTCCCACACTCCCTGCTCGGGCAGGGGAGTGGGAGGCCAAATCTGCACTTTAAATACTGAGAGGGAGACCTGGGCCTTGCAGGAACAAATGGACAAATTCCTTCTCTTTTGGGTCCTCGCTGTGCAGACAAATTCCTGCTGAGTCTGGTGGTACCCGGTGAGTGGACAGAGGAGCATCCCTAAATCCCCAAAAACTGGTGCTGGGGGAAGAGCCAAAACACCGCAGCAGCATCCCAGGCTGAGGGAAGGGTTTGATTTCCTGGGATTTCTGTGCCACCTTGCTCCTTTCAGGGGACCGTGCCAATGCCCCCTCGTCTCCCGTGCGGGCTCTCATTGGCCACGGGAGCAGCTGGGACAGAACAAAACCGCTCCTCTCCCCAAACACCATTTCCTTCCTCCGGGTGCCATGGAGGGGGGGCCCTCCTGGGAGCAGGAGCGTTGCTAAGGTAGGAGAGAGAGGCAGAATTGAAGACATAGTGGCACTAGGATTTGTCTCCGGAAAAATTCCTCTCTATGATCAGTGTACAACTGCAGGAGGATTTGGGGCTCTTTTTTTTTTTTTCCCTCACACATCTAAGAACCAGAAATAATTCCATAAGGTAAGGTGCAGCCATCTCCCTGATATTTAAAACTGGTGGATTGGGGTTCGGTTCCTGCTGTGAACTGGAGTATCTGGAATTTTAGGGACCACACAGCAGAACAAGTGTATTATTACCCTGTAATTATGGGAAATGTGTTAATAATTAGGAGATGTTTAGATCCAATTAGATATAATTTTATGAATTATAGGGCACTGCAGCAAAATTTAATTCTTCCTTTTTTGTGTCCACTGTGAATTATAATTTCAGTGGGGGGATTCCGGTGAGTGATTTTAGACTCAGTGGTGGTGAATTATTGTCATGATAAAGCCCAAAATTTCAGTTTTATTTAGGTGCTTTTATTTAGAATCGCAGACTGCTTTGGGTTGGAAGAGACCTTAAAGATCATCTCGTTCCAACCCCCGGCATGTAAAAAAAATCCTAAAATAATTATTTAAGAACAACTAATATAGGAACAATCTTTCTCTTTAACATAAAAATCTGTTTAGTGATTCCTTGCTCTGAGCATTTCATTTTTTCAGGCTGCTAATTTGGTTATTAATTGTGTTTTTCCAGTGTGTGACAGCAATCCATCAATCTGGCTGGAGAGTGGCTGGGTTTAGGGCTTGTGGTGCGTGACAGGAACACTCAGGAATGGTTTGGATTTGAGAACTCATTTAGAATTTCCCCGTAAAGTTATGAAATCCCTAAAATCTCTGGGGTTTTTTCGTGTGGCAATTACGGCTTTATTTGCTTATCTCCAGCTGTTACAGGACGCTCCTGCATGAGGATATTGTTCCAAAGGAGAATTTGGGTTTTTTTTCCCTCTCCCCAGGCGGCCGATGATCCTTTTTCTCCGTGGCTGCAGCTGCAGGCTCTGGCTGCTCCCTGCCTGCCCGTGCTGAGCGTCTCCCTCCACACCAACTCCCCGGGAAAACTCTTCATGGTGAGGCTGGCAGGGGCTGCTGGGGAGAGAATCCCAGCCTCGGACAAAGATCCGGGCGTAGAATCCCATTTTAACGAAGCGCACTCGTGGAGAAGGGATAATTCATCCTTTAGGATTGCGTGGTCCCAGTGGGCGACAGTGACCACCGGGGCTTTTACGCGGGGAATCAATTTGCCATTAAATGATTTCATTTTGTTTGAAAATGGGGAGAAAAAAAAAATCACTTCCCTCTAAAACGGAATTGTTAAAGACGGGGAGGTTCTAATCCAGCCCCCAAGTGCCTGATTGGAGCCGGGTCTCCTTTTGCCCTCTGGATGACAGGGACATGGGGGGTCTCTCCTGGAGGTTTTCCCATGCAGTGCAGTGCTCTGGCTCCTGGGGAAGGTTGGGTTTCAGCTTCAGCAAGAAAGGGATTCTGTTCCATTTGCATTTACAGGTGGGGACCCTGCTTTAAAAAAGGAACAAAGGTGCTTTTTGTGACGAGTCACCTGAGAGGCAGCACCTGTCCTATAGGAGAAACCGGGTCCCTCTGTCTTTGGCCTTTCTCCCTGGGTCAGCTGAACCAATACTTCAAAAATAAAAAGAGCAGATGTGAAAGTTGACACTAAAAAATCCAGAAAATCAGGCAGAAACAAAGAAAAAAAACCAAGAAAAATTTTGGAGTAGTTGATACTTTGATTCCAAACTACCTGAGTTTGGAAAACTTGATGTTCCATTTTGCTTCCATTTATTTTTTTGGAGCAAAGGTTTTTGTTGTGTGCAGTTGGACCCTGAAATCATTACGGAGTTCTCTCCATATCCTTCCAGGACCTAAAGGGGGTTACAAGAGAGATGGAGAGGAACTTTTCCCAAGGGCATGGAGTGATAGGACAATGGGAACGGCCTTGAGCTGAAGAAGGGCGGGGTTGGATGGGATATCGGGAAGGAATTGTTCCCTGTCGGGTGGGGAGGAGCTGGGCTGGAATTCCCAGAGCAGCTGTGGCTGGCCCTGGATCCCTGGCAGTGCCCAAGGCCAGGTTGGACACTGGGGCTTGGAGCAGCCTGGGACAGTGGGAGGTGTCCCTGCCCATGGCAGGGGTGGAATGGGATGAGCTTTAGGGTCCCTCCCAACTCAACCTAGCCTTGAGCATTTCCAGGGATGGGGCAGCCACAGCTTCTCTGGGAAAGCAGTGCCAGGGCTTCCCCACCCTGACAGTCCTAGGGCCCGTCCTTCTGGCTTTAGGGAAGAGCCAGAGGATGTGGAGCAGGGATTTACTGGCCGTCTGTGTTCTCCCACAGCTGCTGCCATGTGGAGCTGCCCGGGGCCCATCCCGCTGCTCCTGCTGCTCGCTGTGGTCCCCGTGCGCGCGGCGCTGAAGGTGACCCCGGCCGTGCACTTCACCAAGCCCAAACCTTCCCAGCCGGCGGCCTCTGCCCCCTCTGGCCCGGGGAAAACCCCATTCCCAGCGGCGCTGGCCAGAGCCGAGCTCCCCACGCTCTTCCCCCTGGAGAATTCCACGCTGGACTCGGCCGAGTTCTTCTTCAACTGCTGCGACTGCTGCCCGCCCGTCGCGGGGCCACGGGGCTGGCCGGGGGCACAGGGACCCCCAGGTGCGCCGAGCCCCCCTCTGCTGGGGCACAAACACCAGATCCTGGGGCTTCTCCCTCAGGGAATGATCCGGCAGGGCCTATGCAGCACACGAGGGGAGACCTCGTGGCAGTCGAGGGGCAGCTCCGATCGCTGCTCCGTGTGACAGGGACAGGACCCAGGGAACGGAGCTGGGCCAGGGGAGGGTGAGGTTGGATATTGGGATTTTAGGGAAAGGTTCTTCCCCAGAGGGTGCTGGGGCTCCCCAGGGAATGGGCACGGCCCCGAGGCTGCCAGAGCTCCAGGAGTGTTTGGACACTGCTGCCAGGGTGGGGTTGTTGGGGTGCAGGGCCAGGAGCTGGGCTCGATCATCCCTGTGGGTCCCCTCCAGCTCAGGATATTCTGTGATTCCATAATTCTATGGGATGTGGAATGTGATCCTGCCCTGTGTAATCCAGAGCAGAAAGTGCACAGCAGCCACATCCTGGAGGTTACAAACCACCAGTGGGAGTGGGCATTTCCCTGCCCGTGGCACTGGCATGGGACTATCCCAAATCCCTGCTGGCAGGAGGCCACAATTCTCTGTTCCCCTTGAAATCACAGATTTAATTCCACATTCACTTCAACCATGGCTATATGACCCCCAAAAATACCTTCAAGCAGTTGTGCATCTTTGCTGAAGGTTTCTCTTTTTTTTCATTTTTTCCCATTGCAAAAGAGGAAATTAAAAAAAACAATTTTTTGGGGGTTCAATTTTAAAAATAAATAAATAAAGCACAAGAAGCAGCTTTCTTTAAAGGACCTAAATATTTCATAAAATACACTTTGCCCCTTCCTTCTGCTGCTAGAATGCCCATCCACGGAGCACCTCATTCTGCTGCTTCTCTAATGGGCAGCGCATTAGCCTGCAAATGTTCGCTTTAATAGCACTAATATTGGAGATAGGAACCACTCATCTGAGGAAAGGTGGGAAAATCGTGAAATAATTCTCCTTTAATCCAGTGTGCTCCAGGGATTTTCACTTCCCATGGCTTGGGAAGGGTTGGCTCATGGGAATTGTGGTGGCTGCAGAGGGAGTTGGATCTCACATCTCTCGATAGAAAAGTCCTTGTGGTGAGTGAAGGTGCCGTGATGTGCTCCCAGACAGGCACCAGGAATCTCTGGATTCCCAAGGGGATGGAAAAGCGAAAGGACTTCAACCCCTCCTTTCTGCAGCGTGGAGCTCTCGGCCGGGTTCCACTTCTGTATTTCCAGCATGAATTCCCCTTAAGGAAAGGGACAATTCCAAAGCCGTGGCGGCTCCTTGGATGCGCTCGGATATTAAAGACAGGTTATTTCTGGTGTTTTACGGACCTCTGAGCTCCCGTGGCTCTGAGGCAGCTCAAAGTTGGTTTTAAAAAGTCTTCAGCTGCAGCCCAGAGTGAAAAGCAAAGCGGTGAGGTTTGATGGTGTCAAATAAAACAAGCAGCTCTTCCCAAGGTGATGGAATCACCTTACAGGCACTCCTCGGTGCCTTTTTCCTTAGCTATTATTGAAAACGTTATTTAGGGAGTTAAACCTTGGAGTTACTGAGATAATTTTGTTGATTTTACAGGCCCCAGGGGGGAGAAGGGAGATGCTGGGCTGCCAGGGCTGCCGGGAACTCCTGGTCCTCAAGGTCCAAAAGGCCCTAAAGGAGAAAGAGGTAAACCAGACTGGTGGAAAATGCTGTTGTCCTCATAAAATACCACAAAATTATTAAAAAACCCCGTATTTTTCAAAGCAAAAATATTGCTAGGGGTTGAGGCCTGGAGAGGTTTAGCTGGCATTAGTGCAGGGACAGGAACTCGGGTGGTGGCAGTGGTTGTTCAGGTGGAATAAATAAAGATCTCACTCCAAACTCCTTGTTCTGAACAGGAGTTCAAAATCCGAGCTCAGTTTGCTTTGGCTGAGGGACAGAAGCAGGAAAAAACCACCCCGGAAGCTGTGTGCAGGTGTAAAATCTGCATTTCCATTTAAATATCTCAGGCGAAATCACTTCAGTTGAGACGCTGAGCAATCATTATCCATCAGAATTCCTGAAAGGAAGCCCTGCCCTTCAGCTGGGGCTCGGAGCAGCTTTGTCCTGGCAGGATCCTGCTGCTGCCTCTGGAGGATGCCCCGGGGTCCCAGCAGCAGAGTGTGGTGCTGTTCGGCCACCGCAGTCTCCTAGGCCTTGATTTACTCCTGGAAAAAGGATTGTGGCCACGCTGGAATGGGGAATGCAGAGCTGTCATCTCCATCTTCCATTAAACAGCAGCACCTGCCTCCCGGAGAGGCAGAAATCTTGGAGTGGGGCGGTGCTCGGGGCTGTGGGATCCAGCTGGGGTTCCCGGAGGTGTTTCCTTAAAACCCTCCTTGCTGATGTCTGGTTTATTAATGATGGTCCCAGTGGGGTGTGGTGTTCGCTGTGCGGCACGCACCAGCACCAGTTAATTAATTAATAATTCATGCTGGGATGTCCTAGGAGGAAAAGGGGAGCAAGGGGAGCGAGGAGCGAGTGGAAGCCCCGGTTATCCAGGGAAACCCGGGCTGCAAGGTAGGCCTGGGAGCCCAGGACTGCACTGACCTTTCCCTCTGCTCTGGGTGTTACAGCATGGAAGGACCAGCCGCTTTGGGTGGTCCTTCCGTCTCCAGAGCAGTCTGGTTTTAGTATTTTTAATCTTCTTTTTTCCCCCCAGGTGAAGCTGGAGCCAAAGGCAACAAGGGCAGCTACGGCTTCCCTGGACTGAAGGGGCAAAAGGGGGCTAAAGGGGACACGTGTGACAACGGGACCAAAGGAGACAAAGGGGACAGGGGGGATCCAGGAGAGCCGGGAGCGGGCGGAGAACAGGGGGACAAGGGGGAGAAGGGGGACACGGGGGA